>JAUNZO010000134.1:0-535705 GCA_031894775.1 Chloris gayana | reverse complement strand
TTGGGTCGTGTTGGATGAGTTTCGTCGGCTCTACCCTACATTCCAGCTCGAGGACGAGCTGATTGTCCGAGGGGAGAGATGTCATGTGGGGCTTGCGAGTACAAGAGGCGTGGCAAGAAGACGAATGTGGCGTCCGGTTGATTGAAAAGATATAGCTGAATAAACGTGGAAGGGTTACGGGGTTGTTAGGAGTTGTTTAGATATGATTGAGTTTGTTAGTTTGTTAGACGGACGGACGAGTCCGGAGAGGTTATCGTGTATTTTGGTGTCTAGATTAGACTCCGTAATCTCCTGCCTCGGAGGTGCGGCGCCACCACGGCTCCGCCGCGCCGTCGAGGTCCGGGGCCACGACCCGATACTTCGTTTGAATACAATCTCGGACGTTCCGTGTCCACAAATCATCCCCCACCGCCATTGCTCTCTCGTGCTCGTGACAACGAATAGTCAAACGATAAGTGAAAAAGTCAACAAATCCTTATATTCTTGGACGGAGGGAGTACATATCTATAGGAAAGCTTCTTAAAGCGTACTCAATGCCGGTACTCTATCTCGGTTCCGCCTAGGCACCCGGATAAGGAAAGAAATTGAGGCTAAGGTCGTTCAATAAGAGAGGCACGAGAGAGACCGGATAAATCTAATGAGGTAGGTAATAGATCACGGTGCTAAGGGGGTCAAGCGAGGTTGTGGTCCATCTACGTGGCATCCGAGAACACCAAAAAGTTTTAACCTCCGAGTCCAAAAAATGTGCCAATGGGCACATTATGATATTTCATGATAATATCCATGGGTCCAAAGTTGGAACCGTATGTTTGTGAATGGTTTGAAGTTGTTTACAAACAATCTTTCCCTCATGACAACAGTTGGGAGCAGCGGGGGGGGGTACAATGCTAAACTATTAACTCTTGTACCCTCTTTATAGATAAATATGAGAAAGTGCTTTCGCAGTATATTAATTTATCAAAGTACCGCCATTAACGGGCTGGAAAGAATGTTTCATAGACCAAAACTGCACAATTTTTCACTATGACGTGAGGCGTGAGGGTAATAAGGCCAATACCTAGTTCCGAGACATAGGACAAGATCAGCTGTTCGACAATGTTCCTTGGCAGACTTCATCTCCTCGGGGGTAAAGCATCCTGCAAAATGTGCTTACCCATCTAACATCACTGATTAAGCTAGCAGGAAACTTTGAAGGGTATAGAAGATGGCATTCATAAAAGCATCAGTAAATTGGTGAAACACCCAGCTACCCTGGGCAACTCTGTTTTTCCACTCTAGTGAACCTCATGAGTTTCACGCAAAAAAGCATGACTTCTTAGAAAGGGACTACGTATAACCTCATGAGTATCACGAAATTGAATGAAACTTAAGCAAATATTTGCTAACCGTACTGGTCTTTCTCCAATAAAAACAAGTAACAGGTAAGCTTCGGGTTGTTGAACTTTTTGAAGTACTAATGCAAGTGAAAGTCTACCGAGCATTACAATTATAGTATTTCATAGCAGTTCTAGGTACCAAAAGGAAAGAAAGGTAGAAATTTTGTTGGTTAATATGGTCTTAATATATTGAAGATGTAGCATTTACCTCCCAGTCTAGGACTGTATCTTTCAGTCTAGTTCCACACTTCTTATCAGAGCAACGCCTTGGAGTATCCTTCAGTCCTATTGTCTCAATTTCAAAATCACGAAGGTACCTTCAATATATAGAAGGGTCTATTAATAAATCGACATGATATGTCACCTTAACTAGATGTAGACACAAATAAACTAAACAATATCATACTCAGTTTTGCAGCATGGGCACATCTCCTTAAAAGAATTGCCATGTAACTCAGCCAGCTTCTCCCTTGGGAAGCCAGAACGAAGATGTAGACAATCAACATTCTGGAACATAGAAACTCCTCAAATTAACTGAGCACCTTAAGTAATCCATTACTCACGCAGAAAGTAAATAACATAAAAATTTTCAGATAGTCCTAAAGCATTAAGGTGAGTAGAATGAAGAATAACTGCAAACCATATATACTGATCTTGCATTTGGGCTTAAGCTCTAGCCAGAACGAAGATGTAGACAATCAACATTCTGGAACATAGAAACTCCTCAAATTAACCGAGCACCTTAAGTAGTCCATTACTCACGCAGAAAATAAATAACATAAAAATTTTCAAATAGTCCTAAAGCATTAAGGTGAGTAGAATGAAGAATGACTGCAAACCATATATACTGATCTTGCATATGCGCTTAAGCTCTAGCCAGCATGGCACTATAAATAGGTTAAATAGGTACGAGGTCTTTTGGACCGATAATTGGTTGTTGGATGTTGCATCGGAGACCTTGCACCTTTGGTAGTGGCTGCTGTCCCTCTCAAAGTTCGAAAGCAGCGCACAGTCTTGGAGGGCATCACAGACCGTCAATGGCCCATTGACATACAAGGAGGCTTATCCCTAATTGGTCTCTACGAGTACTTCCAACTGTGGGATGCACTCCATGATTTTTCCCTCTCCGACGCTGATGATCGCCATGAATGGCGGCTTGATAAGTTGGGTATCTTCTCATCTAAATCCACCTATAATGCCCTCTTTAATGGCCCGGTGGTCTTTGAGCCTTGGTGCAGATTATGGAAAACATGGGCACCGGCAAAATGCAAGGTATTCCTTTGGCTAGCTATCAGAAACAAAGTGTGGACAGCTGACCGTCTTACCCAACGTGGTCTCTCTCATCCGGATAAATGTGTCCTATGTGACCAAGAGGAAAACGCACAGCACGTCCTCACCAATTATGCTTTTGCCTGAGAATTTTGGCTTAAGGTCCTACTATCCTTTGGTCTTAAAGCTAGAGCACCTGATCATCAAGAGGCAGTGTTTGCTGAATGGTGGCGCAAAGCTAGCAAGAAGGTTCCGAAAGAACAAAGAAAAGGCTTCAATTCGGTAATTATTCTGGGTGCATGGACCCTTTGGAAGCATTGGAACACATATGGCACTAGTCCAAGTGCAAGTGCCATTGTACGGGAGTTTGAAAATGAGAAGCATTTGTGGTGTTTGGCCGGCGCTGGCTCGCTGCGAGCCCTGGCCGACAGTGCAAACTCGGTCTAGGTGTGTAGGAGTTCCCGTCAGGCCTTGCCTCGTGTGTGTTTTATAGGTTAACAACCTAATTGTTAGTCAGCCCCTCATAGATCGGTTCAGAGTGAGGGGTGAAGTTTTGTATGGGACCACTCATTCTTCTCCTTAAATACAAAGATACGCAGCTCTCCTGTGTATTCAAGGAAAAAAAATAACTAAGCACACCTGACTTATGACAAACTTCAGAAGTCCTGCCCTCTCCAATGCAACTAGTGCCATATGTGTCATGCTTGGAACAGCTCGATGAAAAGGAAGTGATGCATTTGGAACACCTTTCCCTGCACGCTATAATATATACAATCGAAATTATTCTTTCAAATAGTAGTTTGTCAAGAAGTACTCCCTCCTTTACTAAATTGTTGTCGCTATTGACTTTTTTTGTGAAATTTGACCATTCGTCTTATTCAAAAAAAAATCTTCAAATACAAAAACTTATATGCTATATTTCAAGTTTCTTTAATGATAAACCACATTCCAACAAAATATATGATATTTCTTAAACTTTTTTGAATAAGACAAATGATCAAACATAACAAAAAAAGTCAACGGCGACAACAATTTAGTAAGGGGGTAGTATACTTTAGGGAATAGCTAGTAATGAAAATAAAGATGACTTAATAAAACAGTAAAATGGAATGATTTTATACAGGAAATCTTTTTTTCATGGCATATCCAGATAGGAACACATGCAGGAATGTCTAGAACGGAGAATGACAATATCAATAACAGCAACAACAACAAAGCCTTTTATCCCAAGCAAGTTGAGGTAGGCTAGAGATGAAACTCATATGAAACGCGAAAAGGAGAGATCCAAAAAGAACACAAGATAAAAGGCAGAGTTAAGCGTAAGCAAGAAGAAAGAAAAAGGGTCACGGTTCAGGCACGTCTATTGCTAGTCTCCAAGCGCTCCTATCCATAGCTAGTTCCTTAGAGATATTCCACTCCTTCACATCCCTCTTAACTGACTCATCCTAAGTCAGGTTAGGTCGACCTCTACCTCTCTTCACATTAACATCTCGCTTTAAAACCCCACTACGCATCGGTGCCTCCGGAGGCCTCCGTTGAACATGACCGAACCATCTCATCTGATGTTGAACCAATTTCTCCTCTATTGGTGCCACTCCGACCTTTTCCCGGATATCATCATTCCACACTCGATCCCTTCAAGCATGCCCACAAACACAACGAAACATACGCATCTCTGCTATGCTGTTGAATGTGCCGCCCTTTTGTAGGCCAACACTCAGCACCGTATAGCATCACCGGGCAAATCACAGTCCTATAGAATTGATTACACTTTGGATTCATATTTAGAGGAAGTAACACTGATATCAGCACTACCTGCAAGGTCCAGACACCCTTGGGCCCTCGAAAATCAGGTATGCCTGATGCAGTTGATATCCCTGCTCCGGTAAACACAACTAAATGCTTACTCTGCATTGTAAAAGCCAGTTTTCAATGCAATTGCAATACAGAACTCAATATTTGAAGTATAAAAATGAACCACAATGACACTAAAAAAAACCTTTTGCACCATGGCTGCAAGCTCTTCTATCTGCACCAAAAATCCAGGGGGGAAGATCAAAACAATATTGATAACAGAAAATTTATTTGACGAATGCCTATCAATACATTAACAACGACAACAGTATTTTAGTCCCAAGCAAGTTAGGGTAGGCTAGAGATGAAACCCAAAAGACCAAACACAAAAAGACAAACAAAAGTTAGACAGAAAAGAAAAGTAGAAAAAAGAGGAGAGGAAAAAGGCAATAGACCAAAACGATAATGAAAACAATGGTGAAGCCAAACATTAATATATAAAATAATGACTACAATATGGAGCTCGGTTACCGATTCATTTTGAGACGTTTTCCAAAAGCATAGCATAGTATAAACAGGATAGATTCCAAATCCCCCTCAGTTTCCCTAATGGAAAGAAGCCTGAAGTGATGATCATTGATCACCAATACAGGGAAGAAGTCAACGGGAGCTGGATAATGCCATCAGACAAGAATACCGTAGTGTAACAATGATATGAGAGGACTATGTTCGGTATTATGAGAAGAAATAGTGAAATGAGCTCTCATGTGTCGGGCCATTGCTGATACAGCTATGCATAAAGCCATAAATGCTAAGTGTCCTAGTCAAATGACAATACCAATGTGCCTTGGGCGTTAATATAATCCGTAAAGTGGCAGTGACATCTACTATAAATATCCCCTAAAGCCCCGGACATGAAAAGAGAGGTCACACAAATACTAAACGTGTGTGTTGTGGCACCATTATCCTACACTCAAAAATATTGGTTAATAAAACATTCTCAATCTCGCTATTAGTTTCATAACAAGTCACAATAAGGCTCTTGATAATCAAGATCACAATTTTTCTTTTTCTTTATTTGTCTCATCACATTTACATGTTCCATGTGAATGCTGCTTACACCAAAACCCTACCATAAGATATTGCAATAACAAAATGAAACAATAAAATGGCTACAAACTACTAGCATAGTGCTAACAATACAAGTCACAACAAAATTAATCTTATTCAATTATGTTCATATAGTCAATAAAAAAAGGTCATACATAGGCGAAATAATGTAGAAGAAATTGACCTTATTCTGGAGGATTTCAGGAGAATCAAAGATCTCGGGCATCCCCACCTCGCCTATCTCCTCCCGATAGGACAGCTTCTTAGCATAACCAAGGGACATCTTTTAGCCCTTCTCAAGATTCTCGCAAGCCGTTGCTTTCTTCTTGTTCAATCTATGAATTAAAATTATTCAGGCCATTTGTTAGGGGCTGAACTAAAAATTTCCGTTAGGTGGGAAGCATAAGTTTCACATGATGAATGTAATAGCATCATAACTAAAAAAATCAATAGTATACATATGTTCAATCGAAACAGTTAAAACACAATGAACTAACAGAACATAAGATTATTGTCATCACTAACCTTTAGGAAAAATGCTTCTCTAAATAAGCATGACCTAACTAACAAACAATCATTCAAGAGTAAGTCTCTTGTACTATTTCTAAACTTAATTCTTCACAATTCATCCCGAAGAAAATCACTCTTTAGCACCCAGATAAAACACCATTTCAGAATCCCCATTTGTCATTTGGTTATTTAGACTAATTCAATCATAAAATCTCCAATTCCCACGTTAAATGACGATTATCATGAAGAATAGAGAACTACCTGCCACGTAATGCCGGCCTGCCCAGCGCCACCTAATCCGCTTGTGGCAGGTGTTGCCGCGCTGCAAGTTGCACCCCTCAGCTACTGCGCCACCTGGTTACCGCCCCGCACAGCACCCCTGCAACACCTGCCCACGGACCTAGACAAAAGCTTGAGCTCTCTGTCCTCCTTACTGGAAGCTAGGGTTCCAGGGGCACGGTCGGTGGAGGCTACCCCTTTGGTGCGCCTCCCCCGCCTCTCTGCTAGGAGCAAGGAGACGAGTTCGGTCCCGTTTGGCACCTCGAAAATAATTCGCTTCCGCCCAGCCCAGCGCCAGCGCCGCCGCCGCCCAGATCCACCCCCAGCGCCGCCGCCGCCCGACCCCAGCCCAGCGCGGGTGCGCAGTGAGTCTGCGGAGCACGCCGACGGGAGGCAGAGCGAGGAGCAGCGGAGGCGGGATCGACGCGCAACGGGGCTCTGGGGCTCCTCCGGCGCGGGTGACGGCCCGACCTGGGCTCCTCCGCGTTATGACCTTGTTATATCGGACGGCTGGGATTGTTTTTTTTTTTTTTTTTTTTTTTTTTTTTTAACCACTCGTCTTGGATGCAGTTGTAGTATCTGTTCGTATACGTACACACTCACACACACCACAACGCACACCTACACACACCCACGCACACAACCGGACCTACAACTACAACCGAGTACTAACGATCGCGTCCTTCGAGAGATCACCGGAGACCAACGACATCCGATGCGCGACGAGGACGTCGCACTCCTATTGTGGCATCACGCGTGAGGGGCGACAGCACTGCAGCTGAAAATTATTTTGGGGACTAGCCCCGGTGAGAACACCAGGGCGATCCTGGGGATCGAACCCTGGTGGGCAGCGTGCCACCCGCACGACTTGCCATCCGAGCTACGGCTCGGTCTCTTTTTTTTAAACACGAGTGGGATTGTTCAAATCAAAGGACACCGAGTGTACTTGTATTTTTTTTAATAAAGTCCACTATATAGTCTCTTAAAGGATGATCAAAGTTCGGATAATTCATAAACTATTGTTTAGTTTATTTTACACCTTTTCATTATTATTCTAATCTCAATTTACTAATGAAGACCAGTTGAAATTATTATTTTAAACTCACACAAGTGTTGTCGGATATGTGGTGTGTGTGTTCGACCTTCTCTTTTCCCATAAAAGTTTCAAGACACTCGCCACTAGAGCTCGTGCTAACCGATGCATCCGTACTTCTCCCGGTTGAATCTTGATCACTATGATGTTATCGACCTCGTCTCCGCATCTACTTCATATAACGTAAGCCTAGTTGTATCGATCCTCGTGATGATGTTGTGAGAGTGAGTCGAGAAATTGGGTCATGCACAAAAAAAATGTTTGTCCAGGCATGTATAAGCGAGTTATACGACTCCTTCATCACTGTCACATCATACAATCTAGTTTTGATGTTGAGTAATTTCTACTTAATTTTAGTCCATATAAGATGTAAAATGAACTTCGTTATCAAATAGAAAGGGTAAAACAACATCAAACAATAGTATAGGGCTTATATGGACTTTGATCATCTTAGAGGTTGTACGAGTGGACTTTATTCATTTTTTTAGGTAAAAGGACACCATTGTATTCCCCTTTATGTTTACTCCAGCGGTTAAAGAGATCGTTATATTTACCTTAACTTGACCTTCTCCAAGAGGCCAAAAACCCTCAATAAATTAAATACTAGGCTGATTAGTTTAGAAATTCATTTCAACGGTCTCCCAAAACTACCCTTGTTTAATTCTTTACTAAACCTCCTCACTCGTAGCGAGAAACACAAGAGAAATTAGGGGCTCAATCCTTCTACTTTTAAGAAAATTAATGTTGTTGTGGACCAATCAAAAGTATCCTTGAACATTTTTTAGAAAGGACAGTTAGAGTTTATCTTGAAATGCTCCCCCCCCCCCCCCAAATTGACATCTAAAACATATTTTTGCTAGCATCCAAAATTTGATATGGGTCAATTCTTCCTAAAAATGATCAAGAATACTTTTGATTGAGTCACATCGGCATTTAAGGGTAACAACAACATTAATTCCCTTGAAAATAGAATGATTGTGGCCTCCAATTTCTCCCTTGTTTCTTGTTTTTACACCTTATCCCTTGTTTCTAGCTACATGTGAAGAGATTTTAGGGAGGAATAAATGTAGAGATGGTTTTGAAGGACTGTTGGAGATGACTTTTTATACTAATCTCCCTATTATTTGATTTAGGAAGAATCTTTAGACCTCTCTTGAAGATGTTGTTAGCTTATAAGACAAACTTGTCGCCTCTTATGGCATCCTATAAATAACTTCTCCCTCAAGTTGAGCTACAATATAGTTGAAAGTTCACAACCCCATTTCCATCTCGATTTGTTCTTCATTATTTTGATTCCCCTAGAATTACTATGGTGGACGGTGGTGACTCTCACAAAAGCAAATGGAACATCTCACCAAGTTCTTACAATGGTCTTACCAAGCAAGACAAAGGATACCTAGAAGGCGTGTACCACGATTGCAAGGGTCAAAAACCTGTCTTTGTTCGAAGTAGTATATGGAGCTAGGAGGGCCAAATATGTGAGTGGAACACAATTCAAAAACGAGATAGTAATGTTGAATAAATGTCCAAAGCTACTTGTCCTTAGTTGCTGGTCTACACGTGTCCTAGAACGATGAATGCAGACAAAGCAAGGATGACGAGCACAAAGGAAACAAAGCAAAAGGTAACTAGCAAGGAAGAAACGAGCAACTAGACACAAAAACGAGGCCAAAACCACTGTTTTGTCTTTCAACACTAGTAGAAATCACAAATTTTTCTTTTTTGATATTATTTTTTTGATATTTTTCTTTCACTCGGAGGCAACAAAATAGGAACCATGCAAAGTTTCAGGTCAAACGAGAGAAGGAATGTGACCTACAAATTTTACGTAAGATGCGGCGGCGATGGGTTCCAAACTTTTTCTCTCGGATCGGTTGGCTTAACTATTTTTTTTTATTTTTTCGAGATTTTTTCTGCCCGACAAAGCCGGAATGAGCAGATGCAAAAAAAATTTCTACCCAATTTCAAAAAAATTTGCCTAATTTCGAGTCCGTATGCGAAAGTTATGGCTGTTTGAAGGGACTCCGAATTAGGGTTTCGATGGATGGAATTGCAATCGGGTAGGATTTTTTTTCGACGATTAATGTATGCAACGGAAACGAGGAGCTCTCGGTCATGGGGTGTTGAGTTCTAGATGAAAAGGGTGGGAGTATAGGGTGGGACTATGGTGGATGCGGCGGAGGTGACAAAACTTACGAGACAGAGCAACCTTGAGGGAATTCGGCTAGGGTTTCATGGGGGCACAAAGCCGACGATCGAACACAAACTAAACCAGCAACGAAACAATCACTAGGACACAAACTCAACACTACGAGACTCTGAAATGGAAACATGCAAAGGCTAAACATGGCTTGGACAGGATGAACCCTAAAACTAAAAAAAAATTTGCTTTTTTTGGATGATAGGATAATAGAGAAACAATATTAAACTAAAGGTAGGGCGAACCTAACGGTGCACACGAAGCTACGATTACCACTTGATATGTACGGGGTGTCCCGATCTTCCGAAAGGTTCAAATAACTCTTGATTTGGCGAAGATGTGACACACGTCGATCCGGCTCCTAAACAACACGTTCGAACCCCGCAATCGCAGCACCATGTCCTCTATGGTTATCAACCGGCGTTGCACTCGTTGACCTCGCCAAGGAGGCTAATCCCTGCCTGCGAATCAAGAACACAAGTAAGAACAAGAAAGAACGCAACCAAATTTGCGGATGTATGATTAATCTCACGAGTTGGGGTCTCACAAACCGATGAATGGCGAAACTGTCTAAGCGAGAATAATCTAAGCAAAATCCAACCCTAACATGGGTGGCAGCTGCTGCTAATAAAGTCTTGGGGACGTGCAAGAACCCCCTGGATGCTCCCCTAATGGGCTCACACGAGATACACGGTCCAAAGGCCAAAAACGGTAACGCAGCACCAAAACAGATTACGGACGTTCCAATGTTTCGATGATCCCGGCGACTCCGGATGAATTTTGACATGAGAGTGGTTCCACTGGAAAGTTTACGAAATTATCTTTCCATCCATCCGTAGAACGTCCAAATCCGACTTCGTATGCGATCCGGGCGTCTATTTTAATTCAGCTCTGTTCCTAGACTCCGAAATAGACTCGAAGTCGACTTGATTTGGGCCTCCACAATGTCTTGCGCCTCTTGCTGGACCTCCACGCCTCCAAGCCCTATTTCATTCATATTATTGTCCTCTCCTTGATTCCTAATCATAATAAAATCATTAGGTAGCGAACTATTCTCAAAATTATGAAAGGAAAGACTTAGGAACGAGCTCACCTCTAAAGTCAATTGTCGGGCGCGAGCTCTAGTGATTGGTACTTGAATGTTCAGCGGAGGAATGTCATTTATATCCAAAGGAGTGATGTCCTC
The DNA here is from genome assembly GCA_031894775.1 of Chloris gayana. Lineage (NCBI taxonomy): Eukaryota > Viridiplantae > Streptophyta > Magnoliopsida > Poales > Poaceae > Chloris > Chloris gayana. The sequence continues at coordinate 524,888 of JAUNZO010000134.1, read as the reverse complement.
ATCAATCTAGGCGGCAACTCGCAACGACGCGTGGATCCTGGCGGCCGCGGTGAGATCTAGGCGGCGGCGCGCAACGATGCGTGGATCGTCGCGGCCGCGGCAGCATGCAAGGTCGCGTGGACGGCACCACTGCTACAAGTGCGGCCACGGATGCGGCTGCGAGCTCGGATGTGTGGCGGTCGGTGCATCCCACTCCTTGATCTTGTCGGCACGGGCAGCATGATCCACCTCTCCATTGATAGCGTCAAGGCGAGGAGCGCGCAAGGACTTCACCGCCAATGAGACCATGTGCTGCGCTCCGACTGCTGCCTCCTACTTCACCGACGGACCACTGTGCCCATCGTGCGGGAGCCCTCGAGGCTCGACCTCTCACCGACATGTACACTCCCTTTCCCTTCCTCTTATGTGCTCAACCTATTCTGCTCACCATGTGCTTGATGAAATGCATGAACGGAGATTGCTTCACAATACTACATTTTAGTTGGAAGCTTCTCAAAGTGCCTATTCGAAGCTAATTTCTAGGTTACTTTTCATGACAAAAAAGTGCAGCATACAGGAAATTACATCGATAGCTTTATGCTTAACTCTGCTGGCTTGTGGCACACTTCCTACCGGTAGAGTTAGCTCTTCTTATGAGTACTAGATGATACCACTACGCGTTGCCGCAACACATTATATAATGTGAAGAAAAAAATACTTCATTAACACCCGAGAAAGAAAGTAAATAGAAACGAGAAAAGACATAGGAACAAAAGACGGAGTAGTAATGGAAGTATTTGGAGGCGGTAGTTTCTCTACCTTAATTTATAGTGACCGGATAACATGAAGTGACATGAGAATATTGATGCATGGATGGATAGATGTGAGTCGGTGGTGATAATCGATAGTGTTAACTTTCTAGATGACGTGATAGATATTTGAAAAGTTCAAAATAGCTCCTAATCGCCAATATTCAATCTTTATCTAATTGTTAAAATTATTTGAGATGATGTGGCGCAATGTGAAGCTACAAAGTAGCATTGAATGACTCTTAGTGGGTTAGAGATGATGTGGCGCAATGTGGAGCTAGAGAAATAGCATTAAAGGGCTCTTAGTGGGTTGCATCTTTTATATATAAGTAGATTACGTTATCTCTATATCCCTTTATATACATACATTGAGCTAGGTAAGAATCATATGTGCTGAAATAAAAGAAGAGAACCTGAAGTTTGCTGCACATTGTCCCCTTTTGCAAAGTTCAGATTGCTTAAATTCTATATATGACTTTGCTCCTAATTAAGAAAACTAAATAAGGAACTATTTGCATATGCAATATTTGAATTTGAGTTATTCTTTTTTTGCTTCATTGGAAGGCAGCGGTTAGAACAACGAGGAGCACACGAGATCGGCACAAAGCAGCAGCTAGCAAGCCAGATTATATAATCAACTTTCACAACAGCACAAGGTATGTATCATCCAAGTTGGAAACTACTATATACAAACTCTAGCTCATGACTCGGATTTTGTGGTTATTATATATGGTTGTTGAAAGGACCTTGATGTCGCCTTGTATAACATCCTGGCCCGGGGCTTAACAGGATTGATAGAATACTCATGTCAACAAGTTGCAACTTCTTTTCCGGAAGCTTATCTCTAAAGAACTCTAAGGTTAAGCGTGTTTGGCCTCGTAGCAATTTAGGGATGGGTGACCGATTGGGAAGTGATTCCTGGGTGTGCATGAGTGAGGACAAAGTGCGTGAGAAAAGACTAGTGTTGGTCCGTGGGAAAATCTTGAGTACCTATTAAGCTGCTAGGGGTAAGCGGGTCCGGTCCGGAGTGACGGCGGATGGTATCGAGTCGACTCTCGCGGTTTCACGGACGCATGTGTTGCACGTGTGCGGGCATGGTGTGCATGGGCGATGTAGGTCCGGAGTGGTCACACGAGCATGGCACATGCGCTGGCGAGTGGACATATGGACGTGGCCAAGAGAGGAAGTTCCTGGCCTGGGGTTGACCGTGAGTGTGTAACATCCTGGCCCGGGGCTTAATAGGATTGATAGAATACTCATGTCAACAAGTTGCAACTTCTTTTCCGGAAGCTTATCTCTAAAAAACTCTAAGGTTAAGCGTGCTTGGCCTGGAGCAATTTTGGGATGGGTGACCGATCGGGAAGTGATTCCGGGTGTGCATGAGTGAGGACAAAGTGCGCGAGAAAAGACTAGTGTTGTTACGTGGGAAAATCTTGAGTACCTATTAAGCTGCCAAGGGTAAGCGAGCCCGGCCGGAGTGGCGGGACGTTACACCTAGAAGGGGGTGAATAGGCGTTCCTGAAAATTAATCCAAAACTCACAAGTGGAATTATAACAACCAAAACTAGACACACCGGTTTTGTTAAAGAGATGGAAGTAAACTAGGATTAAAGGAACAAGCCAACACTTCTAAGCATGCACCCTACCACGTAGGAAACAAAGCAAAACACAAGGTAGTTTCACAAAGAAACCAACCAAACAACGCACTCGTCCAAAGACGAATTTCCAAAACCGTACACTCGATTTTCTCGGGACATAAAACAGAAACAAGCGAACAGCACTACCACGGGAGTCCTAACACAAGGCAATATTACTAGAGGTCACATACAAGCAAGAGCAGGAATTACCACAAAGGAAACACTCACAACTACTCATGCAACCTACTAGAGAATGGAAAAAACATACTAGAACTAGAAAGGCAAACCAATTGAAGAAACGGTGATTTGTTTGCCGAAGTTTAGCAACTTGCTCCCAAGTTATCTACGTCTCCGTTGAGGAAGCTTGAGCAGCCTAAACGCTCACTCCAAGCCGGGTCTCTTTCAACCCCCTTCCCCGATCCACTAGCTTTGCTTCTTTCCTTTCGGAGGTGAAGCGAACCTTCACAAACTTCTCAAGGCTCTCCACAAGCTTGGAAGCTCTAGGACGACGCCTAGCCAACTAGGAGGATTCACCTCCAAGTCTAACAAATGCTTCAATGATTGCTTGCTATGAACTCAAATGCTCAAGAATGGATTTTTGCTCTTTCTTTGTCAATCTTTCACCCAATCTCACCCACAAGATCTAGCCCTAAGCAATGGGGAGTGGAAGGCTATTTCTTGGCTCAAAAGAGTGTTTCTTTGGAAAGGAACCGACATCTCACAGTTGGGGGTTGAGGAGAGTTTATATAGGACATGCTCTAACAAGAGCCGTTGTGGTTCTGGACACCCCGCACCGGAACTTCCGACCAAAGGCCGGAACCTTCGGTTTGGGTAGATCTAGGGTTAGGTCTGATTTCCGGCCCGCACCGGAACTTTCGGTATAGCACGGAGCTTCCGGTAGGTAGGTTAGGGTCGGGATTCTGCCCGTACCGAAGTTCCGGTATAGCCACTCCGGAAAGCCAAAACTCTCTCGTAAGGCTATCGGAACTTCCGGTATGGCATCGGAACTTCCGACTAGGTCAAGACGTTGCCCGCACCGGAACTTCCGGTGTCCGTACCGGAACTTCCGATATGGCCACTACGAGAGAGCCAAAACTCTCCGTAAGGCTATCGAAACTTCCGGTATGGCATCGGAACTTCCAACCGGGTCAAGAAGTTGTCCGCACCGAAACTTCTGGTATAGCCACTCCGGAGAGCCAAAACTCTGTAAGGTTATCGAAACTTCCGGTATGGCATCGGAACTTCCGACTGGGTCAAAACAGCGAGAGAACCGGTTGGGAAAAATGTCGTAACTTTTGACTCCGAAGGCCGATTTTGGTGATCTTGGACTCTATGGAAAGCTTGTTGAGAGGGATATCCATCCAAACTAAGCACAACCTCCAAAACCACTAAAGATAGGTTAAAATCTCCCCAAGGGTCATTGGACCATTTTGAGCACCGAGACATAAGCAAGACTATCAACGATGCATCCCTCTTGATAGTGTGACATGCCTAAACTCAAGATCAAATATAAAACTATCATCTTCAACTTGAGCTTGTAATTTGAATCTTGCCACTTCTTCTTTTTAGCTTCATGAGGGCTGCCACATATACTTTCGTTTGAGCGTCATCTTCCTAGAGCTTGTGACTTGGAATATTTCAATCCATATGTTATTTTCTACCTTTTATTCTCAAGTAACTTTATATCTTCATTCTTGAACAATGATTGATACTTGGAAATGTGACCACTTCTAGCTTGATCGGTCCATCGAGATTGTGCTCCACTTGCCCTTCACCATCGCATTGGTCCTTCGATGCCAAGACTCCATCTTGCCCTTCTCCCTTACATGGTCCATCGCGGCCAAGTCATGCCAATCCTTCACCATCTCACTAATTTAGCCATACATAACTTTGCATCATCCATATGCATTCATTTTGTTCTTGCTTGAATTGTTGTCTTGATCAAGTTGCATCCAAATAAAGATGCCATCAAAGAATAGCACTTGATCATCTCTTCTTTTTACTTGTGACAAATTCCAATAAAGTGAGATTAGCACCATGTATAAATGAATCCACTCACAACACTTTGCATACCACATTTTTCATAGTCTTTTAACCATTTGATTGATCAAGTAATTTGTATGTCTTATCTCCAATTTGTACTTGATCACTCCTTTTCTTGACTTTGTATAAGCAGTCATTTTGGAGACTCAAATCATGTCATGAATAACCATCTCTCATATTTTGAATCATTTATACCACGATGATATTATTCCATTTCAGTTGCACGATGTACAATTATCATTTAATCACTGCTTACAAACTTACAAAAGATTGTTAGACCTTTAATCATGTTGTCATACAATACACCAAAACCCACTAGGGGACTAGATGCACTTTCAATCTCCCCTTTTTGGTGATTGATGACAAACTTGATTAAAGCTTACAAATGATATACAAAACAGATTTTAAATGCAAACATATAGCATGAGCTCCCCCTTAATATGTGCATATTGAATTGAATTCAAATATTGGGCTCACAATCCGTTTACACATTTTCAAGAAAAACATGAGAGCTCCCCCTATATGTGTGCATTCGTGGGGTGCAAAAAGTGTGTGTGATCGGATAGCACATGATGCATATGGGAAGAAGATTCATAATAAGCAAAAGAAAGGATATGTGTTGTTTGTGCAAATCGGACCATCCGGTTTTCACAAACTTCACATATTCTAGAAAAACATTACATCAATACAATATGCATCACAATTACCACAAATATAGCCTTAAAACAAAAATAAAAGGGGTTCACACACGTAGCACTCATTCCATGTCTCAAGTCCACTAAGAATAGAAAGAGGATTACAAAGCTGGAACTTCCGGTTTCCATGACAGAACTGAATTGAAATAGAAAGGAGAGCCTCAAAATTTGAGCTTTAATCTTCTCCCACTTTGTCATCTAGCACCAAAAGGAGTGATCAATAAAGTTCGTAGCTTACACATGATATCCATGGCATGTTTCTTCCCTTAGCCTTTTGCTTCAGTTTGGAGGAGGATCAAAAGGAGGGGGCTGCTATCCAAACTCAAGTACTAATGTCAAACCGAGATGCACCGCTATCAAATTGAGGTGGCTGATGTCTAGAAGTTGTACCAAGTTCAAATAGAGGAGGTTCGCCGGAAGTGGAGGCTCTGCACGACCAAAACTATAACCATGGCCGCCATAACTCATATCACCATAAATCTAAGAGGCATAATCATTTTGCTCAAAATTTGTTTGTCTCTCATCTCAAGTTTCTATGGGACTCCCTAACCTTCCGAGCTACACGGGGACCTTGGTGGTTGCAAGTTCAAGTGAGCATGCATTTCTTGAATTGACAAAGTGTCCTTCTTTCTTACTTGCCGCTCATGGTGTGCTTTCACATCGGCTTCATATTGGTTTTTTTTGTTGAGAAAAAAAAGCATGTTTATTATCGAGTCTTAAACTCGGCACTAGTACTACCCGGTCCCTCACAAGTGTGGAATTCGATGGTGCAACATACGAAACACACAAGAACACATGATTTTAGACAGGTTCAGGCCTCTCAATGGAGAGTAATACCCTACATCCCGTGTGTTATGTATTGCTCTTAGCAGATTGCTAATTGCGAGTTTTCCAGATTGTAGGAACTTGTCCTAACTTGTGAGAACTTGTCCTTCTAGAGGTCCCTGTCCCCGCCATATATGTCCGGGAGGCAAGGTTACATATAGAATCCCGATCGGATACAATATCTACAAACTTAGAAACTCTATCTCTAAACTTTCTTATCAATTCGAGTCGTACTCGGTCGGTCTTGTACTTTCCTTGAGGATTAATCCAGTCTTGTTGTCCGTCTCTGTTTCCATACCGGTCTTATGGAACCTTCCGGAATCGTATACCGGTCGGACACCACTCCGTGGGCCTGCCCCACCGGTCTTATGTCTTCAATACACCACCATGTCCTTGATAAATCATTCTTCTAATCAATGTATACCCGTAAGGTAAGTCTACGACAACGAGCCTCCGAGTAATTTTTGATTTGACATTGAATAAGACCGACCAGTCTTCCGCATGTTGGTCCGATTCCAATGTTAAATTAAAAAGAACTCCAATCTTCTGCAATCATTGCTTCTTTCTTCAAGATGGCTTCAAAAAGCTAAAAAAATTGGTATTTTATCCTCCATACGACCTAATTAGGTGTGCAAAAATCAAAGTATTTTCCTTCTAGTGCACCGGTCAGGTGCACCCAATTGGGTATAGCCCCCGACTCTTGGATCATTTGAACTCCTTTCAAATAATGCAAGAGTCCACTATTTGATTCTTCATTATTTTCTTCATCCTATATAGATTGCTCCTTTCAATTTCCTTGATTTTCCACTTCTCGCGATCTCTACGAGACCGCTCTTGAACGTGGTGCACCGGTCAGGTGCACCTAATTAGGTATAGCCCCGACTCTCGTATCATTTGAGCATCACAAATAATGCAAGAATCTTTCTTTGCTTTATCATATTCCATCAAATCACATTTCTCTCAACAATTTCCGCTAAGAACATATTTCCGGACCGGTCATACCGGTCGGAATTTCATATCTCCTGGAGATTTACACCAGTTTGACATAACAGACCGCCTAAATCAGCTCTGAACTCATAATCCTATTAGTGAAATTTCACTAAGAACCAAAATTCTGTTTGATCGAGACCAGTTTCCTAATTATCTTACATCGACTCGAGTCTCCAATGCCTATAATCAGCCGAATGATTAACACCCGGGGCCTAAGGCATCCAAATTCACAATACTTGGTTAGGCAAGACCCAATAGTCTTCGATCTAACCGAGTCTCATTATTCAATTTCCTCAAACAATCCAATTTGATATTCCAATGTGATCGTGGTGGGCACTCCATACCTCGGACCGCTCAAATATTTGTAAAAGAGCCCCGTGATTATTCAAATCACGTAGACCATTCCTCTGTAAGCTGTATCATTTGAATATCCGCAAGAGTCTTCTGTGAGAGTCTATGCTTATTTTTAAGATTTCCAGTACATTTGGCCACCAATAGCAAACCTCTTAACATATTCCGCCAAGAACATACTTTTCGACTGGTCCGGACCGGTCTCAAATCTCATACTCCTGGTGATTCTCATCGGGCATTGATACCAGACCCCTAAAATCGAGTCATAACCGATATTCCGCTTATCGAATATCGCTGAAATCCAAATTCCTGATCGATCAAATCAGTCACAAAAATTCACACATTAACCTCGAATTTTTCACGCCTATTATTAGCCGAATGATTACCACCCAGGGCCTAAGGCAAATCAATATTAACCAATCAGTCAGACCGTAGTCTTTTACCCGATCGGTTTGTTGTATAAATCACTCCAGAAATAATATATTCGGGCTGAAAATGCTTAACGGATCGAGCATCGAACACTCGGACCGGTCATCACAATTGGCAAAAGAGCCCCGTGATTATCCAAATCACGTGGACTTCTCCTCTGTAACAAAAAAAGGCTACATAAACTTATCTTGTGCTTGAAGCAATAAAGCTGCTCGGATTATGAGAAGACAATCGATGATCCACTTGTCGCCGCACCCAAGACCGGTAGCACTTGGTACATCAAGCGGTGCCTAGTCCATTGTATCCGTAAAAACAATTAAGAAGTATATAAATGTGCTCATATGTAAATAAATACTCTAATGTTTTATTTACTACAAGTCTTAAATTATTTCCATATTCTTGACTGGTATTTATATGTTCCTTACTTCAACATATAAGATTTTCTCCTTTCGCGTAAACTGCAGCGGTCCAAATTAACCATTATATGCCTAATGTAATTCAACTTTACTAACCAGTCACTCCAATTTCAGAAAACTTAAATTTTACCATCCTGATTCAACCAATCAAGTCTATAACCAAGCAACAATGGTTAATTCAACACAAACCAACTATGACATGACCGTTGACTCTAATCAAGCACTGGATATAGCTCATAGCGGCGGTCTACTTAACAAAATCATGCCATATAGAAAAAATGACCGGTCTTAGAACTCGGGATCACAAATTATTAACCGACCGCTCTCAAATAGCAGCCCCGTGGCTTGGTATATTAATTCAAAATTAAGATTCCAAGATAAATAAAACCATACGAGATAGGAAAAAGATTGACATATTTCATATTATCAAAAAGCTATCATGAGCATAGCATTATATAAGTTTAAACACAAAAACTTAAGTGTAAAAGCGATTTTGCTGCTTTATTAGGCGTAGCCCCGAGCCCGGACCGAAGATGATGTACCCGGTCGATTAGTCGTTTGGCGATCGCGCTCAGCTCAAGACAACATCTCCATGCAGCGACAACGCTCTAAATCGAAATTGAAGAACAATGAAGATGGTTGAAGGCGACGCAATTGGTCAAAATTAAAGATTAGCAGCCACGCTAAAGCTCAAGATCGCATTCAAGCAGCGGTGGCGCTCCAAGTTGAAGCTAATGACGAGATGACAGCTGTTGAAGACGGCGGGATCGGTCTAAATTGAAGATTAGCAGATCGCGCTCATGCTCAAGACCGTGTACGAGCAGCGAGCAGCGCTTCAAGATGAATTTGACGACCGATGAAAGCTGTTGAAGACGACTCGATCGGTCTAAATTGAAGATTAGCAACCACGCTAATGCTCAAGACCGCGTACGAGCAGCAGGGACGCTTCAAGATGAATTTGATGACCGATGAAAGCTGTTGAAATTATCGTCGTGGCGTCGGTCGTCGTCCTGCACCGGTCGTCATTACGCAGCGGCGGTGGTCGTCATCCTGTGACAGCGCTCGTCGTCGTTGCGGCGGTGATCGTCGTCTTGCGACACCGCTCGTCGTCGTCTTCATTGCGGCGGTTGTCCTCGCCCTACAACAACAATTGTCGTCGTCGTCCTGTGACACCGCTCGTCGACGTCGTCGTGGCGGCGGCGGCGGTTGTCGTCTGCGACACCACCCGTCGTCGTAGAACGAAGTCGAGAGACCCGAAGCGTGAAGCTTGTAACGAAGTCGAAGTCCAAAGTAGAAGCCATCGAATTCTCCAAACACTCATCGGGACCCCTTCCTGGCGCGCCAAATGTCGAGTCTTAAATTTCGGGCGCGCCAAATGTCGAGTCTTAAACTCGGCACTAGTACTACTCGGTCCCTCACGAGCGTGGAATTCGATGGTGCAACACACGAAACACACAAGAACACACGATTTTAGACAGGTTCGGGCCTTGCAATGGAGAGTAATACCCTACACACGATTTTAGACAGGTTCGAGGCCTTGCAATGGAGAGTAATACCCTACATCCTGTGTGTTATGTATTGCTCTTAGCGGATTGCTAATTGCGAGTTGTCGAGATTGTAGGAACTTGTCCGAACTTGTGAGAACTTGTCGAACTTGTCCTTCTAGAGGTCCCTGCCCCCGCCTTATATGTCCGGGGAGGCAAGGTTACATATAGAATCCCGATCGGATACAATATCTACATACTTAGAAACTCTATCTCTAAGCTTCCTTATCAATTTAGAGTCCTACTCGGTCGGTCTTGTACTTTCCTTGATGATTAATCCAGTCTTGTTGTCCGTCTCTATTTCCATACCGGTCTTATGGAACCTGCTGGAATCGTATACTGGTCGGACACCACTCCGTGGGCCTGCCCCACCGGTCTTATGTCTTTAATACGCCACCATGTCCTTGATAAATCATTCTTCCGATCATTGTATACCCGTAAGTTAAGTCTACGACATTTATTATTTTCCACCAAGGGGAAGGAGGCCTATCACCATGCTGACCATTGCTCCATGAGGAAGGTGCCATAGGTTATGAAGGAGCTGCTGCTTGGTTCTTGTACAAGTGGTGGAATGATGATTTTTACATGTAGTGACTTGTGCTCTTCCTTGCACACAAATGTGCCACCATTCACTTGCTCAATCATATGCATGATATATGGAGCATACACAACTCTTTAGTGTAGAATTTGCAATGGACTCAATTTCCTCCAAATAAAGTCAAACACCGAGAAAGGAGTACTATGAGGAGGAGAAGGAGCCATAGCAGCAAGGATGGACTTGTTATAAGAAGGGATGGGTGAGGCATCACCTTCCCTTGGACTAAGAGTTTTTACGAACATCCTGTTTATGTAGGCATAGAATGGAAACAAGTCATGGGGGTGTCCTTTGCTGCCCTTCTTGTGGCTTGGGTACATAAACTCCATTTTCTCAACCTTGAGAACCCGCCTAAAGTGAAGCCGGGGACGATTAGCATCATTCCTCCCAAAAACCAAGAAGACTAGCAAACTGTGCATATGTGATCTCATACCACTATCCCACTGTCATCTAGTTAATTTTCCTAACATTTTCATGCCTCCTCAAAACAGAATGGCATAGAACCGAGCAATGATTTCATTGTTCCAATCCTTACGAAATGTCATTATGTTGCTCACATTTTGGCCTTGTACTCTGCAACCACACTGTTGAGGATTGGATCATCCTGGTAATTAGATACCCAATCCACCCCCTGAGCAATGGAAATTGGCTTGATCTTTGGAATGATCATAGACTCACGAAGTCTTGATGGGAGTAGGACCGGAACCTATAATCGGTGCTACTTTCCTTGGAGGCAAGTCTGAAATTTGTTGTCCTCACCTTTCGACATCTTCAGTGTTGCCCCTGTAGTTAACTTTCACTCTCCAAACCGGATTCCGAGGGGTGATAAAAGCTGAAGCTTTAAAGTTCCTGGCACCTGGAGCTATGGGCTCCTCAACATCAAACATTTCTTTTCAATGAAATTGTAGATTTGTATTCTTTTGATATGCAACTACTTATTCTAAAAAATGAGAGAATCTTCCACCCTTTTCAGTTTCTTCTTCCTTTGATAAGAAACGGAGATGTAAGCACAAAGGAAGATACATTGGATTTGGACTTGAGATAGACGATCTCACAAATTGTGGTTAGGCAACAATCAATCCATCTTAAATATAACCACAATTTGGTCGACATGATCACAAAGATCAAGAATCAAATAATTTTCAAAACCACATGGAACAATCAAAAAGTTTTTTGAAAAACATCTATACTAACTCACAAAGAGTATATAGTGACAGAAGCCACACACATACCAAGCCAAGCCCTATCACATGCGTTGTATATGCTAACGAGAGGAATAAAGAACAAAAAGGCTACAAGAACTCACCTTGGCCTTGTCTAACTTTGTGCCTTTGTAATTTATGGGTCAATGTATCATCTTTGTTCTTGATGCACTTTCAACGGTGCCACAAGCTAGAATCTCTCATTAAGTGATCATCTAGATAGGAACAACCATTTGAGGTATTTTCCATGTAATTGCTGCTCACATGACCACTTAGAGACAAACATTAGTTTCTCTTAACTTAAGACATAGGGTGAATCTCCCCCTTAACATATGCACCAAATCATTGAATAATTGTTTATTGTGCATTTGCTTGGTCAAGAACGAGAGGAGTTTTAACCTATACCTTAGTTAAGTTAGGATGAAATAAGGTCTGTCAAAGTAGAGGGATAGGAATTTCTCACAAAGCGTTGGAGTTAGGTGTATATATTATCACCTGTGAAAACCGGATCATCCGATTTTGGAAACCAAAACATCCGATTTTTCATAGTTCAATATTTGCAGCCTATTTGCAAAAATGCCAAACTAGGGCCACTCCCACTCCCTCTCTCTCTCTCTCTCTCTCTCTCTCTCTCTCTCTCTCTCTCTCTCTCTCTCTGTCTTTCCTCTCTCGGCGCCGCCATGCCGTCGTCTAGGGGCTTCCCGGCCGCGCGTCCCATGCCGCAAGCGCCACGCAGCTGGCCTGCCTGCTCGCTTCAGCAGCTCCGGCCAAGATAAGCCCGGGTCGGCCGTATCTGCTCCCTTCCTCCTCTGTTCGAGTCACCGGAGCACCCCGCCACCATCGCCTCCCTGCGCCAACGCCGACAAGCCGCTCCGGCCACTTCCCGGTCGAACCGCCACCACCCCACCCTCCGCCGGCCACCACCGCACCTCCCCCTCTGCTGAATAGAGCCCGAACCGCCCACCGCGCCGGCTCGAGGCCGTTCTGTCCCTAACCGACCGTGCTGTCCGCCGCCCCCGCGCCGGCGAAATTCTTTTGCTCGGTGAGCTTCTTCAACTTCTTTTTGCCTTAGCGCGAGCACAACTTCATGCTTTTCCTCTCTCGGAACTCACCCTCGAGCTTACTCCCCGAGTCCGACCGAATTCGGTCGTTCTTCGCCGAGCTACACCCGCCGCCACCCCTGCTCGTCGGTGAGCACCGATCTCCGGCCACCTCCAAGGTCCGACGACCTTCTACCGTTGTTGCTCATGTGATGTAGATGCTCGCAACAGCTTTTTCCCCAATTTTGGGTGACCAAGGCGAGCTCCGTGCGTCGCCGGAGTCCCGTGCGGCACCTCGCTCGCCGTCGGCATGCTTTCGGCCGGTCCCCAACGAGCTCAACCTCCCCACCGCACTCACCTCACTGCGTAGAGCACTTAGGGAAGCTCGTGTCGAGATTTGGACCACCCTCCGATCAACCCCGACTGGTCGCGCTGCCGTCCCGTGTGGCCACACTCGGATCCCGTGCGGCCAACCCCGTAGCCATGTGTGTGGCATAGAACACTATTCCGTATTTTTAAAATTCATAGAAAATTAAAGAAAAATAAAAAAAATATAAAACCATTTTTGTTAGATTCATAAAATTATTCTCTATTTGTTTATGTACTAAAATATGTATTTTGAGAATTTTAATTTCACAAGTTTTAATTAATTGCATTCTTTTGATTAAGATCAGTTATTATTTTATGCTATTTATTGTTTATTTTTAAGAAAAGAATTTGTTTAAAAGAAGGAGATACTGCAGACAAAAGTTTTTGTCGAAGTCGTTTCCCAAATTAAGCATAAGTATCGTCATTTCATGTGTCGTTGCATATCGATATGATAACTATTACCTGTAGTTAACGACCATGTTAAAGAAAGCATTACATGTGATATCATACGCATTCATGCATGCATGTTACTGATTCACAACGTATTGATGATCGACCTAGGTCTCGACTCGATCGACGTTCCGTCCCGAGCGAAGCGGGAGACGTGAACATCGACGTCGACCCAACCATCGAGGAAGCGAACACCGACGTGAATCGAGGCAAGCCCCGGTGCATCCTACCTATGTTTTAAAGTCTTACTTTTATCACAGTAGTCAGGTTATGTTTGTGCACTAGGTGATAGGGAATGATTGACACCCTAGATGCATGAGATAGGTTTCCTTTTATTCGTGATATACTTGGTACGGGTAGCTCGATATACACTAAGCTTAATTCATAGTCACAACGGTAGTTGATTCGGGTGATCTTAAAGCATGGAGGCTTTAAGTGTTTGCTGTTGGTGTCGTTAATTTTGAAGAGAGTGTTAATGAAATTGAGACGGGACGGGCCTCGTAGGAGAAAGGGCAAGACGAGGTCGAGGTCTTGCAAAGTGGTAGCCCCGTTTGTGTCGGTCAAGGACCGTACCGTTGTTGGCTCGAGTTGAACAAGTATTGAACGTACCCTACTACATGCTGGTGTAATGGGCCCATCAAGCTGATGTACCCTACCACCAAAGTGATGTGTCGTAGACAACTCTCTTTGTCTGGCTGTTAGTGAGATTGGAGTCTCACGGGAGGGAAATGGGTCGCCCACGGATGTATCGCGTGGGGTCTCCATATTCCGGGGAGTTGGAAACGGCTATTCTTCCGCCAGGTGTTGACGGGAAAGGTTGTCGTATACGACCGGTGCGGTGCGTATAAGTCGTGTAGTCGGGTTTTGCTAGCTGGTATAAAAAAATTGATTCGAATCGTTGTCACTCGCAGAAATGAGTACCTCTTGTTCGGTGAGTCGCATCGTAGTTAATCAAGTGAAAGATGAAGGAAAGAGAAGGAAGATCTGTTAGTCAAAGATAATCTTTTCTTGCAAACCTGATTGTACTCTACTAGTTATAGGCTGCAAACAGTAGTTAGATAATGAACTTAATATGGAGCTAAAACTTGAAAGTAAGGTTCCACCGTTAGCGCTGTTTTCGCATGAAAGTCAAACCCACAGCCATAAAGCCTTCGCATCCTAGGCGTCGGCCTTAGCGTGCCTGTTGACGGGTCGGTCTTGCTGAGTATTAGATTACTCATGGTTTGTTCGTTATGTTTCCAAGCCACGAGTCGTATTACTACGACTCGTACGGTACCTTTCCGGAGGACGAGCGAGTGCCCGAGGGTGGTTCCCTCTAGTGGGAACGGATCCCGACGCCGTGAGGGACGAGGATCGTGGTGTCCTAGGTAGGTCTTTTGTTGTAAAAAGAATAACTTCTGCTGCCGGACTCTTAGTGGTTCAAACTTCGGTATTGTAATAAGTTTCCATTGTACAATGTTTGTATTTCAAAAACCTGGTTGTATTATACCATGATGTATATATTACGGCTTGTATGAGATGATGAACTGTTGTAACTTGCTTCATCGAGTGTTCCCCTGTGTGGATTCCTCGGTGCCCGGAAGGGATGTCACGGAATTGAAAACTTTCACCTTAGACATATTACCATTTGGATAATCTTTGCTAAGATGTCCTTTGTTTCGGCAAGTATAACATGTTTGCCTTTTGATCTTGTTCACCACTCTATGTTCTCCTTTTTGCTGATTATTCTTGGATGATTCACCTATATTTGACTTCTTGCACTTATGGACCACTTCTCTGCTGATTTTAGCAGGTGCACCCAAAACCGGTCCGGTTGGTTTTGTCCGCGAAAATAGGTCCAGGTGCAGTCAGCAATCATGTGCCCATTTTTTCTTGCAACCATAGCAAACTCTTGTCTTGGTAGATCTTCTTGTTCTTCTTGATTGCTTTTAATCTTCATTGTCAAGCTTGGATGAACACATGGAAGCATAATGACCCATGTCCAAGCACTTGAAGCACTTCACATGATCAAGATTCATATTTCTTCTTTCTTGCTTCAAATTCTTGATCATCTTGTGATTTTCTTGATGAGAACTTGACCTTGTGACGGTTGATCCCTTCTCAAGCTTGTTCACCATGTTTTTACGGTTGTCTTGAGAAGGTTGCACTTGGTGTTTGCCCTCAAATTTTGGTAGCTCCATCTTGAGCCTCGTTGACTTCTTGCTTGAGATCATCATTTTCTTAAGTCATCACAAGATTCTACTAGCACTTTCTCAACACAAGGTTGTTTGCTTTTGGAGCAACATGGATTAGCACATAATAAATCAATAGACTTGTGTGTGCATGTGCAAGCTTGTGTGATAGGTTGAGAATGTTTTACCGATGTTACCACAACCTCATGAGCCACTTGTAGCATAGCATGTGAGTCTTGGAGTATTTCATGAGAGCACATAAGCTCTTCATGATCTCTTTGCATCTTCACATGTTTGCTAGCGAGCACTTCAAGTTGATTCTTCACATCATCATTCTTTTCCCTTAGAGTCTGTTGCACAAAGAGAAGCATCAATAGCACAAGTATACTCCTTTTCTAGTTTTTCATATTTACTTGATCAAGGAGATATGCGAGTAGTTGAGTTTCTCATGTTCTTCATGTAGATGCTTGAGCTCTTCCATCTTGTCAATGAGAAAGTTTTCTTGCTTCTCTAGCTGCTTTTCTTGCTCTTGAATTCTCACCACGAGCTGCATGACTTTGACCAAATCTCTCTTACTTATGTCTGTTAGATATGAAGTCAGCTTCATCATCTTGAGTCTCATTTTCTTCATCCATGACACATGATTCATGACTCTTGGATGAGAGTGAAGTGCTCCGGGAGGTAGACTCTTCACATGGTTGATGGCGCTCATTAGAGATCGTTGAGGTAGTTGTGAGCTCGGACTCATGTTCTAGCAATGACTCCATTTGATTGTCCGAGCCATATGTTTCCCCAAGTGCCTTCCAAAGTGAGTGTGCAGTCTTTAGGAGGTCGTGCTTCTCAAAGATCATGTTCTCCACTTCGCACTCAAAGCACTAGACAAAGTGTGATATGCACGGGCTTCGAGATATAAGCATTTCTTTTGCACACTAGTTAGAGAAGATTTCTCTAAGGCATGAGAAAAGCCTATATCTATGATCCACCAAATTTGAGAGCTCATTTCACGAAGTTAGGAAGACATAAGAGTTTTCCATAGAGCAAAGTTTGCTCCATGAAAATGCGGTACCTCAAATGAAGGTGTGAAAAATGTAAGGATGCGACATCGTCTTTTCTCCAAGCGGTAAAGCCTTATCGGGAGATTAGGCTTTGATACCAATTGAAAGGACCTTGATGTCGCCTCGAGGGAGGTGAATAGGCGTTCCTAAAAATTAATCCAAACTCACAGTGGAATTACAACAACCAAAACTAGACACACCGGTTTTGTCAAAGAGATGGAAGTAAACTAGGATTAAAGGAACAAGCCAACACATCTAAGCATGCACCCTACCACGCAGAAACAAAGCAAAACACAAGGTAGTTTCACAAAGAAACCAACCAAACAACGCATTGTCCAAAAACGGATTTCCAAAATCGTACACTCTGATTTTCTCAGGACATAAAACAGAAACAAGCGAACAACACTATCACAGGGAGTTCTAGCACAAGGCAATATTACTAGAGGTCGCATACAAGCAAGAGCAGGAATTACCACAAAGGAAACACTCACAACTACTCATGCAACCTACTAGAGAACGAAAAAACAAACTAGAACTAGAAAGGCAAACCAATTGAAGACACGGTGATTTGTTTGCCGAAGTTCAACAACTTGCTCCAAAGTTGTCTACGTCTCCGTTGAGGAAGCTTGAGCAGGCCAAACGCTCACAAGGCTTCCGGAGGTGAAGCGAATCGGAGGTGATGCAAACCTTCACAAACTTCCCAAGGCTCTCCACAAGCTTGGGAGCTCTAGAGGCGACGCCTAGCCGACTAGGAGGATTCACCTCCAAGAGTAACAAATGCTTCAAAGACTGCTTGCTATGAACTCAAATGCTCAATAATGGATTTTTGCTCTTTCTTTCTCAATCTTTCACCCAATCTCACCCACAAGATCTAGCATTAAGCAATGGGGAGTGGAAGGCTATTTCCCGGCTCAAAAGAGTGTTTCTTTGGAAAGGAACCGACATCTCATAGTTGGGGGTTGAGGAGAGTTTATATAGGACATGCTCTAAAAAGAGCCGTGGTGGTTTTGGACGCCCGCACCGGAACTTCCGACCAAAGGTTGGGTCTAGGGTTGGGTAGATCTAGGGTTGGGTACGATTTCTAGCCCGTACTGGAACTTTCAGTATAGCACCGGAGCTTCCGGTAGGTAGGTTAGGGTCAGGATTGTGTGACATCCCATGTCACAATTTGACGATTGCATTGTGCTAAATATCAATTTGAATGTGCAAAATCTAATTAGGGTTGATCCTCACATAAAATATAAAACTAGGGTTTCATTAAGGTCTTAATTGGCTTAAACCCTAGTCCTCCAAAAACATGATGATCTTCTATGACAGTGCCCCCATATTTTTACATATTCTGGTAGTACACATCAAGACATGAATTTAGGGCATTTTCCCAAATTTTTAGGTTGGCACATTTTCCAAGAAAAAGCAGTCAATGTCTGAAAACAGCAGTTGTTCTTGATTTTTTATAATTTTTTACAAACCGAATCAAAACTTTTGCCTATAACAAAAGTTGTTCCTCATAACTCACATACACAATTTTTGGTTTGCAAAAATATCAAGCAGAAGAATTTATTTGGAGCAAAACAGGAACAGCAGCTCGGTGGCAAAAGTGTAGTTAAAGAGAACCTTCATGGAACAGAGCTCGAACAGTGGCCGGGGTTCACACCCACGATGATATTATTGCATTTCAGTCGCACGATGTACAATTATCATTTAAACCCTGCTTACAAACTTACAAAAGATTGTTAGACCTTTAATCATGTTGTTACAATACACCAAAACCCAGTATAGGGGACTAGATGCACTTTTAGTTGTAGCACTTGGGCATTTTCTGGCTCATCAACACTCAAGTGTTTTGCGACAGAATTAAAATGCATCGGCAAGAACCCTGCACAGCTGTGTGTTGCTACATGTTGCTCTGTCACTTCATTCTAATATTGGCCCTGATTCTCAACTGGAGGTATTGGCTTCTTTTCTATTGGCATTCAGGTCACATGTGATAGCAAGAACTGGTTAACACTAGTCTCAATGAATGGCTACAGGCTCCAGCAAGAAGGTCAGTTCTTGCCTCTACTCCTTTTGTCAATTAATGTGCAAACATGAACTACAATAATAAGTGCTATGCTTATACGATTAACTACTGCTTCCTATTTGTTGGAGGATGAAATGCATCTTGCCAACTCCACTTGTTAGTTATGGTCACCTGTGATTAATGCAAATATTCTACTGTTGTGACCCTTCATCCTTAACTCAGTTCTTTTTTAAACGAATGTTAGCTTGAAACTTGATTCCATTGGCGCATGAAAAAGTCTCTGGTTTTGTCTTGGTTTGAATACTTAACATAACAGAGTACTTATTGATCCTGGTTTGGTCTTGGTTAGAATACTTAACATAACAGAGTACTTATTGATCCTTGCTTCTTTGAATGATTTTACTTCTCTTAATATTAGTTGAAATCCAAAACTGATTCTTACTAAATTCCATATTGCACACTACTCAGGTACCAGGAACATATGGTATGTGAATGATTCACATTACAAAGTGCATAACTTGTAGTTTCTATGGTTGAACTAGAGTGTGAATAAGCTGTTGAGCTGATATATTATCTTGTACAAGTAGTACATTTTTTGGGCAGAATGTATACTTATTTTGTAACCATACTTGTAAATGGATGTATATGCTTGTGAATTGATGTGTACTGTTCCTGTAGTCGTGTTTCTGTGGATGAAATAAAGAAAAAAAAGTTCATTTAGGGACGGTAATTTAGTGGAAAAATCTGTCAATGGAACATCAATAGTGACGGGGATATAGGCTACCGTCACAAAAACTAGGGACGTGTATTTCCAAACCCATCCCTAAAGACAGTTATGACGATTTTCAGAAATCCGTCCCTATAATGAAATAGTGATGGGCTCCAGAAATCCATCCCTATAATGAAATAGTGACGGGGCTTAGAAATCCGTCCCTATAGACGGGTTCAGAAATCCATCAGTATAGCTCTAGATTTAGTGACGGTTATATCCCCGTCGCTACAGCCTGAGATTTGCGATGCAAAATTGAGACGGCTGAAAAATACGTCACTATATACATTAGAACCCCGGCTCTAAAGACCAGACCTGTAGTAATGTTTTCTGCTAGTTTACCACCCCGTAGATTTGTTGCAGCTACTTAAGGCAGCGTTGAGTTTTTTAAAATTCGTATTCCGATGAAAACTTTAATTCTTATAAAGGGTCTAAGTAAATTAAGGGTATGATTCTGTCACTTCTTTTAGTCACCGGATGCCGATCCAAGCTCTCAAAATTGATACATATCCACGGTGAGGCTACTTCCCTTATCCTGTAGTCATGAATCATTATGATTTGATTTTTGGCTCCTGGTACTCTCTTCGTTGGTGACAAAATCATTTTTTAAACACACATTGGAGTTTTGATATGTCCAAGATTTGCATGAGTTTACTCTTTTCTCCTATATTTATTTCTATAAATCGAATGGTTTTTTCATGGATATAACCATATTTTAGTGTGAACTATATTATGTTAAAGATTGAAGTGGTCCTCTAGATGTTATCTAATAGTAACACGCTGGCTGTCGAGCTTAGAAACTATTTGGACGCGAGCATCTAAAAAATATTTATTGTTATCTTCCTAAGTTCCAATGCACCTCACTCCAGGAACCTTATGCTCCTTCACCAGACTTGTTCGGCTGGTGCCGGTCATGTCCGCCTCTACACCGACTCCTCCATGAAGCCGACACTATTCCTCACGGGATTCGAGCCGGTGAGTACTGGATCCCCTCGTCGCACGCCCGGACTCGGGGCCGTTAGCCGTGGTGGCACCGTAAGAAACTACCTGGAGCTACCACCCTTCACCACCACCAGATTCGGGCCACACTCCCAAGCACGGATCCATCGACGGGATTCATGGATGCCTTTTCACCGATTTTCCATCTTGACTTTGACCCGATTCTTGAGTCTATGACGATATGGTCAGCACAATTTATCGTAAAATCCACCCTGTTGAAAGCGTGTCATGGTTGTTGAGATGGGGCATTTCGAAGAACAATTACCTGGTCATGGTTGTGCCCCCACGTCCTGCAATTAATGATGGGCAAGGAATTGTCCATAGTGTGGAGTCTTTTTCTCGGCACTAATACTACCTAGTCTCTCGCGAGCGTGGAATTCGATGGTGCAACACAAGAACACGAGGGTTTTAGACAGGTTCATGCCTCTTAATCGAGAGTAATATCCTACGTCATGTATGTATTGTCTTGCCTTTAGTAGATTGCTAATTGCGTATTGTTCGGAGCTTTTTCGAGGTGTCCCTGCTCCGCCTTATATATCCAGGGAGACAGGATTACATGCGAGTCATAGTCGGTTATAATATTTTCATATTTGCAAACTTTATGTCTAAGCTTCTTAATCAATTCAGAATCCTAATCAATTAATCTTGCTCCTTGTCTTGAGGACCACGCCATATTACGTCGGTCTTGTCATCCGCTTGTGTTTCCATGCCGGTATATGGAACCTTCTGTTGTCTTGTATCGGCCGGACACTACCCTATGGACCCTCCTGACTGGTCTTATGTCTTCAATATACCACCATATCCTTGATGAATAATTCATTTGATCAATACATACCCGTAAGGTAAGTATACCACATACTACGTCCATAGAGTAGCTGAAGGCAATAGTGTTGACGCCGGTTTTTGACCAAGGGACCCATTGTCAGCGACTATAGGTCAAAAGAGGGCCGGTGGGCCGAAGGCCGACGGCCGCATGGACGAGTAAGAGGCGCGTCCCTCCCGGGAGTCGTGCACGGATGCCAACCGAAGAGCATAATATTGATGGGCCTGGCCCACGTTGTAAAATTAGAAATAATAGTTTAATTTTGGAAAGAGATCCTAGTCGGTTAGGAAATCGACCCGAAGAGGGTCCGAGTAGGATTCTTTGTGCCGGGTATAAATGTGTACCCAGGTGTAACCTGTAAACTCGATTCACATCCAATACAACTTTCGGCGCATCGCCAAACCCTAATTTTCTCGTCAAGTCTTTACTTGTTTTGCGCGGGGATCTTCGGGGCTCCGGTCGACAATACGTTGACTTGATAAGGTAATTATGTTGTCTAGTTCTCGGCGCATTGTTCGTAATTAGATGGCTTAATTGCTAGTTATCCGGCGACCGGATCTGGTCTTGATCGTCGTAGTGAGTATCGGCCGGGATGAGTCAAGTCGACCTGGTCCGGGCTCGTGGTGGAGGTAGTTTGACTTGTCCTGCCTTCCCGTCCCAGCCTTTGCTCACAACACCGATTGGCTCGGATCCGGTCGTCCGAGTCACGATGAGTCGCTATGAGAATCCTTTTACATCTTGGCCGATTCGATCGTGCGGATTCGGTTGACGTGTCCTGTGTTTGCCTTTGCGATAGTTGACTTGTCCTAGGCGTATGCAGCCGATTGGCTAGGGTGTAGATCTACTTTCATGGTTAAGGCGTTTATAATTGTGCTTGTCCTGAATCGGCCGGGCGTACGCGGCCGTTAGACCTGGTCCGATCGTGTGCCATCGGTTGACTTGTCCTGTTGGAGCGACCGGTCGATTCGGGATCCGTGTGGTTGTATTTGTCTTACTTGTTCTTTCGGAGTGTTTAGCCGATTGTTTATCACGTTCATTAGCTGTTTTATGTTCAATTAGTGCTAAATCTGTTAAAGCTGCCTTTGAACCCGAGTTATTAGTATGATTTCATTGATCATCATTATACATCTAGATAGATCTAATAACTCACTCGTTATAATCGATGGCGATATCGGTCGGATGCCCGATCGGCCGATTTATCGCTCCGATTGACGATTAAATCATCTTTTTGCTATCAAATTAATTACATCTCATTAATAATTACCTTGTTTACATTTTATTCGATAATGCATCCCTGCAAGGTCTTAATGATTTGATTGCTCACCGACGAAATCGGCTGCTAGTCACCGATCACATGTTATAGCGTCGGCCGATTTCGTATCACGGTTCGCTTGCACTGGCATTTAATACATAAATGGATGGGCCGTGCTTGTTCCTCGTCGATGGCCGATTTTGTCTATCTTATGCCAGAATCGGCCACGGCTGCACATCGGTCTATCCGGGCCGATGACCCGGAATTTTACACTTTTATTTGTCTTTGTTGGTTTGCAGGAAAACCATCCGGCACGCACCAGCGCACACGAGAATCGGCGAGCTGAGCCGGTCCGTTGGGAGCACGGGGCCTCGCGTCGGCCGGGGTTTCGGTGGACTCTCCGGACAACGGTGTGTTGGCAACTTTTGACGTCAACACACTTTTTGGCACGCCCGGTGGGACAGAAGCTATCAAGATCAAGATGTCGTACATACGAGTCGTCGGGGAGGACGGAACACCAATGGTCGATGCTGAAAATCAGCCAATTTTTGTTCCGGTTCCTCTCGGGACGGATGGCAAAGGGCATGGAGAAGTTTCGATGACAACGGAGTTTCGGCCTGGGGAAAGATGACGACAGAACAAAAGCTGCAGTACCGGGAATACCTCGCCGAAGCAATGAAAAAGTACTTTCAAGCCCTGACGGTGACACGTGGCGGAGTAGCCACAAAAGGAGATATCCCTCGGATTCCGCATCCGGAAGAACTAGACCAAATCAAAGCCCGAGACTGCCGGATGCCAACCAACTCGGTGATATGGTCAACTCGTCCGTTCATCGGGCCCTAATCAATCAATCGGGCGTGTTGACCAACACCATCGGGAATTTGATCAAGGACACGGTTGATGGCGGATCGTTCACTCGAAGGATATTCCGGACCTGCATACACTCAGCCTTTTGGCACTCTTGTACGGCCGATTCGGGGAATCGGCCTCCGAATACCATACCGCCGGCAGGATTTCAACCCCGTACGGCATGCCACCTCACCTATGGCCTGGCAAGGACAATGCAAATGCAAGTACCAAGTACAACCCAGCCAGGCAAAGAGGATGACGGTGACCCCAAGAAGTCGGTAACGGAAGAGGGCGACAAACAAGATGTACAACCGCCGACTTCGAGTCGGGGGCAGCAACCAATGTGGCAGCGGCCTCGCAGATGGCACAAGCAGCCCAATTTCTTCTACGTACCAAATACCGGCCCGAGTAGAATTGAGAACTCACCCACTATAGTACGACCGATATCCGGTATTCCACAGCCGATCGCATCGGGTCGGGGACAGGGATTCATGATCGGACGGCCGATCCAATCGGCCATGAATTATGGAATCGCTCCGTGACTCTCGTTCCCGATTCTGCACCGGGATTTCGGAAACGGCCGGTCGGTACACCCGATCGGGGGACAGCCCAACACAGCTTATATGACGGGAACCGGATCAGCAATCGCTGAACCCAATGATATGAGTAGCCTCATGGCTAAGATCACCGATATGATGAAAGATCGGTTCGATTTGAAGCCTAAGGAGAAGAGTGCATTGTATCGGCGACCTTACCCCGATCGGATGGATTCCGTGGCTTTACCAAATAAGTATAAAATTCCTGAGTTCTCCAAGTTTTCCGGGCAAGATAATACATCAACTATGGAGCACATCAGCCGATATGACGCACGACTTGGTGAGGCGTCTACTCAGGAGGCTTTGCGGGTTCGGCTATTCCCAATCGTCATTGTACTGGATCGGCCTTTTCATGGTTTGCTTCGCTATCGCCTCGGTTCTATTCGGAGTTGGGCCGATCCGGAGAAAAGGTTTCACTCGTACTTTTCACGGGCATTACCGAGCTTAGTTTGTCCGATTTAATGGCGGTGAAACGAAAACCGGGGAATCGGTGGCCGATTATATACGAGAGGTTCGGGACTACGAGGGGACGATGCTACAATCTGAACTCGACGAGCAACAAGCGGCCGAAATCGCTTATGCGGGGCTATTCTCCAACATCAAAGAAAAGTTTACCCCATATGACTTTGATGGGTTGGCACAGCTGACCCGTAGGGCGATCGGCCAGGAAGAGAATCTCCAGCTCACCGAGGAATCGGCGGTATCGGATAGCTTATGCCGATTTCGACACCGAGGATGATGAAGAGGGACTTAATGCGGTTGAGTGGACTAATAACAAACGGCCGATATTTTCTCCGCATGTCAATCCTAAGGAGAAGAAATATGATTTTGATTTATCTAAGGCCGACGAGATATTTGATCAGCTGCTGCGGGAAAAGAAGATCCAGCTTTCCCCTCATCACAAAATTCCTACGCCGGAAGAATTGAAGAAAATGGCTAAGTGGTGCAAGTGGCATGGAAATTCGCATCATAACACCGTTGATTGTTATGCCATGAGAGATGAAATCCGAGAGGGCGATTGACAGTGGGGTATTGCGAGCGGCCGATGTAAAGAAGAAGATGAAAATTGATGGGCACCCTTTCCGGCTAATACGATGTACATCAACACCATCGGCGGTGGATCGGCTGGTTTCATACGCCGATATGAGAAGAAGAGAGAGAGAGAGGAAAGAGCTCGGGTGGCACGTGAACAGGAATCTATCGGCCAAAGTCGGCGAGTATGGACAAGGCGTGATCGGCCGAGAAGATTTTGACCCTCACCGGGCTTGTCCTTTCTTTCGATCTGCTTGGGACCAAGACATGAAGCTTCCATCTATCGAAAGCTGTCCGAGTGCATTGGCCGTAAAAAGTATCGTGATGGCGGGTCATCAAGTTCCCGGGGACAGCCGATTAGTCGCAACTACGAATCACGACAATCGGCCCCCGAAGAGCGGTCGGCCATGATCACGGCTATGATGAACGGAGATACGCGAGTGCCAAAAGAACCCCGTTCACGATCGGTCGGGGCCAATCAACGATGAAGAAGAGTTTGATCAGCAATACCATGAAGATTCGAGAGGCGATCAAACCGAGAACGAAGAACAGTGGTGCCCCGGTGGTTTGCTCAATAAAACCCGAAGAGGAGGCTCCAAAGAATGCGCTGTCGAGAAATTAAGGGTGGACGAGTATCACGAGAGATGACCAAGATGATGAGTCCAAGCCCAAGAAGGAGTGGAGGCCCAAAGTGCGGTCTCGAGTGGTCCGGTCGAAGCCGCGATGAATATGATATCCACGATGCCCGGGATTGTCGGATCGGCCGATGAAAATTCGGCCGAGGAAGAACCGGTTGGGGAGTCTTCGAGAGATTCTATGGACGCCGGAATCGGCGGTATTTGATAAGCCGATCGACTCGATCATTTGCATCTCAAGGCATTGTACATTAGCGGCTACGTCAATGGGTCGCCGATGAGGAAAATGTTGGTCGACGGAGGAGCAGCGGTCAATGTCATGCCGATTACTACATACCGCAAGCTCGGGAAGACGCCGGAAGAAATGATGAGGGCTAATCCGACGCTCAAGGATTACGGCGGCAGAAGCCAAGATGTGCGTGGGGCCGCAATAATGGAGATCATCGTGGGCAGCAAAACCTTACCCACCACATTTTTCATCATCGACGGGAAAGGTGCCTACACAACCTTGTTGGGGAGAGACCGGATTCATGCCAACTGTTGCGTCCCATCAACCATGCACCGGTGCTTGATTCAATGGGTCGGCAACAAGGTCGAAATCGTGCGGGTCGATAAGTCCGTAACCATCGCAACCGCCGATTTCGAGTTTGCTGGTCTGGAGAGCCTGCCTTGTTTCTCGGGCACATATTGGGATGCGGAGGCCATAAACATCACCGACGACAGAGTTATTGTGACCGGGGGTCGGTACCCCGGCTGCTCCGATGGGCCCCACGGGAGAATTGACGGGCAATCGGCCGATCGACACACGCAGCGAGGATATGATGAGTCGGCCGATTAACGAACCGGAAGACGGGAAATTAGGTCACGGTTTTGTGTCGGCCGACGAGTTAGAAGAGGTAGATATAGGGGATGGAGACAAGCCTCGGCCGACATATATTAGCAAGAAATTGTGTAAAGAAGTAAGAGATGAATTAGTGGCCTTATTGAAAGAATATAAAGATTGTTTTGCTTGGGATTATAGCGAGATGCCTGGACTCGGCCGATCGATCGTTGAACATCGATCGCCCACCAAACCCGGATATCGGCCATATAAGCGGGGGCTCGGAAAATTGACCCTAGGTATTATGAAGCCGTCAAAGAAGAGATTATCGAGATTATATGAAGCCGGCTTCATTAGGCCATGCCGATATGCGAGTGGGTTTCCGAGTATTGTGCGGTGGAAAAGAAAAATGGAAAGATGCGGGTCAGCATTGACTTCGAGGAATTTGAATAAGGCGACTCCGAAAGATGAGTACCCAATGCCAAACGCCGATTTGTTAGTTGATGCAGCCGCCGGCAACAAAATTTTGAGCTTTATGGATGGAAATGCTGGGTACAATCAGATTTTTATGGCCAAATAAGATATACCGAAGACAGCGTTCGGATGCCCGGAGCGTTGGGACTATATGAGTGGGTGGTCATGACCTTCGGCCTAAAAAATGCTGGTGCTACATATCGGAGAGCCATGAATTTTATATATCATGATTTGATCGGCCGATTGGTGGAAATTTATATTAATGATGTCATGGTGAAATCAAAATCGGCTGAAAGTCATGTGGCTGATCTCGGAGAAGTGTTGAAAAGGACAAGAGAATATGGCACGAAGATGAACCCGCTCAAATGTGCTTTTGGTGTCTCAGCTGGACAGTTTCAGGGTTTATTGTGCATGAAAAGGGAATTGAAATCGGCCCTAAGAGTATTGATGCTATCGGAAAGCTGGAACCGCCGACGAACAAGACAAAGCTCCAATCCCTGATCGGCAAGATTAATTTTATTAGGCGATTTATCTCAAACTTGTCCAGTCGACTTGACGTATTTACGCTATTATTAAAACTCAAGGCCGATCAAGAATTTCGGTGGGAGCCGATCCATCAAAGGGTTTTAGAAGATATCAAGAAATATTTGGTGTCCCCGCCGAGTGATGGTTCCGCCAAAGTCGGGCATACCCTTTAAGTTATATTTATCGGCCAATGATAGGTGCATCGGCTCGAGCATTGACTCAAGAACGAGGAGGGAAAAGAGCGGGTCATATTTTATCTCAGCCGCAAATTAATTGATGCAGAAACACGATATCCGGAGGTGGAAAGGTTATGTCTCTGTCTATATTTTTCATGCACAAAACTAAGGCATTATCTCGTTAGCCGAGGAGTGCATCGTGGTTTGCCGGGCCGATGTCGTAAAATATATGCTATCGGCCCCGGTCCCCAAAGGTCGGTTGGGCAAATGGATGTTGGCAATTGCGGAGTTTGATCTAGGCTATGAATCGGCCAAAGCGGTGAAAGCGCAAGTATTGGCCGATTTAATAGTGCAACACGGTGAACACTCGGCCAAATACGTTGAACCGAGTGCCATGGACGGTGTTCTTTGATGGTTCAATTTGCAAGGAAGGAAGTGGAATCGGCTTGGTTGTTGTGTCGCCTCGGGGGCAATACGTGGATACTCTATTACGGTAGAGGCGCACACCAACAACCAAGTCGAATATGAGGCAGATATTAAAAGGACTGGAACTACTCATCGATGCCGGGGCTGATTTTGTGGAAATTTTCGGCGATTCCTTGTTGGTTGTGAGTCAGTCGGTCGATGAGTATGAGTGTAAAGATGAAATATTGTTGCAATATCATAGAAAGTGCCAGAAGTTAATGAAAAGATTCAAGTGTGTTAAAATCGGCCATATACCAAGAGAGCAGAACTTCGAAGCAAATAACTTGGCTCAACTAGCATCCGGATATCGGCTCGCCGAAAACAGCTTGGAAATAGCCGATATTGAAGAGGCCGATTGGCGCACAGAAATTCGAAATTTTTTGAGCAATCCATCCCAACCTACGAGATAAGAAGATAAGATATAAAGCCTTGAAGTATGTTCTGTTGGATGATCAATTATTTTTCAAGACAATTGATGGGGTGCTTCTCAAATGTATTGATGACACCGAAGCCAAAGTGGTAATGAGCGAAGTACATGATGGGATTTGCGGAACGCATCAATCGGCCCATAAAATGAAGTGGCTGCTAAGGCGAGTCTGGTTATTACTCGGCCGACAATGTTGGCCGATTGTTTCAAATATTATAAAAGTTGCCAAGATTGCCGGAAATTCGGGCCTATACGAGAGGGCACTGCGTCGGCCATGAATCCAGGTGATCAAACCTTGGCCGTTCGGAGGTCGGGCCATGGATATGATCGGCCGGATAAATCCAGCATCAAGCAAAGGACATCAATACATATTGGTAGCTACAGATTACTTCACAAAGTGGGTTGAAGCGGCACCCTATCGCAAAGTTTCGACGGCCGACGTGATAACGTTTGTTAAGGAGCATATCATTCATAGATTTGGGATTCCGAAACAATCACGACAGATCAAGGGTCGGTATTCACGTCGGACGAATTTCAATCTTTTGCTGAATAGATGGGGATTAAATTGATTAATTCGTCGCCATATTATGCCCAAGCTAATGGCCAAGTCGAAGCGGCAAATAAGAGTTTGATCAAGTAGTTCAAGCGGAAAATACAAGAGCATCCTCGTAAGTGGCACATGAAGTTGATGGACGCTTTGTGGGCTTATCGTATGTCACGGCATGGGGCCATGCAAGTCGCACCGTATCAGCTTGTGTATGGACACGAAGCCGTATCGCCATGGGAGACAACTATCGGCTCCGGAAGGGTTGAATTGCAACAAAAGCTATCGGCGGTCAAGTACCACGGATTGATGATGGATGAATTAGAAGACGTAGTACAAAATCGGCTGGATGCATTGGAAAAGATAGAGCGAGAATAAGGCGAGGGTCGCTCTGCCATTATGATAAGAAGGTTGTGCGAAACAGTTTAAAAAGGGCGATTTGGTCTGGAAGCTTAGGATGCCGATCGGCGTGAAGGACAATCGGTTTGGTAAATGGTCGCCTAATTGGGAAGAACCTTATTTGATTAGCCGATCGGCACCGGGTAATGCATATATTTTGAAAGAGTTAGCGGGGAAGTATTCGGCCGAGCACTTAATGGGAAGTATTTGAAGCAGTATTATCCTAGTATTTGGATTAACTCATAATGTTCGGCCTAAAAGAGACTACGGCCGATGTCGATGTACATCGCCTTGAGACGGCCGATACCGGGAGTATCGCCCTTAGCCAAAAAATATGAAAGTAAAACGCAGGAAGTCACAGACAAATCAGCCAATGTTTTAAACATCGTCTTCGGATGGCCGATATTATCGTATATCGCCCTTAGTGCAAAAATATTTACAGCAAAATCTTGTTCGGGTCCTATTACATCTAAGCATAATCGACGGCCTCGGCGCGGGACAAGAGGTCTTGGACGGCAGATAATGCACGGGCCAGCATGGAGTCAAGTTTGGCCATGACCAACAGGTCGTCCTCGATGGGGCCGACATCGGCATGCGCCGCGGCAACCATCTTGTCGGCCGCTTGGATTGCCTCGTCCGTCGTTTTCTGTTGGGCCGCCACATCAACCGACAACTGTGCAATGGTGGCTTTCGGGGCCGCCGCCTCCTTCTCCTTGAGAGCCAGCATCGTTCTCAAATCGGCAATCTCCTGGTTGATTACCTGCAGTTCACCCTGCCGATTTGAGAGTTGCTCTTGCATCTCCGGGGTCTTGCGGGCCTCCTCCTCGGAACGCTTGATGGAGCTCTCGGCGAGTAACGCAGCTTGCTTGTTGCTCCGCGTGGCGAGCCAAACGCTGCCGGGCACGGATGAAGTCCATCCGCCAGTACTCCATGTATGCCATGCGGTGCGGAGCATCGCGCACATCATCCGGGAGCTCGGTCCGGACCTCCAAGTACCGCGCCGGATGGGGTGGGCGTCGGCCACCAAGCATTCAACCGAGGACGCCTCAAGCTCGCGCGCGATTTCGGCCATGATGATAAGACCAGAGGTAGATACCGAAATCGGCGCAGGACGAGGGAAGCCGAGCGCTCGAAATACCAAGAAAAATAAGATAAAACTAATGATCGGCGGCGAATCAAGGAAGAAATAGTAAAAACAAACCTGCGAAGCGTCGACGCGAATCGGTCTGGACGTCCATCGGCCGTGCCATTGAACCCACGAGGTTCGTGTGTTCTAAGCAGCTCTCGGCCGGCCGATCCACCTTCACCGGCGACATCCTCGGAGGCGGCATCGGGCGACGCTCCGCCGGTCGGCTCATCGGCACGGTACCTTCAAGAGAGGCCGCGGGCGGCTCCGGCCGCTGATTCTTCGTCGGCAGCGGTGCCTTTGGGAGAAGCCGTGGGCGACACATGGCCGGCTTGTTCGGTTTCGGCGACGGCCTCGGGAGACGCGAGCCGATCCGAGCGAGTTGGGCTCTCCGTAGGGTTTGGATCGGCCCGGCTTGGTACGACTTCGGGCTCCGGAGCTGTTTGAATCGACCTTTCGAGCGTCGGCGTCCTGGCCCGTGGAGGAGTCGGCGGCGGATCGGCCTATCGGTGTTGACGTCCGAGCCCGAGGAGAAGGGACCGCCGATTCCTGCTAAGAACTCATAATTAGACATCATGTTAAGAAAAAGGAATCGGCGATCATGCGATAACAACCTCGACGCAGCGGAGACGGTTCGCTATAGTAATCCGGGTCGGACGAGCGCACGAGCTGCTTTAGCGGCGCGCGGTATCGCTTCGGGGCTCGAGTCGACCCTGCAGCTGGCACATTAGCCTTCCTCTTTTTGGGGCGGCCGTTTTGGTTTTGGCCTTGCGGACAGCTGGCGCCCTCGAATCATCGCCGCAAATAGTTGAGCGGGAGTGCGGTCGGTGAAGCCGATGTTCGGAACGATTGGGCTCGGCAATAAATATGCAATCGGCCGGCCATCGATGCTTTGGGTCGGCGGCTCCTCCGAGTCCGACCGAAAGAGAGGATACAAGGATGAGCATTTGGAGTGGCCGATTTCATTTACAAAATCGGCCTTACAAAAATAAATCAGCTACACGTACCTCGGCGAAAGGTTCTCCCGGGACTAGGCCGGAGAAGAAGGAAGCGGTGTTCCGGCTGCGAAGGTGCCGGTTCCACTCACCCAACCAACGGTCAAAAAGGCGGGTACTCCGGGCGCCGGGAAAATCCGGCCAGGTCACCGGTGACGACATCGGCGGTGCGGCCGATGAGCCAATTCCACCGAATGGCATTGTCAACAGCAGCCCGCGCCTTTATCCGCCCCACATAGAAGAGGTCGGGGGCAACCGGCCGAGCCGAGTTGGCGGGCCGCTACCGACGGGTGGTAGAACTCATAGGAGCAGAAGGCCTTGCTCCCGAGCAATAAGTCCCGTCGGCAGCGAGACGGGGCGGAGGCGGTGGTGAAGATCTTGACCGCATCCCCGTCGGCCGTTGGGAAAGTTGGGTCGATCGGAAAAGGAGTGTCATATTCCCTCTCGAAGAAATCAATGTACGGGTACCAATCCGTACTTTCGTCGTTGAGGCCCTTGTAGAAAGCGGCGAACCAATACGCCGGGTTCTTGTCCGACATGGCCGCCCACGGTGCCATGGATAACGCCTCCCGAAAGAGATGCACCGGCTGAATCGCGGCGCGGCCGATTCGGCGTAGTCGCCGGGGAAGTTGAGCACGCCGAGGTCCGGATCGATGGCCTTGGTGGTATGAAGGGTCAACCACATTTGGATAAACCACCAAGGGCCACCCGGGTTTTTGATCGATCGGCCGGCGCGCAGCTCCACCGAAACCTGGTGAAGAAGGAGGTACGCCGACCCCGGAAGATACTTGCCCATGGGAAGGGCATAGCCGTCGGCCGACCTATCGGCCATCGGCAGAAAATTGTTTGTGGGGCTCACGCCGACCCCACAAAAGAAGAAGTGGTCGAGCCACATGTTGAGGAAGGCAACATGCTCGCGGCGATCGACCGTGCCGTGCCCCTTGTTGTAGGTCCGAATATAGACCTTCCAACCCCTGGTGTCTTTAGGGTTGATCCGGTGGGAGGACTTAATGCGGACAGCATCCGGAGTGGCCTCCGCCGTGATGTTCGAGATCGGCCAACATGACCGTATCCAATAAGGTCATGGTAGCCGGGCCGTGGCCGAACATGAAGCGATTCAGGGCGTCCGACCGGAAATAGCAAGCGGCCGCCGACAACGGTTCATTCTTCCGGTGATCGGCCGGAGACAGACTTGATGGCATGGGCGATGCCGATGTTGGCCCAACCTTGCAAATAGACGGCCGACACCCGGTTATACCAATCACGCCATCCTACGACGGGGGTCGGCCATGACCGGAAGCTGTTGGCCCACTCGGCCGATAGCGGGATCGTTGCCGAAACGGAACCCGGTCCGTTTCGGCACGGATGAGATCCGTGGGGTCGGGATCGCCCATAGGACCCAAGAAGAAATGAGTCGGGATGTTGGACGGAATAACGACTTGGTTCCGGATCTCCTAAAAACAAGAAATAGGGCTAAAATGAGAAGCGGAACGGGAAGAAGATAAACTGTGAAAATGAACAAGAACAAGAACGCGAAGAAAAAACTGCAAAGGTAGAAAAAAGGGATGCCCAAATGTACATTACCTCCGGAACGGCGTTGGTGAGTGGCGACGACGCGGCCGGCGGCGGTGACGCAGCGGCAGCAACAACGGGGTTCATGGTCGCCGGAGAAGAAAGACGGCGACGGCGCGATGAAAAGCTGAAAAGGCTCGAGGAGGAAAAGGTCACCGGAACGAGAGAAAGATGAAGGCCAAGGAAAGGAAGCGGATGGGAAATGACCGGGGGTGGCTCCGGGTTTTATGGAGGAATGACGGGCGATAAAACCGGCGCGATAAAAGAGAACGGATCGGTCCGACGCATGCGTTGCATACCCCAGACCGGGGGACATGTGTTGACGCCGGTTTTTGACCAAGGGACCCATTGTCGGCGACTATAGGTCAAAAGAGGGCCGGTGGGCCGAAGGCCGACGGCCGCATGGATGAGTAAGAGGCGCGTCCCTCCCGGGAGTCGTGCACGGATGCCAACCGAAGAGCATAATATTGATGGGCCCGGCCCACGTTGTAAAATTAGAAATAATAGTTTAATTTTGGAAAGAGATCCTAGTCGGTTAGGAAATCGACCCGAAGAGGGTCCGAGTAGGATTCTTTGTGCCGAGTATAAATGTGTACCCGGGTGTAACCTCGTAAACTCGATTCACATCCAATACAACTTTCGGCGCATCGCCAAACCCTAATTTTCCGTCAAGTCTTTACTGTTTTCGCGCGGGGATCTTCGGGGCTCCGGTCGACAATACGTTGACTTGATAAGGTAATTATGTTGTCTAGTTCTCGGCGCATTGTTCGTAATTAGATGGCTTAATTGCTAGTTATCCGGCGATCGGATCTGGTCTTGATCGTCATAGTGAGTATCGGCCGGGATGAGTCAAGTCGACCCGGTCCGGGCTCGTGGTGGAGGTAGTTTGACTTGTCCCGCCTTCCCGTCCCAGCCTTTGCTCACAACACCGATTGGCTCGGATCCGGTCGTCCGAGTCACGATAGCCGCTATGAGAATCCTTTTACATCTTGGCCGATTCGATCGTGCGGATTCGATTGACGTGTCCTGTGTTTGCCTTTGTGATAGTTGACTTGTCCTAGGCGTATGCGAGCGATTGGCTAGGGTGTAGATCTACTTTCATGGTTAAGGCGTTTATAATTGTGCTTGTCCTGAATCGGCGGGCGTACGCGGCCGTTAGACCTGGTCCGATCGTGTGCCATCGCTTGACTTGTCCTGTTGGAGCGACCGGTCGATTCGGGATCCGTGTGGTTGTATTTGTCTTACTCGTTCTTTCGGAGTGTTTAGCCGATTGTTTATCACGTTCATTAGCTGTTTTATGTTCAATTAGTGCTAAATCTGTTAAAGCTGCCTTTGAACCCGAGTTATTAGTATGATTTCATTGATCATCATTATACATCTAGATAGATCTAATAACTTACTCGTTATAATCGATGGTAGTATCGGTCGGATGCCCGATCGGCCGATTTATCGCTCCGATTGACGATTAAATCATCTTTTTGCTATCAAATTAATTACATCTCATTAATAATTACCTTGTTTACATTTTATTCGATAATGCATCCCTGCAAGGTCTTAATGATTTGATTGCTCACCGACGAAATCGGTCGCTAGTCACCGATCACATGTTATAGCGTCGACCGA
This sequence comes from Chloris gayana, assembly GCA_031894775.1. Taxonomy (NCBI): domain Eukaryota; kingdom Viridiplantae; phylum Streptophyta; class Magnoliopsida; order Poales; family Poaceae; genus Chloris; species Chloris gayana. Next base: position 490,167 of record JAUNZO010000134.1, on the reverse strand, counting down.
TTTCGTATCACGGTTCGCTTGCCTGGCATTTAATACATAAATGGATGGGCCGTGCTTGTTCCTCGTCGATGGCCGATTTTGTCTATCTTATGCCGGAATCGGCCACGGCTGCACATCGGTCTATCCGGGCCGATGACCCGGAATTTTACACTTTTATTTGTCTTTGTTGGTTTGCAGGAAAACCATCCGCACGCACCAGCCGCACACGAGAATCGGCGAGCTGAGCCGGTCCGTTGGGAGCACGGGGCCCTGCGTCGGCCGGGGTTTCGGTGGACTCTCCGGACAACGGTGTGTTGGCAACTTTTGACGTCAACAAATAGTTACTAGGTCGGGAAGCAAATAGAAGACCCCGAACAAGCTATAGGAGCGAGGACGCCTCGCGCGATTGGCGCACCATCGGTGCCGATCGGTGCAACAAGGATGCTTGCGCCGATCGACACGATGCTTGGAGCGGGAGCCGATGGGCTCACCGACGAAGTTGACCCGACTCGCTCGAGGATTGGCGTAGAAGCCGAGGAGCATGGACCTGCTACATTCCCGGATACTCGATTGCTCGACAAAGATAGAGAGAGCCAATAAATACGATGAGCAGTTCACTAGGTTCGTCAACATAATGAAGAAGCATTACATCAATGTCCTGTTCCTTGATGCTATTCAAGTGCCCACTTATACCAAATACATAAAGGACATGATGCAAAACAAGAAGTCCATGGCTTCCAAGGAAATTGTGAAGGTGACTAAGGAGCTCACGGCCGCAATCAATGATATCACACCCGAGAAGAAGCCGGATCCCGGATCACCTAGTATCCGATGCTTAATTGGAACTAAGATAAAGATATTTGATAGATGCTTACGTGATCTTGTAGCAAGTGTGAGTGTTATGCCCCGTTATATACTCTCAAGTCTCAATTTGCCTAAATTAGAGCCTACATGAATGTTCTTGGAATTAGTTGATCAATTTGTATGCTATCCGGATGGAGTTGTTGAGGATGTGCCTGTTCAAATTGGAAATCATGTTGTGCCCGTGGACTTTATCGTGCTAGACATGGATAGGAGGGCAAAAACTCTATTGATCTTAGGCACACCCTTCTTGAGGACAGCAAAGGCCAATATCGATGTGGGGAGCGGAGAAATAAGCTTTGAGATAAGTGGTACTCCCTATACATTCAAGTTTCGTCCCAAGTGAGATGAATGTCGTGTCATTCGAAAAATTGTGAAATAGAAGTCGCCATGGCATAGAAGATCGAAAGGTGATTGGAGGGGACGAATGGACGTCCAAAATTGAGTTTAAGGAAATAGAGGACATTGTAGTGTTGTGGATTTATTCCTGTGACACAAGATCACGCGGAGGTCAAGCTCTTTGACCTCTAAATAAATAGAGCGCTTCTTGGGAGGCAACCCAAAAGTTCGGGAGACGTTAATTGTTTAATGCTTATGGGAGGGTAACTTGCGGGGTGGGGTGGGGGGGGGGGGCAACCCAATGTTTTAATTTATTTGCTTGTAATGAAGAATAATTCTCTCGTAATAAAATTGGTTAGAAAAAGTGTGTGTTTAATTATTTTGTTGTGTGCTCCTATTTATGCAAAAGTGCAATATAGTATATGTACTAACAATGCAAGAAAGGAAAATAAATAAATAAATAAAGCAAGGATGTGTCGATCAACGTGTGGTCATGCCGATCGGTGACACTGGCCATGTATGAAGCAAAGTCGAAGATTGCCTAAGAGGTGGAAAATCCTCTCGGGTGCTGGAGAATCAATGTGCATCAAGCTTTGATAGTGGAAAATTATTTAAAGGTAAATGAGTAATTTTTCTAAATTATTTTATACGCAAGAAAAGGTGTTGCATGTTGCAGGAAAAACATGGGATAAACTATGAAGTGGGATTAGAAGGATTAGCGAGAGAAGTACCTCGAGCCGATCGGCGCCCCACGGTGCCGATAGGCGCATAAGGAAAATGAGCTCACTTGGATATGTCAAAGCTACGGTACTCCTCGAGCAAATTCCAAAATCAGATGGGAGTGCAGCATGTAGCATGGGAGCGTGAAACGAGGCATAAGGTAGCCGCGCCGATCGGTGCATGGGCCTAGATGCCCCTACGGGTGACATATTTGGACGTACGTTGGGACGAGGAGACATGCACTACTGCTAGGAGGCTATGTGACGCAAAGCCGGCATTGACCTAACGGAACCCGAAAGTGGGGGTGGTTAGTGAAATTGTAGATTTAAGGGCTGCTCCCTTGTTAGCCAACATGGTGTACTGGAAACATGCATGGAGCTCGGAGTTAGGTGCAGAAATGGTTGGCAATTTTGAGATGTGCGCGACCGGTGTTCGCGCCGATGGGCGCAATTTGAATTTGAACCGTCGGGGGGCGGGGGTCCTTCCCCTGGAAGGCTTGACCACTATAAAAGGAGGCCTCGATACCTCATTCCCGCACGTAACCCCAATAATCTCTCCACTCTTCCACTTTCCACACTTTTCGCATACACGTCACTTCGTTTCGCGAGCACGGACCGCATCGGTTCCTCCCTCCGCAACCTCGGCAAGCGGATGCGCTGCCGAGGCAACTCCGACAAGTAACAACTCTAACGACACGGGCTCCGACGGGAATTCCTCTACGAGGGGAGTTCCGCCAGCCTACGACGACATGTCGGCGTCCTGGTGGAGATGACCTCCACAAGGTCACTAGGCGACGACTACGAGATAGGGATGGCAACGGGTAGAATACCCGCGGGTGCAGCGTTCCCATACCCGCACCCGATAGGGTTAACGTGTACCCGCACCCGCACCCATACCCGCCGTAGGGTAAGGATTCATTCCCATACCCGACCCCGAATGGGTAATGCGTACCCGCGGGTATCCCATACCCGCCTAGGCGCAACCATCGTGGGCGGAGGCACGTTCTTGGGCAGGATGGGCGTCGACGTGTTCTTGTATTTTATGTTTTTGGGCTAGGCTGAAATAGGAAAAGTTGGGCCTTGATGGGCTATATTCGGGTATGCTCGGTGCTACGGGTACGGGTGGGGTGTGCCCGTACCCGCACCCGCCATACCCGATGGGTACAATGTTTTACCCATTTTTATACCCACGGGTATAATTTTTATCCCATACCCGCTCTTAAATAGGGCATTTACCCATTGGGTATCGGGTACCCATTGCCATCCCTACTACGAGATCCGCCACTCGTGACATCCCTTCCGGGACACCCAGGATTCGGTATAGGGGGACACTCGACGAAGCGAGTTACAACAGTTCATCATTTCATACAAGCTAGAATATATACATCATGGTATAATACAACTAGGTTTTTGAAATACAAACATCATACAGCGGAAGCATAACATTATTGAAGTTTAAAATACTACGAGTCTTGCAGCGGAACTTAGTCTTTGCACAACAAAATACTACTAAAACGTTTATCGTGATGTACCGAGCCCGGCGTACACCACGGTCCTTCTCCTTCACGGCGTTGGGATACGTTCCCATTGGAGGGAACCTCCCTCGGGACACTGCTCCTCTTCCGGAAAGCTACCGTATAAGTCTTGGAAGTACGACTCATGTCCCGAAACATAACGAACAAATCCCGAGTACTCTAATACTCAGCAAGACCGACCCGTCAACGAGCACGCTAAGGCCGACGCCTAGTATGGAATGGCTTTCCGGCTGTGGAGTTGACTCACTTGCGAAAACAACTCTAATGGTTGATCCTTACTTTCAAGTTTTAGCTCGGAGTTAAGTTCATTGGAAAACAAGGGTTTGCGATCTATAACTACTGCACTCAAGTTTGCAAGAAAAGATCATTTCCGATCAACAGCTTCTTTGATCTCTCATCTTCATCTTTCAGTTGATTAACTACGATGCGACGAGCTAAACAAGCGGTACTCATTACTCGCGAGGGACAACGATTCGAATCGATTTTATACCAGCTGGCAAAACCCGACAACATGACGTATACGCACCACACTCGGTCGTATACGACAACTTTTCCCGCTAGCACCGAGCGGAAGACTAGTCTGTTTCCAAACTACCCCGGGAATATGGCGACTCCACGACTTCGTCCGTGGCCGACCCATTTCCCTCCCGTGAGACTTCCCTCTCACTAACAGCCAGACAAAAGAGAGTTGGCTACGCTACATCTCCGGGGCGGTAGGGTACGTCGACTTGCTCGGGCCCATGACACCGAGCATGTAGTACGGTACGTTCAAACTTGTTCAACTAAGCCGACAACGGTACGGTTCTTGACCGACTCGGACGGGGCTACCACCTTGCAAGACCTCACTCCGTCTTGCCCTTTCTCCTACGTGCCCCGTCCGGTCTCAACTTCATTAACACTCCTTTAAATTAACTACAACACATCCAAATACTTAAAGCCTCCATGCTTTAAGATCATCTAAAACATCTACCGTGGCGACTATGAATTAAGCCTAGTGTAACAACCCTAAAGAATAAACATGCATTTCATGTCATATATCATCATGTCATCATGAGCATCCGTGAAATGATTTACTTTTGTGTTAAGAAGATGCACATAAAATACCGAATTAGCTAAAGAATAAAGGAAGTGTTAAAAAGAAATAAAATGAGAAGAACATTCAAGTTTAACATTTTCTGTAGCTTAATTATCATAAATAAAGATTTATGAAAATTTCCTGAAAATATTTTGCCTTGTAAAAATAATTACAAGAAATAAACAAAGTCTCTTTTATTAATTTAGCTATGAAATTTTAATCCGAAAATGATTTGGAATTTCTACTTGGACTTAATAGGAAAAAGGTCTAAAATGTTTTCATTTAAACCCCTGAAAAATTTGGGAATTTTTGGAGCTCGGGAAGAACACTTTTTAATTTTGCGAAAGGAGAAGGGCCTTTTTGCAAAATGACCAAGACCGGCCGTGCATCGGCCTCTTCTCCTCTCTTTCTCTCTCACCGCATCCTCGCCACCGCCCGCGGCGCACCGCCTCTCCGGCCGGGTGCCACGACCCGGGCCACGCAGCCGCTCGCGGCCACGCAGCTCGCTGGTCGGAACCGCCACGGGAGGGAGATAAAGACCCCGCCGGCTCCCATTTTTCTCCCTCTTCCTCTCATTTCGCCCCCGCCATTGCCGCTCTTCACCGGAGTTCGTCGCCGGGCCGCTCCAGCCACTCCTCGTCCAAGCCAACGCCGCACCGAGCTCCGCAGCAACACCCTAGAGCTCCCCGGGCCAACCAATCGAGTCGAGCAGCCCTACTCGTAGAGGCGCAACCGTTTCTCCCGGACGAGCTCGTCGTCGTTCTTCCGCCGCAACCCCGAATTGGTGAGCCGTGGTGAGCCGTTCTTGCTCATTTCTTCTCTCGGTTGATGCGCAACTAGCTACTCTTACTCGTGAGCAACTCCTCATCGAGATTATTTCGCAGAGCGTCGTGCAATCGCCGTTCTTCCGGAGCTCCGCCGCCGTCGTCCGCATCACTCACGGTGAGCTCTACTACCCGGTTGTGCTCATGCTCCGTTTGTCATCCGCCGTTGTTGTGCATGCGCCGTAGCAGCTCCCCGTGCCATTTGTTTTGAGTTCCAAGCTCTCCGGCGAGCCTCGCACCGTGCCGAACGCACCGCCGGGTCCGAACCTCGCCGCCGGCATGCTTCCGGCCGAGCTCATGCTCCTTCGTTCCCACCGAGTGTTCCCCGCGTCGTGTAGGTGCTCGGGTGATCTCACGGCGAGCTTTGCTCCACGCCCGGCCAACTCCGGCCGTCGCGCCGCCGCCGGCCCGCCGCCGCGGTGGTGCCACACCGCGGGCCACACGCCGTGGGATCGCGTGTGGCTACGCGGGATCGGGTGTGGCCAACCCCGTGGCCCTCTCGTGTGGCACATAATTGATTTTAAATTTCCAAAATTCGTAGAAAATTCATTAAAAATCGGAAAAATGCCAAACCAACTTTGTTAGACTCAGAAAAATAAGATCTATTTATTTGTGAAATGAAATATTTATTTTGAGTAAATTATTTTATAATTACTAATTAATCAGTTTCTTTGATTAAAGAAAAGCTATTATTTTATGTAAATAAAATGTTTGATTATGAAAAATAATTTCATTTAATAAAGGAGATACTGCAGACGAAATTAATGATGAAATTTATTTTCCAAAATTAAACTTAAACTATATTATTTTATGTGATCACAATCTATTAACCTTTAATCACTTAAAGTAACTATTTATTTATTGCTTAATAGACCAAAATGATTTATTAATGATTAAACCTAAGTAATTAAGGAAACAAAACTAATTAATAATGATCTTGATTAAGCATTTGTTAAACAAGCATAATAAATTCTTAATTAGTGCTTAATGACCATACTTATCCCCGATTTATTCTTTAACTAAGGTAATTAAATATTAATCATTAATTATTATTTACGGGACTTAATTAATGAATCCTTGCATACTTTCATCATATGCATTCATGCATACATGATTGTGATTCGCGATGCATTGCTCGGTCGACTAGGTTCGAAGTGATCGAGGTTCCACCCGAGGGCGAGTCAAGAGCCGGGATCTCGAAGTCGACCCGACTCGCCGAGGAGACTAACTTGGAACAGACTCAAGGCAAGCCCCGGTGCATCCTACCTATGTTTTTAAATATTTTATTTTATCACATAGTATAGTTATGCTTGTGCATTAGGTGTTAGGGTTTGGTTGACACCCTAGATGCATTATGGTAGGTTTCCGTTTGTTTATTCTATACTCGGTACAGGTAGCTCAATAGAGGCTAAGCTTAATTCATAGTGGCAACGGTAGATGGTTAGGGCACTTAAAGCATGGAGGCTTTAAGAGTTTCGTGTTGACATTAAAGATGAAGAGAGTGTTAATGAAGTTGAGACCGGACGGGTCCCGTAGGAGAAAGGGCAAGACGGAGATGAGGTCTTGCAAGGTGGTAGTCCCGTCCGTGTCTGGCCAAGGACCGTACCGTTGTCGGCTTAGTTGAACAAGTTTGAACGTACCGTACTACATGCTGGTATCATGGGTCCAGCAAGCTGATGTACCCTGTCGCCCCGGAGATGTAGCGTAGCCGCCTCTCTTTTGCCAGTCGTTAGTGAGAGGATAGTCTCACGGGAGGGAGATGGGTCGACCACGGGAAAGTCGTGGCTTTGCCATACTCCCGGGAGCTGGAAAGGGCTAGTCTCGCTGTCGGTGATAGCGGGAAAGGTTGTCGTATACGATCGGTGTGATGCGTATACGTCGTGTAGTCGGGTTTTGCAAGCTGGTATAAAATCGATTCGAATCGTCGTCCTCGCAGTAATGAGTACTACTTGTTTAGCTCGTCACATCGTAGTAAGTTTTATGGAAGATGAAGATGAGAGATGGAAGGGTTAAGATCTATTTTATCTTGATTGAGAACTTGGTTGAAATAGTGATAGGTTGCAAACACCAAGGCTAATGAACTTAACTCGAGCTAAAATATTGAAAGTAAGGACCCAACCTTTAAATGCTGTTTTCGCAAAGGAGTAAACCCCACGACCGTAAAGCCTTTGCATACTAGGCGTCGGCCTTAGCGTGCCATGTTGACTGGGTCAGTCTTGCCGAGTATTAGAATACTCAGTGGTTTGTTCGTTACCATTTCAGGGAACGAGTCGTACTTCCACGACTTGTATGGCAGCTTCCTCGAAGAGGAGCAATGTCCGGAGGGAGGTTCCCTTCGAGTGGAAACGTATCCCCACACCTTGAAGAGAGAGGACCGTGATGTGCGAAGGGGCTCGAGTGCATCACGTTGTTTCGTTTGTAGTCTCTTGAGTTGTATAATAGACAAGCTTCCGCTGAATACTCATAGAATGTTAAACTTCAATAATGTTATATTCCGCTGCAAGAATGTTTGTTTTCGAAAACCTGGTTGTATTATACCATGATGTATATATTATGGCTTGTATGAGATGATGTTTCGTTGTAACTCGCTTCGTCGAGTGTCCCTCCGTACCGATTCCCGGGATAGTATAAACAAACGGAAGCCTATCTCATGCATCTAGGGTGTCAATCATTTCCTACCACCTAATGCACAACCATAACTTAACTACTGTGATAAAATAAAAATATTTGAAAACATAGGTAGGATGCACCGAGGCTTGCCTTTAACCGAAGCGTAGTTTGGTTCGCCGAGTGCGGCGTTAGCGCCGATGATCTCTCCTTCTTGATTCACCTCGGCGGCTTGTCGAACGACTTCACAATCCTTGGTCTTCGATGTAGTTGACTTCTATGATCATCTCTTCGAGATCCTTTCCTTCTGCTGGACGACCTCGCATGCTACAACAATTAACGATACATCGCGAGTCACTAACATGCATGCATGATCATGCAAGATATGATTTGTGACAAATGCATCAACGACTGGCGATTAGTAACTTAAGTCTATACTATGAGCGACATGAAATGTTAACATGCGATGACATAAAATGATGAATACGCCTTTACATGAAATGTTAAAATACAAGTACATGAAATGACGATGTTTATGCTCAATTTTGGAAAATAAATGTAACAGAAACTTTTGTCTCACAGTATCTCTTTTATTTTAAGAAATTCATTTCTCAAAATTAAATAGTAAATAGCATAAAATAATAAATTATCTTTAATCAAAAGAAAGCGATTAAATAAAACTATAAAATTATAATTTCTCAAAATAGGCATTTGAATACATAATCAAATAGGAAATAATTTTATGAATCTAATGAAATTTGTTTGGCATTTTTCTGATTTTTCTGGAATTTTCTACGAATTTTGGGATTTTTGGAAACATTCCGTGCCACACCAGGGGGCACAGGGCGAGCCGCACGGGATCCAGGCGTGGCCACACGGGATCCAGGCCGTGTGGCCCGCGTTGTGGCTCCGGCCATGGCAACGGCGGCCAGGAGCGGCGGCGCGGTGGCCGGAGTGGGCCGGGCTTGGGCCAAAGCTCAACGCGATGACTCCCACCTGCCCTACTAGGCACGGCGCACGAAGTGGTGGGTGAGTTATGCCGGAGGCCGGCGGCGAGGTGCGACCCGGTGGAGCTTCGGCAAGACCCGGAGCTCACCGTGGTCAACAAAATTCGGGAAAAAACTACCATGAGCATCTACGAGTACGAGCAACAATGGCACGGTGACGATTTACCTTTGAGATGGCCGGAGGGTGGACTTCACCGGCGAGGCAGAGCCGGCGGCGGTCGGAGCTTAAAGAAGATGGCAAAATTCAAGCAAACCCGTGTGGAAACCTCGAAGTGTGAGTCTACTAGGATTTAGAGGAAGCTCTCGCGCACACTGGAAACCAAAAATCACAACGAATGACGAACCGTAGAGGGGGAATTCTGCAACGCGGCGATGGACGACGGTGGTGGTGTCCCGAGAAAGAACAGCGTCGATCTTCCGAACTACAGCGGATGGGTGGGATTGAGCGGCATGGTGAGGTGCTGGGGTGAGCTGCGGAGTTCGGGTGGTGACAGCTCGAGCGGGAACAGCCGGAGGCGGGCTGTCGGCGTGGGAGCAGGAGAGGCGCGTGGTTGGCGGCGTTCAAGTGAGAGAGCCAGAGAGAGAGAAAGACGAGCACCGGCCCGGGCTTTATCCAGGCCGGCCGCAAGGGTGAGTTGGAGGCGGAGCAGCTGCGTGGCAGCCGGAGAGTGAGGCGCGCGGCCGGCAGCCGCTGCGGTGGCTCGGCGAGGCGGTGCTGTGAGAGAGAGAGAGGAAGAAGAGACCGGCCTATGGGCCCGACGCGGTCATTTTACATAAAACCCCTCCGGCTTCGGTTTAATTGAAAAAGACATTTCCAATGCTCAGAAAAATTCAAGAAAATTCAGGGTTGTTAATAAAAACATTTCAAGCACTTTTCTTTTTAGGTCTAGGTTCCAATTCCAAATATTTTTTAGATTAAAAATTCATGTTTAAATTAAAAAGGAAAGCTTTAATTATTTCTTGGAGACATTTTGACAAAAGAAAATAATTTCAGAGAAACTTCATAAATCTTTTATCATTATGTTTGACCAACAGAAAATGTTAAACACAATAATTTATTTTTATTTGAATTCTTTTTAAGACTTAATTCAGACTTAGGTTAAAATAACATTTTATGTGCATTCTTGACCTACAATTAAATGGTTTAAAAAATGCCACATGATGACATGATGATTAATGCCATGAAATGCACTTGTATTTTATTAGAGTTGTTACAGCCCTCCCCTTATAGGAATCTCGTCCCGAGATTCTCGATCGAAGCGATTAGACGATGGTACTAAAGAACTCGGGTAATTGGATCGAAGGAAATCTTCTTGTTTCCAAGTAGCTTCAGCTTCGAGTGATTGCTCCACCGAATCTTGTAGAACTTGATGGTTTGATGTCGAGTCACTCAATCCTTAGTGTCGAGAACTTTGATCGGATGTTCACCATATATCAAGTCCGGTCAGTAATCGTTCCACATCCGTCGCTGTCGGTATGTCTACCGGTGATTTCGGACACTTCTTCAATTGAGATACGTGGAACACATTATGAATTCCCGATAGGTGTGCTGGCAACTCCAAACGATATGCCACGGCTCCACATCTTTCCTTTATTGGAAAAGGTCCGATATACCGTGGAGCTAACTTTCCTTTGATTCCAAATCGCTGGCCACCTTTGGTAGGAGGTACTCGAAGATAGACTTGGTCTCCAACCTTGAATACTAACTCTCGACGTCTTTTATCGAGCATAGCCGATCCGTCGAGATTTAGCTCTCTCGAGGTTCCGTTGAATGATACGTACTTGCTCCTCTCGCATCTTTTACCAAGGCGGGTCCAAAGATTACTCTTTTTTCACTTTCGGACTAATTCAAAGGTGTGCGACAACTGCGTCCATATAGAGCTTGGAATGGTGACATTCCAAGCACTTTCCTTGTAATCGTTGTTGTATGAAAACTCTAAGGGGTAAACATTTCTCCCAATCCTTGCCATATGTCAAGACACATGCTCGAAGCATATCCTCGAGATACTGATTGATCCTTTCTATCCGACCATCCGTTTGAGGATGATCCGAGCTCCGAATCAACCTTGTTCCCAACGACTCATGCAATTACTCCCAAAATCTGGATACAAACCGAGCTCCTTGATCCGAGATGATGGTCTTGGGTACTCCATGCAACATAGGATGCGGGAAATATATAGATCCGCATACTCGCCGAGTCTTGTAGTTGGTAGGTACCGGTATAACGTGAGCTGACTTGGTCAATCTGTCAACTACGACCCAAATAGAGTTGTGCTTCCGTGAAGTTAATGGTAAGCCGACAATGAAATCCATACTAATATATTCCCATTTCCATTATGGAATACTCAAAGGTTGCAATGGACCAGCTTGCTTCAAGTGTTCTCGCTTTAACTCGTCGACGGACATCACACTCATTAACATACTTGGCTATTTCCCGCTTCATGCGTGTCCACCAAAATCTTTGTTTCAGATCTCGATACATCTTGTTGGTACCGGGATGGATTGAGTACTTAGATGTATGAGCCTCATCCATTATCTTCTTACGAAGTGATAGATCCTTTGGCACCACTAGTCGATTCTTGAACCAAATAACCCCTTCATCATCTTCTCCGAAACATTTAACTTCACCTTTCTTGAGTCGTCTCCTAATATGTTCCATACCAACACTTTTCATTGAGCTGCTACCACTTCTTCACGAATGGTAGGGATAAGAGCCAGATTATTCAATACTCCATATGGAAGAATCCGAAAACTAGTCTCGCTAATTTCCTTTTGCAATGCTTTAGTTAATAGCCGAGTCGTGAGATTGTTTCAATGAGCTTTCCGACTCAAAACATCAGCTACGACATTGGCTTTCCCATAATGGTAATGAATTTCAATCTCATAATCCTCGATCAATTCCAACCATCTTTGTTGACGCATGTTCGGATCCGCTTGGGTGAAGATGTACTTGAGACTCTTGTGGTCCGTGTATAAATGTACCAAATTTCCCAAGAGATAATGTCTCCAACTCTTCAATGCTAGAACCACAGCTACTAATTCCAAGTCGTGTGTCGGTTAGTGTTCCTCATGTTGCCTAAGTTGTCGAAACGTGTAGGCAATCACCCGACCTTCCTGTTTTAGCACACATCCCAGTCCCGTGCCTAAGGCATCATAGTACACATCGAATGGCTTTTTTCACATTCATCGATCCATTCATACTTCTTATCCTTCTCCAGCAGTTTCGTCATTGGCTTGACACTCTTTGAAAAATTGGGAATGAACCTTCTATAATAACCGACCAACCCTAAGAAGCTTCGGATCCGTGTGACCGACTTAGGTGGCTTCCAATCCAATACTTCTTTAACCTTGCTTGGGATCCACAGACCACTCCTTCTACCGATATCACGAGCCCTAGGAATGCCCTCTTTTAACCATAACTCACACTTGCTAAACTTGGCATATAGCTGATGATCTCTTAGACGTTGCAGTACAATCCTTAAGTGATTTGCATGTTCCTCTTCCGACTTGGAATAGATCAAGATGTCGTGTATGAAGACCACGAGAAACTTGTCTAGCTCGGCATGAATACTAAGTTCATGAGGTACATGAAGTGTGCCGGTGCATTGGTCAATCCAAACGACATCACCAATACTCATAAAGTCCATATCCGGTGGAAAATGCGGTCTTCGGTATATCTTCAGCTCTTATCTTAATCCGATGATATCCGGAACGAAAATCTACCTTGGAAACACTTTTGCTCCCATCAATTGATCAAACAAGATGTTAATTCGAGGAAGTGGATACTTGTTCTTGATAGTCACCGCATCCAAGGGTCGATAATCCACACATAACCTCAATGTTTGATCCTTCTTCTTGACGAACAATGCTGGGCATCCCCAGGGTGATGAACTTGGGCGAATGTATCCCTTGTCTAGTAAATGCTTCAGCTTGTACCTTCAATTCTGCCAGCTCATTGGGTGGCATTCGATACGATCTTCTTGATATTGGTGCGAGTCCCTGGTTCAAGCTCTATCTTGAATTCTACCGCCCGATCCGGTGGTAAACCTGGTAAGTCGGAAGAATAGTTTGGAAAGAAGTCAATCGAAGACAAAATCTCGTCCATGAAGAGGAGAGTCCAGGTGAATTGCAAAAGCATCTCGTATCCAATACTGCCTTATGATACTTCATCTATCTTATGCCAAGAATCGCATCCAATCCTTGCCCGTCTAAGACTATAAAGGAAGTGGGATAATCCTTACGACCCAACTTCAATGGTATCTCTGTAGTACTTCGATCAGCCATGACTTGTGACCCTTTTAGAATCTCCTCGGATGTGGTAAAGTTTACACGACCAGTCTTCATCTTATCATTTTTACTTGCATGATTCTCGTCGACCAACCGCTTTCCTTTGAGGACGCGTTGAAGAATTTTGCTTTGTTGGTGCGACACCATCTTGAGCCAAGTGTCCAAGACAACCACCGTTATAGCATGGATGATCCGCGGATTGTGGAGTCCGGTATAAGGGGCGTATACTCGATAGGTCCGATTGTTGAACCGCTAAACGGGAAAACACCTATTGCTTGGTACTCGAGGTGGCCGGTAAGAAATGGGACCCGATGGCTGAGGCTCGAACCTCCGATCTGCTGTAGAAGTGTGGACTAGACGATACTTGGAGGGTACCTCACTTCCTTGTTCACCGGCTGCTCTCTTCTTAGTCTTCTCTTCTTTGAGCACGAAGAGCATCCTCCATAAGTATAGCATCACTTACAAACTCATTGAAACTAACTCCTCGGTCCAAATTTAGAATGTCGTGGTGTTTGTTGTCAATATCTATCACTTTCATGCTGAGATCGGGAGTCGTGAGATTTATAAGGGGTTGGTGAAAGTCAATGATGAAGGAAATGATTTAACTGGAATGGTTGAGCTCATGAAACAACATGGATTACCAAAAGATGCGACAGGTGCTTTCGTCTATCTTGGTGTTGAAGAAAATATAGGCTTAAGATATTTACAAGGATAATGGCACCGATGAGTTTCCAAGACAGTATTCTTCTTCCCGGTTGCGTACACTAGGTTATACGCCATCCGTTCAGAAGAACATTATATTTGGATTCTCTTCTAGTTTCAAAATAGAGTATGTATTTCCACATCGCTCATGTTTGACTTTGAGAAGCGCCGGGCGAACCGGCACAATTCAAAGGCAAAATGGCAATTTGAAAGTGCAGAACACCCATTTCGAAACTAGCTCTCGGTACAACTTAGTCTAGTCAAAAAGGGGATTAATATTTCTTCAAATGGAGGTCACTCAAGAACTTCAAGGAAAGATAGGTTCATGATGTAATTGAGTGAAAGAAGGAGAATTACTTCCGGACTAGGAATAGTTAGCTCATAATACTCGGAATCTTATCATCCATAAAGTTCGTCGAGATGAAGAGTCCGAACAGAAATCAAAATGGCTATTACTAGAGAGGGAAAAAACTTTTGGTAGCTACAAGTGGTAGTTAACCGGTCATCTGCCTGGATGAGGCCTAGAGCGATCGAAGTGACATCGGTGACTAGCTCCTGGATTCTTCTGCTCACACATTTCGTCCTTCTCGCTCTTCCTTGGGAAGTTATTGGCTTGTTCAAGATCCAAGTATATCATCATGTGTCTTTATGAGATCAACATCTATTGCTTTGGCAGCTGTAAGTTGTTCATCCCAAGATTCACCTATAGCACCCATTCATACCGGCATCTTTAATCTATCCCTTTAAATCCCTAGCTCTCGTATGGGGCTCCTTGATAACTACCATGATCGTCCCTCTCTCTCGATTGACTTTAATCATCTCGTAGATGAAGATCTTGAATTCCCCATTCCATTGCCTCCGTGTGAGAGTACTTCTTGCCTTCTATTTCACTAGCATAAACTTCTTCTTGTGCCATCCATAGGAAACTAACTCTATACTACGATACTAACTCGGTCTAATCCCCAAAACCTCATGCTATAGCACTCAAAATGTGATGATCCATGCACTACTCCGTATTAGTCAAACGACCGAAAGTTAGCACGAACTTACACGAATAGTTAGGGACTACCCAGACAACCACGAACTTCGAACCGTTAGAAAGCTAACTGTTCTAAGTCCTTAAATGGGCTCCGTACTCTCGCGTACTCTAAACGTGCTAAACGGGTTAAGTTTTGAAAACGGGCTTGTGACAATGTACTCGTTGCCCCTGAAATGCTCCGATACCAGCTGTGACATCCCTTCCGGGACACCCGAGATTCGGTACAGGAGGACACTCGACGAAGCGAGTTACAACAGTTCATCATTTCATACAAGCCGAATATATACATCATGGTATAATACAACCAGGTTTTTGAAATACAAACATCGTACAGCGGAAGCTTAACATTATTGAAGTTTAAAACACTACGAGTCTTGCAGCGGAACTTAGTCTTTGCACAACAAAATACTACTAAAACGTTTATTGTGATGTACCGAGCCCGGCGTACAGCACGGTCCTTCTCCTTCACAGCGTCGGATACGTTTCCATTGGAGGGAACCTCCCTCGGGACATTGCTCCTCTTCCGGAAAGCTACCGTATAAGTCGTGGAAGTATGACTCATGTCCTAAAACATAACGAAAAAACCCCGAGTACTCTAATACTCAACAAGACCGACCCGTCAACGAGGCACGCTAAGGCCGAGCCTAGTATGCAAAGGCTTTCCGGTCGTGGACTTGACTCACTTGCGAAAACAGCTCTAATGGTTGATCCTTACTTTCTAGTTTTAGCTCGGAGTTAAGTTCATTTGAAAACAAGGGTTTGCAGTCTATAACTACTGCAATCAAGTTTGCAAGAAAGGATCATTTCCGATCAACAGTTCTTTCATCTCTCATTCTCATCTTTCGGTTGATTAACAACAATGCGACGAGCTAAACAAGCGGTACTCATTACTCGCGAGGGCAGCGATTCGAATCGATTTTATACAGCTGGCAAAACCCGACTACATGATGTATACGCACCACACTAGTCGTATACGACAACTTTTCCCGCTAGCACATGGCGGAAGACTAGCCGTTTCCAAACTCCCCGGGAATATGGCGACTCCACGACCCATTTCCCTCCCGTGAGACTTCCCTCTCACTAACAACTAGAAAAAGAGAGTTGGCTACGCTACATCTCTAGGGTGGTAGGGTACATCAGCTTGCCGGGCCATGACACCGAGCATGTAGTACGGTACGTTCAAACTTGTTCAACTAAGCCGACAACGGTACGGTCCTTGACCGACTCGGACGGTGCTACCACCTTGCAAGACCTCACTCCGTCTTGCCCTTTCTCCTACGTGGCCCGTCCGGTCTCAACTTCATTAACACTCTCCTTTAAATTAACGACAAAACATCTACCGTTGCGTCTATGAATTAAGCCTAGCTTCTATTGAGCTACCTGTACCAAGTATAGTGTAAACAAACGGAAGCCTATCTCATGCATCTAGGGTGTCAATCATTTCCTACCACCTAATGCACAACCATAACTTCACTACTGCGATAAAATAAAAATATTTTAAAACATAGGTAGGATGCACCGGGCTTGCCTTTAACGGTAGCGTAGTTAGGTTCCCCGAGTGCGGTGTTAGCGCCGATGATCTCTCGCTTCTTGATTCACCTCGGCGGCTTGTCGAACGACTTCACAATCTTTGGTCTTCGATGTAGTTGACTTCTATGATCATCTCTTCGAGATCCTTTCCTTCCGCCGGACGACCTCGCGTGCTACAACAATTAACGATACATCGCGAGTCACTAACATGCATGCATGATCATGCAAGATATGATTTGTGACAAATGCATCGACGATCGGCGATTAGTAACTTAAGTCTATACTATGAGCGACATGAAATGTTAACATGCGATGACATAAAATGATGAATACGCCTTTACATGAAATGTTAAAATATAAGTACATGAAATGACGATGTTTATGCTTAATTTTGGAAAATAAATTTAACAAAAACTTTCGTCTGCAAGTATCTCTTTTATTTTAAGAAATTCATTTCTCAAAATTAAATAGTAAATAGCATAAAATAATAAATTATCTTAATCAAAAGAAAGCGATTAAATAAAACTATAAAATTATAATTTCTCAAAATAGCCATTTGAATACATAATCAAATAGGAAATAATTTTATGAATCTAATGAACTTTGTTTGGCATTTTTCTAATTTTTCTGGAATTTTCTACGAATTTTGGGATTTTTGGAAACATTATGTGCCACACCAAGGGGCACAGGGCGAGCCGCACGGGATCCGAGCGTGGCCACACGGGATCCGGGCCGTGTGGCCCGCGACGTGGCTCGAGCCATGGCGACTGCGGCCGAGTGCGGCGGCACGGTGGCCGGAGTGGGCCGAGATTGGGCTAAAGCTCGACGCGATGACTCCCACCTGCCCTACTCGGCACGACGCACGAAGTGGTGGGTGAGTTATGCCGGAGACCGACCGGACGGAGGTCGGGCGGCGAGGTGCGACCCGGTGGAGCTTACGGCAAGACCCGGAGCTCACCATGGTCAACAAAATTTGGGGAAAAAACTACCATGAGCATCTACGAGTACGAGCAACAATGGCACGTCGACGATGTACCTTTGAGATGGCCGGAGGGTGGACTTCACCGGCGAGGCGGAGCCGGTGGCGGTCCGAGCTTAAAGAAGATGGCAAAATTCAAGCAAAGCCGTGTGGAAACCTCAAGTGTGAGTCTACTAGGATTTAGAGGAAGCTCTCGCGCACACTGGAAACCAAGAATCACAACGAATGACGAACCGAGAGGGGGAATTCTGCAATGCGGCGATGGACGACGGTGGTGGTGTCCGGAGAAAGAACAGCGTCGATCTTCCGAACTACGGCGGATGGGTGCGATTGAGCGGCATGGTGAGGTGCTGGGGTGAGCTGCGGAGCTCCGGGCGGTGACAGCTCGAGCGGGAACAGCCGGAGGCGGGCTGTCGGCGTGGGAGCGGGAGAGGCACGCGGTTGGCGGCGTTCAAGTGAGAGAGCCGAGAGAGAGAGAAAGACGAGCACCGGCCCGGGCTTTATCCGAGCCGGCCGCAAGGGTGAGCTGGAGGCGGAGCAGCTGCGTGGCAGCCGAAGAGTGAGGCGCGCGGCCGGGAGCCGCTGCGGTGGCTCGGCAGGGCGGTGCTGTGAGAGAGAGAGGAAGAAGAGATCGGCCTATGGGCTCGACGCGGTCATTTTACACAAAACCCCTTCGGCTTCGGTTTAATTGAAAAAGATATTTCCAATGCTCAGAAAAATTCAAGAAAATTCAGGGTTGTTAATAAAAACATTTCAAGCACTTTTCTTTTTAGGTCCAGGTTCCAATTCCAAATATTTTTCAGATTAAAAATTCATGTTTAAATTAAAAAGGAAAGCTTTAATTATTTCTTGTAGACATTTTGACAAAAGAAAATAATTTCGGAGAAACTTCATAAATCTTTTATCAGCGGAAATATAAACATTATTGAAGTTCCCAACAAAATTTCAGAGTATTGCAGCGGAAACTTGTACTTTTATACAACAAAAGTCTATTCAACGATCATCGTGATGTACCGAGCCCATCGTACATCACGGTCCTTCCTCTTTCACGGCGTGGGGATTCGTTCCCATTGGAGGGAACTCCCCTCGAGACACTCGCTCCTCTTCCGGAAGCTACCATACAAGTCGTGATAGTACGACTCATTCCCTGAAAGATAACGAACAAACCCCGAGTATTCTAATACTCAGCAAGACTGACTCAGTCAAAATGGCACGCTAAGGCCGACGCCTAGCATGCAAAGGCTTTCTAGCTATGGGGTTTACTCCTTTGCGAAAACATCATTAAGGGTGGATCCTTACTTTCAATGTTTTAGCTCAACATTAAGTTCATTAACATCTAGGTTTGCGAGTCTATAGCTATTGCAAACAAGTTTGCAAACAAGATCAAAGTAGATCATTATTCCTTCCATCTCTCATCCTCATCTTCATGTTGTTTAACTACGATGTGACGAGCTAAACAAGCGGTACTCATTACTGCGAGGGACGAGTGATTCGAATCGATTTTATACCAGCTGGCAAAACCCGACTACACTACGTATACGCACCACACCGATCATATACGATAACTTTTCCCACTAGCACCTGACGGAAGACTAGCCATTTCCAAACTCCCCGGGAGTATGGTGATCGCACGACTTCCTTCGTGGCCGACCCATCTCCCTCCCGTGAGACTAACCTTTCACTAACAACCGGTAAAAGAGAGTTGGCTACGCTACATCTCCGGGGCGATATGGTACATCGACTTGCTGGGCCCATAATACCAAGCATGTAGTACGATGCATTCAAACTTGTTCAACTAAGCCAACAACGGTACGGTCCTTGACCGACTCGGACGGGGCTACCACCTTGCAAAACCTAATCTCCGTCTTGCCCTTTCTCCTACGGAGCCCGTCCGGTCTCCATTTCATTAACACTCTCTTCATCTTGGTATTAACACATCAATCCTTAAAGCCTCCATGCTTTAAGATTCCCTAAACCATCTACCGTTGTGACTATGAATTAAGCCTAGCTTCTATTGAGCTACCCGTACTAGTATAGTATAAACAAACGGAAACCTACCATAATGCAACTAGGGTATTGTCGGTGTCGTGAAACCGGCCGACAAATAAATTTGTGTTTTGAAGGGATCGACGCTACTACTCGGATGGGCCTTTGATGATTTAGGAGAGCGTGGTTTATACTGGTTCGGGCAATCGAAGCCCTACGTCCGGTTCGAGGATTGTTCGTGTTTCGTCTTGTGAAAAGAGCTACAAAGGATACGAGGGAGGAGGGTTGCTCCAAGCCTCTGCGTGCAATGCGCTCTAGGATGTGTGTACGATAAGTTCGATTAACCCGATCTCGTGGGGTGTGTCCCTCTTCTTGCGTGTGCGTGGGGTCCCTTTTATAGTCCAAGGGCCGGGCCACTTACAGGTGGGGTCGAGTTACCACATGTCGTCCCAAGCGGGGTCGGGGCCGCCGTTCATTACCCTGCTCGCATGCGGGCCGCTTTGGGCGCTCCGGTCGTGCGGCGTACGGTCGGTCTTGATTGGTAGCGCCGGAGTCAATGCCACGCTCGTCACCGTGGCAGCCGTCCTGTCGCATGGCGGTCTCCATCCGTCACTCCCGTTCATCATGGCTCCGGCAGAGATGGTGTTGGCGCCTCCGTCTTGTCGTCGAGCCGTGGGTGTCGGGCGACGCGTGAAGATGAGACAAGAGGAGCTGCGCCGATCTCACCCGATCCCCGTGGATTGGTGAGTTCCCGAGCGGAGTTATGGCGATCCCTGTTCACCCGTGAAGCTTCATGAGGAAGCCATTTGCCCCCGAGTCGGGCGAGGCGGGGACCGCCGAGCCCGCCCGAGTCCCGGACGGGAGAGGCGAGGACCGCCGGGCCCGCCCGAATCCCGAGTCGGGCGAGGCGGAAGTGGTGCACCTGCCCGACCCGGAGTCGGGCGAGGCGGAGGCCGCGGGCCCGGCTTTCGTAGCCCTCACGGGCCCGGGCGGACACCGTTGGTCAGCCAGGACAGATTACGTGCTATTGTCTCGTCAATCGCTTGGCCTCCGTCCCGGTCCACGAGCCATCATGGGCTTGGTAATGATCACGCCGCTCGCAGCTAAGCTAGCGCTAGCGTGCGGCGCTGCGGAACGGGACAGGAGGGTACTCGCGCCGGTCACATCACGTCCCGTTGGTGAGACGAGTTCCCGTGCGCTGCAATTGCGCCTACCGGCCCGTCGTAACTCCTCCCCCATCCGGTGGGTGAGGTCGCTTCTCCGCGAAGCAAAGGCAAACGCGGCAGGGATTGCGGTCCCACCCGACGCCGAGTCGGGCGAGGCGGAGATCGTGGGCCCGCCCGACCCTGGGTCGGGCGAGGCGGAGATTCATGGAACCACCCGCCCCGGGGTCGGGCGAGGCGGAAGTCGTGGACCTCGCCCGACTCGGGGTCGGGCGAGGCGGAGGTTTCGGGCCCCACTTCGTATCCTTTATGCGTACAAGACGGAGCTGTTAGCCGGCTATTAAGTACCATGATTAGGGTTCCCTAATCTAGGTACCCGACAGTAGCCCCGAGCCTTGGCGGTGGCCGGGGGCAAAGGGTCGCCGTCGAGGCTTTTTCCGACAAACCCTCGATTTTCCTGTGTATTTGTTTTCCGGTGGGTGCGCGCGAGCGCACCCGCCGGTGTAGCTCCCGAGCCTCGGGGCAAGTAGAATACTTGCGCCGAGGGTTAACAATTTTGAGCGGTTTATCATTTATTTGCGAAAGCGAGCCCCGAGTCTTCGCTCGTTGCTCGGATCCGTCCGAGGGCTGCTTCGTCTTTTTATTTCGTTCACACCCACGCGTCTTTGCGGTAAGACGAGGCGTGCGGTGAGCGGCCACGTCATTCCTCGATGGTTCGATGCGTGGCGCTCGTTTAAGCTCCAAACGGGAATGTCCGAGTGATGGCCTCGGCGTGCCCTTAGCGGGGATCCGATGGAGACTAGCGGGAGTCGGCCTCATTCATATCCGAGTGCTCGTCTTTTGTGATCTCCGACCCCTTTCGATCGGGGTCGGCGGGCTCGTTGCCCTCCCTTCGCGGGATTCAAGACCACGACTTTTTCAACTCGGACTCGGACGCTTGTCGATAGATGCCCATTGTGCTACGGTGCACGGGTGTTGATCGCTAAGGATCCCTCTCTAACAACCACTCACTTAATTTTGTCCGAGGGCGGGCGTCCGAACCCTTTCGCAGGGCCGCCCTTCGAACCCTCGGGTCGGAAGCGGGCGTCGGGGCGTTTTCATCCCCTAGCCTTATCTACCTGCGGGCCTCATGGGATTCCAAGCCCAATCGGCCCGTCATCGGGCGCCGTCGAAGCGCAACGGTTCGCCTTCCATGATGGCGCGCATCTCGCGGCGGTTCGTCGTAGATGCGGAACTTGCGTTCGCATTATGGCTGCGCGTCGGGCGCGTGCGGCGGCCTCTTCGGTCCCTGCACCCGGTTAAATCGCGGAACGGTAGAGGTGCGGGAGTCGAAGCGCCGCGGGGCGGTTGACATGACCGCTATTTAAAGGGAAAAAAGGGGGGGACGCATCCGGTTACCTCTCTTCCGCCTCGCGCTCGCAAAAACCCATCCCGTTCCCTTGTTCTCGCGTGCTCCGTCGACTCGCCTTTCTTCGCCGCGTCCGCCGCTCGCCGCCCTCCTCACTTCTCCCCAATCCACCGTCGCGCATCCGATCCGAGCCTCGCCATGGCGGATTGGATTCCGTCCCGCCGCACTGTCGGGTCCCTTGAGGCCCTTGTCGCGCGCGGACTCCGATGCCGCGCACCGATGCCATGGAGTGGCTGGTGCCGAGGCGGCCGGTCCGAGAAGTACATCTCCATCGCCCTCACCGACTCCAACAAGGGCTGGCACGAGCGAGTTATCCGTTTTAATTTCGTTCAAAATTTCCCACATGTTCCCCTTTTGTGGCTCCTTTCTCCTTCGGACCGCCTAGTTGCTTTAGATTTTTCATTCGGTTGATCGACAACTCGGGCCGCTCCTAGCTGTAGAGGCGTCGTAGTCCCGAGCCGACTCGCCGGACCGGCCGAGCCATCGTCGCCGCTTAGGTTCTCGTCCGAGCCAGGCCCGCACCGAGGGATTTTCGTGTGAGTTCCGCAGCCGTGGGCACAACCGGGACCCGCACACGGCCTCCTTTGCACACCCGCCGGGTGTTCGGCGGCCGGCAAATTTGGACTTTACTCGTCATTTGTCGAAAACAACAAGAAAGAGAGAAAAGTTGTCTCTTTATTTCATTTGCATAAATAACTCGAAACAACAAGCTAAGGGTAAAAGCGACGTAGCTGCTCGATGTTCCATGCGTTGGTGAGCACGTTTCCGTTGGCGTCCTTGAGCTTGTACGTGCCGGGTCGGAGCACCTCGGCTACCGTGTAGGGCCCTTCCCATGGCGGAGTTAGCTTGTGCCGGCCTTGATTCCCCCGGAGAAGTCGAAGGACGAGGTCGCCGGGCTCGAAGGCGCGCTTCTTGATCTTGCGGTCGTGGTAACGGCGGAGTGCTTGCTGGTATCCGGCCGAGTGCAGCAGTGCAGCTTCCCTTGTTTCGTCGATTTGGTCCAGCCGCATCTTCGAGATAACGCTTATTGAGTTCCGGATCGAAAACTTGTATGCGCGGAGCTCCATAATCCAGATCCGTGGGTAGCACGGCCTCGCCCCGTACACCATGAAGAAGGGAGTGTGACCCGTGGCTCGACTCGGCGTCGTCCTCGTGCTCCACAACACCGCACCGAGCTCTTTCGCCCATTTCCCGGCAAATGTTCCGAGTTTGCTGAATATCCGGGGTTTCAGTCCTTGGAGGACCATGCCATTTGCGCGCTCACACCGCCCGTTCGTTTGGGGGTGTGAGACGGCGGACCAGCCAACTCGGATGCCCTGGTGGTCGCAAAAGTTTAGGAACTTTTTCCCGTAAACTGCGTACCGTTGTCGGTGATGATTGTGTTTGGGACTCCAAACCGATGCACTATGTCGTTGAAGAATTTTACGGCCTGGTCCGAGTCGATTTTGCCTATCGGCCTCGCCTCAATCCACTTGGAGAACTTGTCCACGGCGACAAGCAAGTGGGTGTAGCCTCCCGGTGCCTTTTTGAACGGGCCGACCAGGTCTAGGCCCCACACGGCAAACGGCCATGTTATGGGGATGGTTTGCGGTGGCCCGGGCCGGCCGGTGTGTTTTACGTGCGTAATGCCGACACCCTTCGCAGTGCGCACGACTTGCTCGGCGTCGGCGATCGCGGTCGGCCAATAGAAGCCATGTCGGAAAGCGTTGCCAACGAGACTTCGTGGTGCGGCGTGATGTCCGCACGTTCCACCATGGATGTCCCGAAGCAGCCGCTTACCCTCATCGAGAGGGATGCAGCGTTGGAGGACGCCGGTGTGCCCCTTTTGTATAACTCCTCGCCGATCACGACAAAGGTTTTGGCGCGTCGGGCGAGTCGGCGCGCTTCCATGACGTCGGGAGGCAATTTTTGTCGCAACGGATAGTCGAGGTAGGGCTGCCGCCGCTCATCTCGCCGACTTGGGCGCAGCCCCGAGTCCCCTTCGGGGTCGGGAGTCGAGTCGACCGGACCCGCCGTGTCGTCGTTGGCGCCAAGCTCGGCGACCAGGACCTCCGCGGCCTCGATCGGAGCTGGCTCTTGTTCTCCCTTTGCGTGGTCGGCCGCCGTTGGCTCCTTGATAGACGGCTCATCCCGGTCGCAAGCAAAAACGCCTATCGGTGTTGGCAGCCGATTGGATCCCATCTTGGCCAATGAGTCGGCCGTTTCATTGTCCCGCCGAAGGACATGTTTGACTTGGAATCCATCGAACTTTTCTTCAAGACGGCGGATCTCACCGCAATAAGCCGCCATCTTCGGGTTGGTGCAAGTCGACTCGTTCATCACCCGATCCACGACGAGCCGGGAATCGCCGAAGGCTTCGAGCCTACGGATCCCCGCATCAATCGCCGCCTTCATGCCGTTGAGCAAGGCTTCGCATTCGGCCACGTTGTGAGAGGCCGGAAAGTTGAGTCGGATGACGTATTGCATGCATGCACCTTTCGGCGAGATGAGCTGCCATCCGCTCCCAGCACCCCTCTTCGTGAGGGAGCCGTCAAAGTACAGCCGCCAATGATCCGTTTCGCCCGGAACCACAGTAATCGGGTCTCTCGTCCACTCGGCTATGAAATCTACCAGAGTGTGTGATTTTATGGCAGTATGGGTGCGTGTATTCTATACCCTGGTCCATTAATTCTAGCGCCCACTTCGAGATTTTTATCGCTACCTCCGGATTACCCAAAATTTCAGCAAGCGGGAAGGAGGAGACGATCGTTACCGGATGAGAGTCGAAATAGTGCCGAAGCTTGCGCCGAGTGATGATCGGCGCGTACAACACCTTCTCGGATTTTCGGCCACCTCGTCTTGCAGTCGGAGAGGACTTCGCCGACGTAGTAGACCGGCCGTTGCACCTTGAGCGCCTTTCCCGGCTCGTCACGCTCCACCACCAACGCCGTACTCACCACCTGATTTGTTGCCGCTACGTAGAGCAGCAAAGGCTCCTTCTCGACCGGCGAAGTCAAGATCGGCGCGCTTGAAAGTTTGACTTTGAGGTGGTCGAGGGCCTCTTGCGCCTCGGCTGTCCGGACAAAGTTGTCCGACTTCTTGAGCGGACGATAAAGTGGCAGCCCCTTTTCTCCGAGTCGGGAGATGAAACGGCTTAGCGCCGCGAGGCAGCCAGATGAGTTTTTGCACGCCCTTTACGTTTCTTATCGGCCCCATCTTCGCGATGGCTTCGATTTTCTCGGATTGGCTTCGATGCCACGTTGCGAGACGCCGTATCCCAAGAGCATCCCCTTCGGGACCCCAAAGACACATTTCTCGGGGTTGAGCTTGACTCGTTGACTCTCGACCGCCGGAACACGGCTTCGAGGTTGGCGACTAGATCGTCGGTCCGAGTGGACTTGACTACGATGTCATCCACATATGCCCGCACAATGCGTCCGATGAGGTCACCGAAGCATTTGGTCATGCAGCGTTGGTATGTGGCTCCCGCATTTTTAACCCGAACGGCATAGTGATGTAACAAAGACGTGC
This sequence comes from Chloris gayana, assembly GCA_031894775.1. NCBI lineage: Eukaryota > Viridiplantae > Streptophyta > Magnoliopsida > Poales > Poaceae > Chloris > Chloris gayana. The sequence goes on along the minus strand of JAUNZO010000134.1, from coordinate 464,617 downwards.
CGAAGGGTGTGATGAACGCGGTGGCCTCTTGATCACCAATCCTTAGCGGAATTTGATGATAACCCGAATAGGCATCTAGGAAACACAGGGTTTCGCACCCCGCGGTCCGACTCAACTATCCGGTCTATGCGTGGCAAGGGAAACGGATCCTTCGGGCACGCCTTGTTGAGACTCGTGTAGTCAACACACATTCTCCATTTCCCGCTTTTCTTCCTTACAAGTACAGGGTTGGCAACCCATTCGGGATGGTACACCTCTTTGATGAAGCCGGCGGCAAGGAGCTTTGCTAACTCCTCACCAATTGCCCGGCGTTTCTCCTCGTCGAAGCGGCGGAGTCGTTGCTTGACCGGTTTCGATCCCGGCTTGATGTTGAGGGAGTGCTCGGCGATGTTCCTTGGGATTCCCGGCATATCCGAGGGCTTCCACGCAAAGATGTCCTTGTTGGCGCGTAGGAACTCGACGAGCGCGCTTTCCTATTTGTCGGAGAGCGCGGATCCGATGATGACCTTCTTCCCCTCGGGGTCGGCGGGGTCGAGGGGCACCATCTTGGTGTCTTTGGCCGGCTCGAAAGAGCCGACCGCCTTCTTTGGGGTCGGCGTGTCCTCCGACTCCGCAGTCGCGACCTGTGGGAAGTCGGACTTGTTGATGAGCGCCGCTGCCAGCTCGCAGCACTCCACCTCGCACTCGTAAGCACGCTGAACCGACGTGTTCACAAGTGATGATCCCCTTCGGACCCGGCATCTTGAGCTTGAGGTAGATGTAGTTGGGAACGGCCATGAACTTCGCGTAACATGGTCGCCCGAGGATGGCGTGGTACGCGCCGGGGAAGTCCACCACGTTGAAGGTGAGAGTCTCGGTGCGGTAGTTGATCGGCGTGCCGAAGGTGACGGGCAAGTCGATTTGTCCAAGCGGCACAGCCCGTCTTTCCGGTACAACCCCGTGGAAGGGCTCGCCCGATGGCCGGATCCGAGAGCGGCCGATCCCCATGGCATCAAGAGTCTCTCGCATACAAAACATTCGGACCACTACCCCCATCCATCGCACCTTAGTCGGCCGTTTGTTGGAGACGATGGGGTCGACGACGAGCGGGTAACGTCCGGGTCGGGGAACGCGCTCGGGGTGGTCGCTGCGGTCGAACGTGATTGCCGCCTCGGACCACTTGAGGTAGGTCGGGGTCGCAGGTTCGGCGGCGTAGACCTCGCGCCGCTCCCGCTTCGGTGCCGCCCGGAGGAGCCGGTCCCGCCGCCCCGAAGATCATGAGGCAGCCGGTGGTTTGCGGGAAACCGCCATCCGCGTCCTTGTCGTCGCCGTCGTCGTTCTTGGGGCCGGGGTTCTTGGGGTCGAACTTCCTCGCCTTCGTACCCAGTGAACTTGAGCATCAGCCCGCAGTCCTTGAGGGCGTGGTTGACGGGTCGGCCGTGGTTGGGACACGGCGCCTCCAAGCATCTTCTCGAAGTGCTGGCCCTTGTTGCCGTCGTCGCCAGCCGGCTTCTTCGGCTTGCGCTCGGCGGCGGCGACGAGGTTTGTGTCACGGCGGCACCGGTCGCCGCTCTTTTCTCGCTTCGCTTCTTGTCGTGCGGGACGGACGGGCCCGCACCGGAACTCTCGTTCCGCTTTGCCTTGCCCTTGGCTCGATGAAGGAGGGCATCCACGGCGTCTTCTCCGGAGGCGTGGCTGGTTGCCACGTCGAGTAGCTCCTTGACGGTGCGCGGGTTGTTGCGGCCGAGTTCGTGCACCCGCCCCTCGTTGTTGGTGCCGGCGATGAACGCCGAGATCACCTCTGCGTCGGCGAGGTTGGGGAGCGTGTTGCACTTGCGGGAGAAGCGTTTGACGTAGTCCCTCAAGGACTCGTCCGCCCGCCGGCGGCAGGTCCCGAGGTCCCACGGGTTCCCGGGGCGCGTGTACGTGCCCCGGAAGTTGCCGATGAAGGCCTCCTCCAGGTCCCACCAATCGTGGATCGAGCCCTCCGGGAGGTGCTCGAGCCACATCCCGGCCGAATCGGCCAAGAAGAGTGGTAAGTTGCGGATGATGAACCGCTCGTCGGTGGCGCCGCCGGCTTGGCATGCCAGGCGGTAATCCTCCAGCCATAATGCGGGGTTCGTCTCCCCGTTGTATTTGGTGATGCTGCCGGGGGCCGGAATCGCCGGGGCACCGGAACCCGCCGAATGGCAGGCCCAAAGGCCTTGGGCCCCGTCATAACCGGAGGTTTATCCTCCTCCGGATCGAATCGCCCTCCGCGCCGGGGGCGTACCCGTGGTCCTCGGCTCGCGCCTTGGAGCGCGGTTTTGTTCCCGGCGCCGGCGGTCGTGGTATCGCGTGCGTCGCGCGACTCGCCCATCCGCCGCCGAACCGACGGCGAGTTCCCGGTTCCGCTTTGCTCGCCGGTTGGGTGGGCCGAATCCTTCGGTCCCCGGGCCGGCTTGGCGTGTGGCAGGAGGCACCGGCCTCTTTCCGCCGCGCGGCGGAGCTCTGCTCACGCTCGGCCTCGTTGGACGGCCGCCAAGTCCAGGAGGTCTCCGACCTCCTCTTGGATCCTCCGCCGGTCCTCATTGACCGGTTGCGGAAGCGCGCGCATCGATGTCGCGGCCGCAGCCACGTTCCGGCCGGGCCTCTCGTACCCGGGAACGAGGTGGTTTGCCTCGTCCAGGATCTTTCTTTGGGCTTCGCGCCCACGCCGGCGAGCGAGTTCGCGCTGCGCCCGGCGCCGCGTTACCTCGCGCTCGAGGCGTTCGCGCTCCTCCTTCAATCGCCGCTCGGTCTCCGCGACCTCGCGTCGGCGTCGGAGCAGCCGCTCTAGGTCGTCCTCCTCCCGGGCTCGGGGCTTCCCGGAGGGGTTTGCTCGTCGCGGCACCGCGGCGTGCGGCTGTGCGTTCCCGGCACCGTCGGCGTTTACCGCCGCGGACGGCGGCGCTGCCTCAGCCGGGAGCCCGGCGGCTGCCGGGCCGCACGGCCCATGTCGTTGATGCCGTCGGTGTCGCTGGTGTCCCCGTCTTCCACCATCATGCACTCCCGCGAGGGGTGGTGGCCGGCGGCATCGGACCCACCGCCGAGTCCGCCATGCCCGCGAAGCCCGCGCCGGCGGACACGGCGGGAAAGTGGTGTAGAGACCGGGAGGTCGGGGGAGAACACGCGACAGGCTCCCGGCTCCGGCCACGATGAACTCCGGGCTCCCGAAGGTCACGAGGGCGCCTCGAGTCCGGCCGACGGTGTGGCTCGCCATCTTCAAGATCGTCGAACGCGTCGAGGTCCCCTACCCGGCGCGCCAACCGTCGGTGTCGTGAAACCGGCCGACAAATAAATTTGTGTTTTGAAGGGATCGACGCTACTACTCGGATGGGCCTTTGATGATTTAGGAGAGCGTGGTTTATACCGGTTCGGGCAATCGAAGCCCTACGTCCGCTTCGAGGATTGTTCGTGTTTCGTCTTGTGAAAAGAGCTACAAAGGATACGAGGGAGGAGGGTTGCTCCAAGCCTCTGCGTGCAATGCGCTCTAGGATGTGTGTACGATAAGTTCGATTAACCCGATCTCGTGGGGTGTGTCCCTCTTCTTGCGTGTGCGTGGGGTCCCTTTTATAGTCCAAGGGCCAGGCCACTTACAGGTGGGGTCGGAGTTACCACATGTCGTCCCAAGCGGGGTCGGGGCCGCCGTTCATTACCCTCGCTCGCATGCGGGCCGCTTTGGGCGCTCCGGCCGTGCGGCGTACGGTCGGTCTTGATTGGTAGCGCCGGAGTCAATGCCACGCTCGTCACCGTGGCAGCCGTCCCGTCGCATGGCGGTCTCCATCCGTCACTCCCGTTCATCATGGCTCCGGCAGAGATGGTGTTGGCGCCTCCGTCTTGTCGTCGAGCCGTGGGTGTCGGCGACGCGTGAAGATGAGACAAGAGGAGCTGCGCCGATCTCACCCGATCCCCGTGGATTGGTGAGTTCCCGAGCGGAGTTATGGCGATCCCCGTTCACCCGTGAAGCTTCATGAGGAAGCCATTTGCCACCGAGTCGGCGAGGCGGGGACCGCCGAGCCCGCCCGAGTCCCGGACGGGAGAGGCGAGGACCGCCGGCCCGCCTCGAATCCCGAGCTCGGGCGAGGCGGAAGTGGTGCACCTGCCCGACCCGGAGTCGGGCGAGGCGGAGGCCGCGGGCCCGGCTTTCGTAGCCCTCACGAGCCCGGGCGGACACCGTTGGTCAGCCAGGACAGATCACGTGCTATTGTCTCGTCAATCGCTTGGCCTCCGTCCCGGCCACAGGCCATCATGGGCTTGGTAATGATCACGCTGCTCCGCAGCCTAAGCTAGCGCTAGCGTGCGGCGCCGCGGAACGGGACAGAGGGTACCGCGCCGGTCACATCACGTCCCGTTGGTGAGACGAGTTCCCGTGCGCTGCAATTGCGCCTACCGGCCCGCCGTAACTCCTCCCCCATCCGGTGGGTGAGGTCGCTTCTCCGCGAAGCAAAGGCAAACGCGGCAGGGATTGCGGTCCCACCCGACGCCGAGTCGGGCGAGGCGGAGATCGTGGGCCCGCCCGACCCCGGGTCGGGCGAGGCGGAGATTCATGGAACCACCCGCCCGGGGTCGGGCGAGGCGGAAGTCGTGGACCTCGCCCGACTCGGGGCTCGGGCGAGGCGGAGGTTTCGGGCCCCACTTCGTATCCTTTATGCGTACAAGACGGAGCTGTTAGCCAGCTATTAAGTACCATGATTAGGGTTCCCTAATCTAGGTACCCGACAGTATCAATCATTCCCTAACACCTAATGCACAAACATAACTTGACTATGTGATAAAATAAAATATTTAAAAACATAGGTAGGATGCACCGGGGCTTGCCCGGATGCGAGTTGGGGTTAGCTTCCTTTGCGTGTGGGTCGACTTCGAGATGCCCTTCGCCTACCTCGACCTCGGGTGGAACCTCGATCACCTCGGAACCTAGGTCGACCAACAATGCGTCGCGAATCACCATCATGCATGCATGAATGAACATGATATGATTATGCAAAGATTTTATTAATTATGTTCATCAACTAATAATTAAGGACTAATTATGTTCAGTAATTAACAATTAATAATTCCTTAATTTGGTTAATTAAGAATTCATAATTAAGCATGTTCATCAATTAATAATTTACAATTAATTATGCTCATTAATTAATGCTTAACCATGGTCATTAATTACTAATTAATCATGTTCCTTAGTTATTATCTCCTTGATATAACGAAATTATTCTCGTACATTAAACATTTAATTAGCATAAACTAATAGCTTTTATTAATCAAAGAATGTGATTAATTATTATCTATGAAATAAAAATGCTCAAAATAGATATTTTATTTCGTAAATGAATAGATCTTATTTTTCCGAGTCTAACAAATTTGGTTTTGCATTTTTCCGATTTTTATTCAATTTTATACGAATTTTCAAAATTTGAAATCTATTACGGGCCACACCCTGGGCCACGGGGTGGCCACACCAAATCCCCACGTGGCCACACGCGATCCGGCGCGCGTGGCCCACGGTGTGGCACCACCGCGGCGGCGCGGTCACGGCGGTGCGGTCACTAGAGTTGGTCGCCGGTGCCCCAAATCTCGCCGCCGACCCACCTAACTACGCTACACCACATGGCGAACTCGACATAGAGGATAAACTCGCATGAGCTCGACCGGAAGCGGTCGACGGCGAGAGGCGGCCATGGCGAAGCTCCGGCCATGGTGCGAGCTCGCCCCACTCGGACAAAATTTAGGGAAAATCACTGCGGGAGCTTCTTTGGAGCATAAGCAAGCTCGACGTGCTGCTCTAGAAGCATGAGCGAGGGCTGGAGAGGGCGGCTCACCGTGAGTGACTCGGCGGCGGTGATGGAACCCCGGGAAAACGGTCGATTCTTGCCGGACTCGAGGAGAAAACGTACGAATGCGTTGATAAACTAGACGAACACCACCTTGCGCGTCCCTGGAAGGAAAAACAAGCACAAGTGCCTCACCACGACTCACCAATTTGAAGACGCGGCGGAGGAACACGGCGGGTGCTCGGGGAAGAAGACGGCCCGATTGGAGAGGGCTACGACGATTGGTGAGGGTTGATGGTCACGGAGAGATGGAGTGTGTTCCTGCTAACCTTTTGGTGGCGTTGGTCCGAAGAATGGTTTGCCGGAGCGGCTCGGCGGCGGCGCTCCGGAGAGGCGGGGTGGCGGTGAGGTGTGGAGTGAAATGAGGGAGAGGAAAATTGAAGAGGGGACCGACCGGGTCTTTATCCTCGCCGGAGGCGGCAGCGGAGCAAGCAGCTGCGTGTTGCGAAGCTCCTGCGTCGCGAGGTGGCGTGGCGGTCGGCCGGGAGGCGGTGCGGAGCGCGGGCGGTGCTGAGCGCGGGAGAGAGAGGAGAGGAAGAAGAGAGGCTGGCTCGTAGGCCGAGCCCGGAAATTTTACAAAAAACCGCCTCGCTTTAGAATAATTGAAAAGTGGCCTTCCGGTGCTCGAGAAAATTCTACGAAAAATCAGGGGCGTAAATGAAAGTATTTTAGGCACTTTTCCTGTTAAGTCCAGGTTAAGATTCCAAATTATTTTCAGATTAAAAATTCATAGATGAATTAACAAAAGAAGCTTTGTTTATTTCTTGCAATTATTTTTACAAGGCAAAATAATTTCAGGGGACTTTTATAAATCTTTATTTATGATGTTTAAGCAGTAGAAAATGTTAAACACATTATTTACTCTTATTTAAATTATTTTTAAGCATTTCCTTTGATGTTTAGTTAGTTTGATATTTTATGTGCATCTTCTTAGTACAATACATAGTATTTAATAACTTCATAAATGCAATATGAGGACATGCTCATGTATGACATGAAATGCATTTATTTACGAGAGTTGTTACAGCCCCCCCCTTACAGGAATCTCGTCCCGAGATTCACGATCGAAGAGACTAAACGATAGTGCTAAAGAACTCGGGGTAGTTAGATCGGAGAAACTCTTCCTGTTCCCAAGTAGCTTCGAGCTTCGAGTGATTACTCCATTGAATCTTGTAGAACTTGATGGTCCGATGTCGAGTTACTCGATCCTTGGTGTCGAGGATCTTGATCGGACGTTCGTCATATGTTAAATCGGGCTGTAATTGTTCCACCTCGATTGCCGGTATATCCACGGGTGATTTCAAACACTTCTTCGGTTGAGATACGTGGAATATATTATGTATACCCGACAAGTGTGTCTGGCAACTCCAAACGATATGCCACGGCTCCACGTCTTTCTAGGATTGGAAATGGTCCGATGTATCGTGGTGCTAATTTGCCCTTGATTCCAAACCTTTGAACACCTTTGGTAGGAGATACTCGAAGATAGATTTGATCTCCAACCTGGAATGCCAACTCTCGATATCTTTTATCGGCATAGTTGATCTGTCGAGATTTAGCCCTCTTAAGATTCTCGCTGAATGAGACGTACATGTTTCTCTCGCATCTTTTACTAGGTCAGGTCCGAATATTACTCTTTCTCCACTCTCACACCAATTCGGAGGTGTGCGGCAACTACGTCCTATAGAGCTTGGAATGGTGACATTCCGGCACTCTCTTGATAGCTGTTGTTGTACGAAAACTCGCTAGCGGTAAGCATTTCTCCCAATCTTTACCGTAGGTCAAGACACGAGCTCGAAGCATATCCTCGAGATATTGATTAATCCTTTCTGTCCGTCCATCGGTTTGCGGATGATACGCCGAGCTTCGTATCGGTCTCGTTCCCAATGATTCATGTAATTGCTCCCAAAATCTGGAGACAAACTGCGTTCCCCTATCCGAGATGATAGTTTTCGGCACTCCTTGCGGACAGAGAATGCGAGCGATGTACAGCTCTCGCATACTTCTCGGCGAGTGTACCGAGTATGTACTCGGTATGAAGTGAGCTGACTTAGTCAACCGGTCCACGATAACCCGGATAGAATCGTGCTTTCGTGGGCTTAGTGGTAACCCCACAATGAAATCCATACTAATGTCTTCCCACTTCCATTCGGGTATGCTCAAAGGTTGTAAGGGTCCCGCTTGCTTCAAGTGCTCGGCTTTGACTCGCCGGCGGACATCACACTCATTGACATACTTGGCTATTTCCGCTTCATGCGTGTCCACCAAAATCTTTGCTTCGGATCTTGATACGTCTTGTTGGTTCCTGGATGAATAGAATACTTAGAGGTATGTGCTTCGTCCATGATCTTCTTGCGAAGTGATAGATCCTTCGGCACTACCAATCGATTCTTAAACCAAATAACTCCATCATCCTCTCTCGAAGCATTTAACTTCGCCTTTCTTGAGTCACCTCCTTATATGTTCCATACCAACACTTTTTCGTTGAGCTGCTACCACTTCGTCACGTATGGTAGGGACAAGAGCTAAATTAGTCAAAGCTCCATACGGAATGATCCGAAGATTTGGCTCATCACTCTCGGGTGGAGATGCTTGAATCAAGAGTTGATCCGTGAGATTATTGCAATGAACCTTGCGACTTAGAGCATCAGCTACTACGTTCGCTTTGCCTGGGTGATAATGAATCTCCAACTCATAATCCTTGATTAACTCTAGCCATCTTCGCTGATGCATGTTCGAATCGGCTTGGGTGAAGATGTACTTGAGACTCTTGTGGTCGGTGTATAGATGTACCAAATTACCCAAGAGATAGTGTCTCCAGACTCTTCAATGCAAGAACCACTGCTGCTAGTTCCGGATCACGCGTGGGATAGTGTTCCTCATGACGCCTAAGTTGTCGAGAGGCATAGGCGATCACTCGACCTTCCTGCATTAGAACACATCCGAGTCCCGTTCCCGATGCATCACAAGTACACATCAAAAGGCTTTGTCGGATCCGGTCGAGCGAGTACTCGGGGCTGTTGTCAGCAACTTCTTTAAGGTCTGAAAAGCTTCCTCACACTCTTTGCTACATTCATACTTCTTATCTTTTTCCAATAGTTTGGTCATTGGCTTGGCAATCTTCGAGAAGTTTGGGATAAACCTTCTATAGTAACCAGCCAATCCTAAGAAACTTCTGATTTGCGAAACAGACTTTGGTGGCTTCCAATCCAACACTTCTTGAACTTTGCTTGGATCAACGGCCACTCCTTCGGCTGATATCACATGACCTAGGAACAACACTTCCTTCAGCCAAAACTCACACTTGCTAAATTTAGCATAGAGCTGATGATCCCTTAGCCGTTGCAACACAATCCTTAAGTGATTTGCATGTTCTTCTTCCGACTTGGAGTAGATCAAGATGTCGTCAATAAATACCACGACAAACATGTCCAACTCGGGCATGAATACGGAATTCATGAGGTACACGAAGTGTGCTTGGTGCATTGGTCAATCCAAAAGACATCACCAGGTACTCATAAAGTCCATATCTTGTGGAGAATGCGGTCTTCGGTATATCTTCCGCTCTTATCTTAGTTTGATTATATCCTGAGCGAAGATCTATCTTACAGAAGACTTTGGCTCCCATCGATTGATCCAACAAGATATCAATCCTCGGAAGAGGGTACTTGTTCTTGATGGTAACCGAATTCGGAGGTCTATAATCCACACATAGCCTCAATGTTTTGTCCTTCTTCACGAACAAGGTCGGGCAGCCCCATGGTGACGAACTAGGACGAATATATCCCTTGTCCAATAATTCCTTTAATTGCACCTTCAACTCTGCTAGCTCATTTGGCGGCATCCGATACGGCCTCCTTGATATTGGTGCTTGTTCCAGGCTGTAACTCTATCTTAAACTCTACCACTCGATCCGGCGGTAGTCCCGACAAGTCGTCCGGAAAGACATCCGGGTACTCACGGACTATGGGTATATCCTCCGGACTCTTACCTATAACCTTATTAACCATTGGCAGCATAGCTTGAGGAAGAGTTAAGAGTAAGCAATCTCGGCCATGAACAGGAGAGTTCGGATATACGGCTCAAGATGCTATATCCAATACTGCCTTTGAAAATTCATCCATTGCATGCCAATAATTGCATCTAACCCTTGCCCATCCAAGTATGATTAATGAAGTGGGATAGACCTTGCTACCCAATCTTAATGGCATATTGGCAGCTTGCTTCATTTGTAAGTATTCCCCAGGTGTTGAAATGATATGTGTCCATGTCAACTTGGATGACATGATGCAATGCTTAGCAACATATGACTTGCTGATGAAATTATGCGTGGCTCCCGAATCAAATAAAACCATAGCGAGGATGATCAGCGATAGAAAACATACCCGCTAAGATTTGTCCTCCTTCGGGTAGCTCCTCAGCTGTGGTAAAGTTTGCACGGCCGGTCTTCACTTGAGCATTCTTGGCTCGTGCTCTTGGCTGATTCTGCGGTTGTCCTTGAGGTCTAGGTGCATATGGTGCCTTTTGAGGATATGGACAGCTGCGGTAGTAATGTCCTGGACGGCCACAATTGAAACATGGCGGTCCATTCTGCTGCGGTGCTTGATTCACCGGCACTGGGATTACGAGCATTCTGCTGCCGATAAGGCGGACGATATTGATTCGACCGCTGTTGTTGAGATTGTTGGGGTGGTCGAGGCTGCCGATAGTAGTTCGGACGAGAAGGCGTGTGCTGGTAGCGCCGACCTGATGGTGCAAGCACTCGTACTTCGACGGTTCGCCACTTCCTTGTCCAGCAGCCGGCCTCTTCTTGTTCTCCTCCGTCTCGATGAAGGCGGATAGAATCTTCCAAGGCGATAGCATCACTCACAAAGTCATTGAAGCTATCGGTCTTGTTTAGCACCGAGCGTGATCTGCAGCTTGGTACTCATTCGTTCCTTGAACAGATTCTTCTTCTTGGCATCCGTGTCCACATGTTCGGGAGCATACTGAGCAAGACGGTTGAATACCTTAGAGTAGATATGCACATTCATGTCGCCTTGCTTCGATGATAGGAACTCCTTCCTCTTTTGGTTCATTAAACCTTTTGAAATATGGTGCTCCCTGAAGGCTTTGGTGAACTCGGCCCATGTAACTTGATGTCCTGGAGGAAACATCGCCTTGTAGTTGGCCCACCATGCTCCAGCAAATCCTTGCAATTGCTTGGGAAGCGAAGAGTGTCTTCCGATGATCGGTGCATGGAAACAAATCCAGCTTCGACTCAATGGTGCGGAGCCAATGATCAGCCTCCGGTGGTTCACCCGCATCCGAGAAGACCGGGGCGAACCGATAAGAAGTCCGAGAAAGTCACCCTCTCTTCCGGTGCATTCCGGCCTTGGTGACGTTCCTATGGAGCAGTGTTGCGAACTAGCTGCTCCAACAATTCTCGTTGCTCCGCGCGAGAATCCAGCACAGCTGCGATTGCTCGTGCCAATGTCGGGGTGGTGGTGGTGTTTCCGCCCTGCGTTGAGAACTCTCCGGCTCATCACGTCTCCTTGTTCCAACCATTCGGTCCAAGAAAACTTTACGTTAGACATCTCAATTCCAACATAATTATGGAAGGAACGGAATACATAGATGAGAGATTTCCAAATGACTCTTAGGCAACAACCATCTTTATTAAAGCAACCACCAAATCCATAAGCACATACTCTTACATTCAATTTACAACGATTCCTAGTGTACACTCATGCGTGGTTACATCACGCTCGTTATTTAACTAGCGCCTATTTTACATACTAATTTTCTCACTTGCTACTAGCTAGCACTCTACTCTTCTTCGCGAAGCACTGGACGTCACTTCTTGACTTATGGAACTTCCTGCCTCGGATTCCGCATCCTCTAGTTGTGGAATCTCCGTGAAATCTATGACTGAATCCACGTCCATTATCTCTTCGGGATCCTCCTCCTCTTCTTCGATTCAGTCGCTACGGGATTTTCTTGCACTCATCGGTTCATCCTCGGGAGGTTGCTGTCCAATTGCTTCATTTAGTATCGCATTGTGTGCTTGGAGTAGATCTTGCTCTAACCGAGTGATCGGGGCATGTGCGGTTGCCGGTTGTTGATCCTTAAATTGAATCTGCTGCTCCTTGTTCAATAACTGCGCCTCTCTAAGTGCTAACAACTCCTCCTTTTCCTACAGTTGTCTCTCCAACCTTACTATACGAACATCCTCCCTTCGTCCTCTTACTTCACTAACGACGGTACTCGTGTTGTCCATCTCTCGTGGAGAAGTAAGTATATCGGACACAAGCAGAAACTAATCCTATTATTTCAGCAATTCTTTTATACTAGCAACTGCATAGATATATTACTACCACTTCTTTCCATTATTTATTGTTTGTAGAGCTCGGACCCACTTTTCATACACTACCATCCGACCAACATCTGCTAGTACCCTATCTACATCCGACCTATGTCAGCAAAATGTGACTACCCTCCTACATCAGTCCTACTACAACACAACTAAGCCGACGGCGCGTGGCTGTCAGCGTCCGACTCGATGTCCTCCGCTGGTGAGGCCGGTGGTGGCTCGTAGTCCATACCGAGAGACCTCCTCGGCGTCGTGCGGTGGACCCTGCTGCTGCTGCAATCTGCTAAAACTGCACAAGCGAGTGCGTCGTAGTCGTGTATCGGCGCGTGGTGCGCGTCGGCCGATCCGTCAAACATCGCCTCCAGCTGACCCATCTGGTTCTACACCTCGATCAGCGTGTCCACAACGTGGTTACGCTGCGCTGTCATCCCTGCCAACCGTATCACGTGCGTCTCGTCCGCCTCGCGAGCGACGTCTCGCTCTGTGGTGACCGTGGCCAGCTGCGCGTCCAACGCTATGGTCGCCCGTGAAAACCGTCACCGTCCGGGGTAACCTCCACCAGCTGCTCCTCCAGCTCGGCGATCCTGGCGTGGGACCTCCGTACCTCCCGGCAGTCCACTAGGCAGCGGTTCTTCCAAGCGCTTAGGCTGTCGGTCCTGGCTCTGCGTCCGCAACTCCAAGCGGTGGATCTGCTGCTCCAGCTTCGTGACGCATGCAGCCTGGGTGTCCTCCTCCTCCTGAACGCGCTTCCTACTGCGAGTCATCGGCATCCGTAGGGAACATGTTTAAACTGGTTAAACACTTCTTCCCACAGAAGAAAACGAAAAGTACAACCTATACAGTATTACGAAACTAGCTAAGTATACCCTAATATTTATTTAGCACACAATATGACATGATGCATGCTCGACGGACTAACTATACGTACTATAGTATATAAAACTACGACGAATAGTTAGCACTTCCCAAAACCCGAACGTCGAACAGTTAGTAAAAATCTAACTATCCTACATCCTTATAGGGCTCCGTACTCTCTCGTGTTCTAAATATACTAACGTGTTAAGTTTTGAAAATAAGCTTGTAATGATTTCATTGTTGCCTCTGAACCGCTCCGATACCAGTTGTGACATTCCCTTCGGGACACCCAGGAATCGGTACAAAGGGACACTCGACGAAGCGAGTTACAACAGAACATCATCTCATACAAGCCAGGATATATACATCATGGTATAATACAACCAGGATTTCGAAATACAAACATTCGAACAGCGGAAATATAAACATTATTGAAGTTGACATCCTACGAGTATTGCAACCGAAACTTGTACTTTTATACAACAAAAGTCTATTCAACGATCATCGTGATGTACTCGAGCCCGTCTTACATCACGGTCCTTCCTCTTTCACGGCGTGGGGATTCGTTCCCATTGGAGGGAACTTCCCTCGGGACACTGCTCCTCTTCCGGGAAGCTACCATACAAGTCGTGATAGTACGACTCATTCCTGAAAGATAACGAACAAACCCCGAGTATTCTAATACTCAGCAAGATCGACTCAGTCAAAATGGCACGCTAAGGCCGACGCCTAGCATGCAAAGGTTTTCCGGCTGTGGGGTTTACTCCTTTACGAAAACAGCATTAAGGGTGGATCCTTACTTTCAATGTTTTAGCTCAACATTAAGTTCATTAACATCTAGGTTTGCAGTCTATAGCTATTGCAAACAAGTTTGCAAACAGGATCAAAGTAGATCATTATTCCTTCAATCTCTCATCCTCATCTTCATGTTGTTTAACTACGATGTGACAAGCTAAACAAGCGGTACTCATTACTGTGAGGGACAGCGATTCGAATCGATTTTATACCAGCTGGCAAAACCCGACTACACGACGTATACGCACCACACCGATCGTATACGACAACTTTTCCCACTAGCACTCGACGGAAGACTAGCCATTTCCAAACTCCCCGGGAGTATGGTGACTGCACGACTTCCTTCGTGGCCGACCCATCTCCCTCCCGTGAGACTAACCTCTCACTAACGACCGGTAAAAGAGAGTTGGTTACGCTGCATCTCCGGGGCGATAGGGTACATCGACTTGTCGGGCCCATAATACCGAGCATGTAGTACGGTACGTTCAAACTTGTTCAACTAAGCCGACAATGGTATGGTCTTTGACCAGACTCGGACGGGGCTACCACCTTGCAAAACCTCATCTCCGTCTTGCCCTTTCTCCTACGGGGCCCGTCCGATCTCTATTTCATTAACACTCTCTTCATCTTGGTGTTAACACATCAATCCTTAAAGCCTCCATGCTTTAAGATTCCCTAAACCATCTACCGTTGCGACTATGAATTAAGCCTAGCTTCTATTGAGCTACCTGTACCAAGTATAGTATAAACAAACGGAAACCTACCATAATGCAACTAGGGTATCAATCATTCCCTAACACCTAATGCACAAACATAACTTGACTATGTGATAAAATAAAATATTTAAAAACATAGGTAGGATGCACCGGGCCTTGCCCGGATGCGAGTCGGGGTTAGCTTCCTCTGCGTGTGAGTCGACTTCGAGATGCCCTTCGCCTACCTCGACCTCGGGTGGAACCTCGTTCACCTCGGAACCTAGGTCGACCAACAATGCGTCGCGAATCACCATCATGCATGCTTGAATGAACATGATATGATTATGCAAAGATTTTATTAATTATGTTGATCAACTGATAATTAAGGATTAATTATGTTCAGTAATTAACAATTAATAATTCCACAATTTGGTTAATTAACAATTCATAATTAAGCATGTTCATTAATTAATAATTTACAATTAATTATGCTCATTAATTAATGCTTAACCATGGTCATTAATTACTAATTAATCATGTTCCTTAGTTAATAATTAATTATGTTCATCAGTTACTAATTACTTAGGTTTAGTAATTAATAATTAATTCTATTTATTAAGCAATAATTAATCGTTACTTAAATGACATGTGATAATAGGATAATAAATTGGAACGAAATGATAAGGTTTAAGTTTAATTTTGGAAAATAATTTTCCTAATTACTTTCGTCTGCAAGTATCTCCTTCATTTAATTAAATTATTTTCTTACATTAAACATTTAGTTAGCATAAACTAATAGCTTTTATAAATCAAAGAATGTGATTAATTATTATCTATGAAATAAAAATGCTCAAATAGATATTTTATTTCATAAATGAATAGATCTTATTTTTCCGAGTCTAACAAATTTGGTTTTGCATTTTTCTGATTTTTTTTAATCTTATACGAATTTTCAAAATTTGAAATCTATTATGGGCCACACCCTGGGCCACAGGATGGCCACACGAAATCCCCACGTGGCCACACGCGATCCCGCGCGTGTGGCCCGCGGTGTGGCATCCACCGCGGCGTCGCGGTCACGGCGGTGCTTGTAGGCCGGGCCCGGAAATTTTACAAAAACCCCCTCGGCTTTAGAATAATTGAAAAGTGGCCTTCCGGTGCTCGGAAAATTCTACGAAAAATCAGGGCGTAAATGAAAGTATTTTAGGTACTTTTCCTGTTAAGTCCAGGTTAAGATTCCAAATTATTTTCAGATTAAAAATTCATAGATGAATTAACAAAAGAAGCTTTGTTTATTTCTTGTAATTATTTTTACAAGGCAAAATAATTTCAGGGGACTCTTATAAATCTTTATTTATGATGTTTAAGCAGTAGAAAATGTTAAACACATTATTTACTCTTATTTAAATTATTTTTAAGCATTTCCTTTGATCTTTAGTTAGTTTGATATTTTATGTGCATCTTGTTAGTACAATATTTAATAACTTCATAAATGCAATATGATGACATGCTCATGTATCACATGAAATGCATTTATTTACGAGAGTTGTTACAATGATTAATGCCATGAAATGCACTTGTATTTTATCGGAGTTGTTACACCACCGCGGCGCCATCTCCGACATCCCTCTCCCTCCAAGAGGGCGTACAAGGAGCCAAACGAGGGCTAGCATAGCGGTGCATGGAGAGGCCTTTTCTCAACCATTGGCATACGTGTCGTGCGTGGTTGAGGAGGGCTTCACCCTCCAAAGCGCGGATGAGCAGCGGTGGTATGGGTCCGTTCGAGGGCGACTCGTGCCCAACTTCGACTTCGACCAATCCTTCCTCAACGAGATTGGCATATGGGCCAATCTTGAGAGGATGCTCGAACAATATTAGTTGAGGCGTCTTCCACAGCGCGCCGATCAACTATAACACCGACGTTGCCACCGAGATCGCCTCCACTATGTAGCTTGGCGTCGGCGATGATGGGGGTGATGCCATTGTGTTCCGCATGCTCGACAAAACGCACGTGGTCTCGGGGACGTCCTCGCCATCATCTTTGGCTTCGACATAATCGCTCCCGACGTGGGGAACTTGGGAAAGGAGGAGATGAACTCCTTTTGGCTACTGAAACCGCATCTAGGCCCTAATTATGGTTTTGAGTGATTGACTTCAATTCAATTAAAAAGGATTAATGTTTCAAATGAGCTTGTACGCAGTTCATATTTAAAATTCAATTGAGAGCAAAGAAACATAAAAAGGAAGTGGCCAAGAGCTTTCATGTTTACAAGGTTTGGAAAAGTGGTCAACCTTGCTCAAGATCAAGATGTGAAGCTTTTTATTTATGTCTTGACTATAGGAAACACCGTACTATCAAGAGGGATACACAAGTATGAAGCGTGAGAAATCAAGTGCTCGAAATTCTCTCTCCAAGTCAAAAATCAGTTCTTAACTTCCCACGAGTCGGACAAAGTCCGAGTCAATTGGACAATTGAGTCGGACTCGAGAAACCGTTCCACTTCGTGAAATTAAGGGGAGTCGGACAATGTCCGACTCGATCGGATATTAGAGTTGGACTCGAGTGCTGCACCAGCGGTGGAGTCGGATATATCCGACTTAGTCGGACAAAATCCGACTCCAACAATATCCGACTCCCTCGGACGAGTCCGGTCGGACTCCGGAGCGTCTGCCGACGTCCAAAAACCCTAGGAGTCGGACATATCCGACTCCATCGCACAATATCCAACTATCCCGACCCCCCTCCCCTGGACATATCCGACTGTTGTCGGATATCTCGATTGGACTCCGAGCAAAACACATCGTTGAGTCGGACAATGTCCGACTCGATCGGATAAAATCCGAGTCGGATCGAGCATAACGGCAATTTTTGGTGCCTCGGCTATAAAAGGAGCATTCTTCCTCCTTTGGCCGGTTGTCACCTTCCTCACACTCAAAAACACTTCCGAGTCTCCCAAGCACTCCTCCTCTTCCAAATTGATTCCTGTGACATCCCCTTCGGGACCCCCCAGGAATCGAAACGGAGGGACACTCGACGAAGCGAGTTACAACAGAAACATCATCTCATACAAGCCAGAATATATACATCATGGTATAATACAACCAAGTTTTCGAACTACAACATTTGTGCAGCGAAAAGATAACATTATTGAAGTTCCAACATCCTACGAGTGTTCGGCGGAAGCTTATTCCGTTACAACTCATCGGACTTAAGACAAAACGACGTGATGCACCGAGCCCATCACGGTCCTCTCTCTTCAAGGTGTGGGGATACGTTCCCACTGAAGGGAACCTCCCTCGGGACACTGCTCCTCCTCGGGAAAACTGCCATACAAGTCGTGATAACACGACTCATTCCCTGTAAGGTAACGAACAAACCTTGAGTATTCTAATACTCAGCAAGACTGACCCGTCAACATGGCACGCTAAGGCCGACGCCTAGAATGCAAAGGCTTTCTGGCTGTGGGGTTTACTCCTTTGCGAAAAACAGCATTAAGGTGTGGGTCCTTACTTTCAATATTTTAGCTCGAGGTTATGTTCATTAGCCATGGTATTTGCAGCCTAACTCTATTCAATCAAGTTTCCAAACAAGATATAATAGATCCTTATCCTTCCATCTCTCATCTTCCTCATCTTCCATAAAAGTTACTACGATGTGACGAGCTAAACAAGCGGTACTCATTACTGTGAGGGACAGCGATTCGAATCGATTTTTATACCAGCTGGCAAAACCCGACTACACGACGTATACGCATCACCCCGATCGTATACGACAACCTTTCCCGCTAGCACCTGACAGCAGACTAGCCATTTCCAACTCCCCGGGAGTATGGCGAAGCCACGACTTCCCTCGTGGTCGACCCATCTCCCTCCCGTGAGACTATCCTCTCACCGACGACCGATAAAAGAGAGTTGGCTACGCTACATCTCTCGGGACGATAGGGTACATCAGCTTGCTGGGCCCATGATACCAGCATGTAGCACGGTACGTTCAAACTTGTTCAACTAAGCCGACAACGGTACGGTCCTTGACCGACACGAGACGGGGCTACCACCTTGCAAGACCTCATCTCCGTCTTGCCCTTTCTCCTACGGGGCCCGTCCGGTCTTAACTTCATTATCACTCTCAACATCTTTAATGTCAACACATCATTCTTAAAGCCTCCATGCTTTAAGTGTCCTAACTCAACTACCGTTACCATTATGCATTAAGCTTAGCCTCTATTGAGCTACCTGTACCAGTATAGAATAAACAAACCGAAACCTACCATAATGCATCTAGGGTTTCAACCAAACCCTAACACCTAATGCACAAGCATAACTGTACTAGGTGATAAAGTAAAATATGTAAAAACATAGGTGGGATGCAGCGGGGCTTGCCTTGAGTTTGTTCGAAGTTAGTCTCCTCGGCGGTCGGGTCGATTTCGAGATCCCCGACTCCGACTCGCCCTCGGGTGGAACCTCGATTACTTCGAACCTAGTCGACCAGCAATGCAACGCGATTCACAAATATGTATGCATGAATGCACATGATGAAAGTATGCAAGAGTGCATTAATGAAGTTCCATGGATAATAAGTAATGATTAATGCTTAATTACCTTAGTTAATTAACTAATTATGGGTAAGTATGTTCATTAAGCATTAATTAACAATTAACTATGCTTGACTAAAAAGTGTTTAATTAAGATCATTATTAATTAATTTTGTTTTCCTTAATTGCTTGATTAAGGTCAATAATTACTTAAGTTTAATAATTAATTACTCCGATTTATTAGGCAATAAGTAAATAATTACTTTAAGTGATTAAGAGTAATTAAATTGTGATCATATACATTACATAGTTTAAGTTTACTTTTTGGAAAAAAATTTATTATTAATTTCGTCTATAGTATCTCCTTCATTAAATAAAATTGTTTTTCATAATTAAACATTTTATTTACATAAAATAATAGCTTTTCTCTATTAAAGAAAGGGAATTAACTACAAATTATAAATAAATTTATTTAAAATAATTATTTTATTTAACAATTGGATAGATTTCATTTTTCTGAGTCTAACAAAGTTGGTTTGGTATTTTTCTGAATTTTATTGAATTTTCTATGAATTTTGGAAATTTTAATGGAATCTGGAAATAATTAAATTGGAAAGAAAAAGTTAAAGAGGCTCGGGCGAAAGTAGCCGAGCCTAGCAACTCGGCCCGGCCCGGAAGACCTGCGCACGGCTCACATGCCCGGGACACCACGGCCATGGCCGCGGTGGCCGGAGCGCGGCGGCGCCACGCCGGGATGGCGTGAGAAGGGGTGGGGTGGTTAGGTGCTTGGCTCGGACGACTCCGCAGACCACGAGCAACACAACGGTGGCGAAGTCGCCAGGACGTACGCCGGCGGCGAGCAATCGCTGCGCGCGGCTCCGGCGAGCCCTAACGACCGATGTGGTGCACGAAACTTAAGGGAAAAAGGGTTGGGAGCTTCACCGGAACATGAGCAAGGACGGCACGGTGTGGGTTCGCTTGGGAGACGGCCGGAGAGTGGTCTACACCAGCGAGGTGGAACCGGCGGCGACCCGAGCTCGAAGAAAGTGATAAAATCCAGCCGGACCCGAGAGGGAACACCCAGCTCATGTTGGCCGGAAGGTAGAGGACTTGTTTGCGCACGTAAGAGATCACAAATCAAACGAAGAAGCTTGTGAGACGAGAGAGAATTTTGGAGAGAGGCGGCAACATACCGACGGTGACCGTCGATGGAAGAACGGACGCGAGCTCCGGCTTCACGGCGAGTACGGCTTGCTTGAAGATCATGTGGAGGTGCGGCACGAACTCGCGGAGCTGCCGGTGGTAGCGGCTCGTCGGGAAACGACCGGAGGCGGCCGGACGGTGGAGAGATGGGAGGGGCGGACGGTGTTGGGTGGCGCGAGTTGAGAGAAAAGAGAGAGAGAGGGACACCGCCGGTCCTTTTATCCCCATCCAGCACCGGGGTGAGGTGGCGGAAGCAGTGCGTGTCGTCGGGAGCCGAGGCGCGCGGCCAGGGCGCTAGGGCGGTGGGGGTAAGGCGGTGGGGAAGCGGTGCGGGAGAGAGAGGGAGAGGAAGGAGAGTGACGACCGGGCTTGAGGCCATTTTGGCACAAAACCCCCGGGTTTTGGTTTAATTAAAAAGCAACCTTCCGCGGCTCCAAAAATTCCGCAAAAATTCAGGGTGCTAATTGAGAAGATTGTAGACATATTTCCTATTAAGTCCCAGTAGAATTTCCAAATCATTTTTGGATTAAAATTTCATAGCTAAATTAAATAAAAAGACTTTGTTTATTTTCTGCAATTATTTTTACATGACAAAATACTTTCAGTAAATTTCCATAAATCTTTATTTGTGATATTTGAACCATAGAAAATGTTAAACTTGAATTTTCTTCTTATTTCATTTCTTGTTGACATTTCCTTTGTTCTTCGGTTACTTTGATATTTCATGTGCTTATGATTAATGCCACATGCTTAAAGATCTCACAATTAAAATGGGATGACATGTGCATGAATGCCATGAAATGCATTTTCTTACTCGTGGGTTGTTACAGCCCTCCCCTTACAGGAATCTCGTCCCGAGATTCACTATCGAACGACTAAGCGATATTGCTAAAGAACTCGGGGTAATTTGATCGAAGAAACTCTTCTTGTTCCCAAGTAGCTTCAGCTTCCGAGTGATTACTCCATTGGACCTTGTAGAACTTGATGGTCCGATGGCGAGTCACTCTATCCTTGGTATCGAGAACTTTGACTGGTCGCTCGTCGTATGTCAAATCTGGTTGTAACTGTTCCACCTCAGCTATGGGTATGTCCACTGGTGGTTTCAAACATTTCTTCGGTTGAGATACGTGGAATATGTTGTGTATACCCGACAAGTGTGTCTGGCAACTCCAAACGATATGCCACGGTTCCACATCTTTCTAGGATTGGATAAGGTCCGATGCATCGCGGTGCCAACTTGCCCTGGATTCCAAACCTTTGAACACCTTTGGTAGGAGACACTCGGAGATAGACTTGATCTCCCACCTGAAATACTAACTCTCGTCGCCTCTTGTCGGTACAACCGATCTGTCGAGATTTAGCTCTCTTGAGGTTCTGTTGGATGAGACGTACTTGTTCTTCCGCATCTCTTACTAGATCCGGTCCGAAGATTATTCTTTCTCCGCTTTCGGACCAATTCAAGGGCGTACGACAACTACGTCCATATAGAGCTTGGAACGGCGACATTCCTGCACTCTCTTGATAGCTGTTATTGTAGGAGAATTCTGCCAAAGGTAAGCACTTTTCCCAATCCTTGCCATAAGTTAAAACACATGCTCGAAGCATTTCCTCGAGATATTGATTGATCCTTTCTGTTTGGCCATCCGTTTGAGGATGATATGCCGAGCTTCGTATCAATTTGGTCCCCAAGGATTCTTGTAGTTGTTCCCGAATTGGGAGACAAATTGTGTGCCTCTCGTCCGATATAATGGTCTTTGGCACTCCATGTAAACAGAGAATTCGAGAAATATAGAGTTCCGCATACTTCTCGGCGAGTGTACCGTGTATGTACCGGTATAAAGTGAGCAGACTTCGTTAGCCGGTTCACAATAACCCGGATAGAGTCGTGTTTCCGTGGACTTAATGGTAATCCCACAATGAAATCCATGCTGACGTCCTCCCACTTCCATTCAGGAATGCTCGGAGGTTGTAAGGGTCTCGCTTGCTTCAAGTGCTCGGCTTTGACCCGTCGACGGACATCACACTCGTTGACATACTTGGGTATTTCCCGCTTCATGCGTGTCCACCAAAATCTTTGCTTCGGATCTTGATACATCTTGTTGGTTCCAGGATGAATAGAATATTTGGACATATGCGCTTCATCCATTATCTTCTTGCGAAGCGGTAGGTCTTTCGGCACTACCAATCGATTTTTGAACCAAACAACTCCTGCTTCTGTGACACCCCGTGTCACAAATCCAGGTTGTTACTGTACTAAATAAAATTTTGCATGTATAAAACAGTAATCAATTGCCAAGTCACATGAAATAATGGATTAGAGTCCTATTAGGGTTTTTAATATTTCAAAACCCTAGCTATTGAGATCTCAAACATTCTCCAAAGTGGTAACCCCAAATTTTTGCACAATCTGGTAGAGCACCTCAAGACTTGAATTTAGGATATTTTTCCTGAATTTTTGGAGCAGCACAATTTCCTAGAAAAATCCAAACTAGGTTTAAAACAGCACTTGTTCATGAATTTTTGTAAATTTTTACAAGCAAAATTTAAACTTTTGCCTATAACAAAAGTTGTTCCTCACAATACCATGAACCTACAGAAAATCTGGTTTGCAAAAATTCCAAAAGGATCAAATTCTATGAGCAATTTACAGAAGAGAACATCAGTGGCAAAAGAGTAATTCGTGCGAATAATATTGAACGAGAGGAGGCACAGAGTGGCCACGTCGGCGGCGTTCGCCGCCGGTGCCCATGCCGGTTAGGCGGCGCCCGTCCTCGCAGCGCTGTGCAGCTCCACGCGTCGAGCATCACCCCCTGCCTTCGCCGGGAAGCCAGCTCGCGCGGCCGTTGATGGCGGAGCCATTTTCCCGCCATGGCCGCCGTCCTTCCCTTTTCCGTGCGTCGTCCCTCCCCGCGCCGCAGTCCCCGGTCCAGACCAGCCCAGCACCTCCTCCGCGTGCCAAAGGCTGCGCCCTAACCCTAGCTAACCGCCTGGAGCACGAGCCCCCTCATCTCGCAGCGATTTGGGCGGATTTCTCGGTTCTTCCCCACGGCGCCGCTCCTCACCATTGTTGGCCGCACTCCCTCTCCGGTGAGTTAGCTTTCAATTCCTCTCGCTAGTAACATCCCTTGGTTCCCATCTACCTCGTGTGAGCTTGGTTATCTGTTTGACGCAGCAGCTCGCCGGGAACACCAGCACGCCGTCGCGCCGTCCGCAACCGTCCTCCACCTCCACGTCGACGCGCCGCCACGGTGAGCCTCTCGAGCTTTGGGGCCTCGCGGCGCATGTGCGGGAGCTCCCTGGTGCTTACCGGCCCGCGCGCCCCTCCTCTCTCGCCTCCCCTCACCGCCGGCAGCCACGCCACGCACCGGCGCACGGCGCACGCCGCGCACGCCACGGCCGCCCTGGCCGCGCTCTAGCACTTAGGAAAATTTTCGATCGCGCTGGCCAAACCAAAACCGTGAACGTTAAGGATTTTAGAAAAATCATATCTCGAGATTTACGCCACAGATTTGAGCGATCCAAAGTGCATTCGAAAATTTATAACTTGTACTACAACATGGTGAACATGAACACCTATGATTATATAGTAAAATTTAATTTTTGAGCAAGATGAAAACGCTATCACGACCACGCAGCTTAACAAGATTGCATTTTGAAAATGATGTAACTTCTAGACCCCGGATCCAAACTTCATGAGCAAGGGCTCTTTGGAAAGTAGATAACGTGTACTTTAACGTAGTAACATAATCCCAGTACTTCATATGTAGAAAAATAAAGATATAAGTACTCTAAGATGCTAATCCGTTATGCCCGCGTGACAACTTGACGTTTTTAAAATTTAATAACTTTTTAAATACAGCCCCAAATCAAACAACTATAAGTTCGTTGTAAACCTTGAGCTATGTACTTTACATTAACCAACATGATTCACCTAAGTTCTATAGCAAAATTTTAAGATTTGAACACCTTAAGATGGCTTCACAATCAGCCTGTCAACCCTGACTTAGTTAAACAAAATGACTGAGAATTTGCTAAACTCAAATTTGCCTTTTTACTTTTCTGTTATGGCTAGATACTTTTTCACACTTACATGGTACAATTAAACATGTCATGATCACGTTTATCTTTTGGGCAAGAACAGTCATTCATTATGTATGATGGGTTATATTAAATTTGCATAAAATGACAATGGTGCTCAATACTTAGAGAAGTGATGAGAGCTTCACCCTAAGACATGAGCATCAACCCTTGTCAAATTATTTAATGAAGACAAGATTGGTAATAATTATACAGGAGATGTAGGTAATTAAATTAATTCGAGAAGGTATCACATAAATATTAATGCATAACTACGATTGCTATACATCATCACATGGCTACACTTAGGCATATAGATATTTCGTTCACTCGTTTCACTAATGAGGCCTACCCTAGGTTCTTGATCTTAAAAAAATCAACATGTTCATTTATGCTAGATGATGGAAAGTTTACCTAATTAGAAGGTTGTCCCCATGAAACAAACCACCCTTACCACCATCATGACCATATCATCACGATTCGAGAACATGTTTAATTTATGCAAACGTTTCGTTACATTATATTATTGAGAAAGTTCCATGAACTATATAAATACGAATTCATCCATTGCTCATACACTTCATATGCATTCATATAGGAACCCCGACCGGAGCTGAAGATCAAGGAGGGCACCAACTTGAAGTGAGCGAGTTCGAGTGTGTTAACTACGAACCGAATCAAGGCAAGCCCCGGAGCATGACCTATGTTTTAAAATTCTCTTTATTTTCACATACGTCTATGATGTATTGTGCATTTACGTTTAGGAGTTGCTCGGAAACCTAGTTGCACTAGATTCCCGCATCCCGTGGTCTTGGTTAAGTATAATCCTAATCGCTAGTGCTATGCTTAATAATTTATCGGTAGCAACACCGAGTGATTTGGAGATCACCCGGTCTAGGGATTAAATTTTGGTTACCCTCACATGATTAATTGGAGACCGTACGGGGAAGTGCATGTGTAGGACGCGGTGACAAGGTTGGCCCTTGGCGCCATAGCCCCGTACGTGTCGGTCAAGGACCGTTCGTTGTGACTCCGCGAGCAAGTATTGAGTTGTGTACCAAATGCATACCTTCGTATGGGAGTTGGTAAACTGATGTAACTTGAGAGTCGTAGTGTTGGACGGTCACTCCACCCTTTGTGCAAAGTGTTGGTCACGGTGGATGCACGGGTTTGTGAGTAGATGGAGGGTGTGTTATTACCCTTGGACCCGACGCTACCGTGGTTGCATGTGGAATGCACACTCGGAGGGTGGACCCGGCTCATATCTATGATAATCTTGTGAAAGGTGGCCATACGTGTTCTTAAATGATGCGTATGTCGTGCATTTGGGTTTCCCCTGCAGGGTGTAAATCGATATATATCGCCGTCCCTCGCGGTGATGAGTACCACTTGTCTCGAGCAGATTGCATCGTAGTAATAAGAGAATATGATGATTAAAGCTTGCTGTTTTTGAATATTAAAGTCATGTATTGCAACCATGCTTGTTAGTCTTGCTCACAAAAATTTATGATTTTGTTTTCACCCTCTTAACTTGGCTAAAATATGAGTTAGACAAAGGCTTTAAGTGCTGTTTTTGCAAGTTCCCGCAAGCCCGGTCAAGCCCCTGCATGTTAGGGTCGGTTCTTAGAACCAATTTTGACGGGTAAGCCTTGCGGAGTATATTAGATACTCGGGGTTTGTGTTGAAACCATTTTCAGGATTCCCGCAGCCCGATTATTGTGATTGCTGCGGGAAATATGTGTGTCAAAGCGAGGAACCTCGGGAGTGGACCGTGGAATGGGTTCCCGCTTCACCGACTCAAGAGTGAGACCATGCCGTATGGGCTGGTGTGGTTCTCCTAGTTAAGCTATATATATATGTGCCGTCGAGATATTTACGCTTCCGCAAAGACATTATCAAGTATTGTAAAACCACCCTACACTTATGTATTGTAACTCTGAAATTCGAACAATGGCTTGTAATAGTTAAGAGATTATGTATGAAACTTGATACTCAAGTAGTCTCCCTATGTAAATAAATGACGAATGTATTCCCGATGTATGTGCAATGTACGTTCGCTTCATCGAATGTCTCCCGATACGATCCTGTTCGACAATCCCTCTCGCTTCACGAGGTAGGGGTGTCACGACTTCGTCCTCCCTGAAGCATTTGACTTCACCCTTTCTAAGTCATCTCTTTATATGCCCTACACCAACGCTTTTCTATTGAGATACTACCACTTCTTCACGAATGGTAGGAATAAGAGCCAAGTTGGTTAATGCTCCATATGGAATAATCCGAAGGTTTGGCTCTTCATTTCCTGGTTGAGATGCTTGAATCATGAGTCGAGCCATGTGATTATTGCACTCGTACTTTGCGGCTTAAGGCATCTGCTACCACGTTCGCCTTACCGGGATGGTAGTGGATCTCCAGCTCGTAATCTTTGATCAGTTCTAACCATCTTCGACTGTCGCATATTCAGATCCGCTTGGGTGAAGATGTACTTGAGACTCTTGTGATCCGTATATAAATGTACCAAGTTACCCAAGAGATAGTGTCTTCATCCTTTCAATGCAAGTACCACTGCTGCCAGTTCCAGATCATGGGTAGGATAGTGTTCCTCATGATGCCTTAGTTGTCGAGACGCATAAGCGATCACTCGACCCTCCTGCATCGAGAACATATCCAAGTCCCGTGCTCGACGCATCACAATACACATCAAAAGGTTTCATCGGATCTGGTCGAGCAAGTACAGGAGTTGTAGTCAACAACTTCTTCAACGTTTGGAAAGCTTCTTCACATTCTTTGCTCCATACATACTTCTTATCCTTCTCCAATAACTTAGTCATTGGCTTGGCGATCTTTGAGAAGTTTGGGATAAACCTTCTATAATAACCAGCCAATCCCAAGAAACTTCGATCCGTCGGACGGACTTCGGTGATTTCCAATCCAATACATCTTGAACCTTGCCTAGGTCAACGGCCACTCCTTCGGCTGATATCACGTGACCTAGGAACGGTACTTCTTTCAACCAAAATTCACACTTGCTGAACTTAGCATAAAGTCGATGATCCCTTAGTCGTTGTAACACAACCCTTAGATGATTGGCATGTTCCTCTTGTGACTTAGAGTAGATCAAGATGTCGTCAATGAATACCACGACAAACTTGTCTAGCTCGGGCATGAATACGGAATTCATGAGATACATGAAATGTGCTTGGTGCGTTGGTCAAACCAAATGACATCACCGGATATTCATAAAGTCCATACCTTGTGGAAAATGCGGTCTTCGGTATATCTTCGGCTCTTATCTTAATCGATGATATCCCGAGCGAAGATCTATCTTGGAGAAAACTTTAGCTCCCATCGGTTGATCAAACAAGATATCAATCCTCGGAAGAGGATACTTGTTCTTGATGGTAACCGAATTCGAGAGGTCTATAATCCACACATAGCCTAAATGTCTTGTCTTTCTTCTTTACAAACAAGGTGGGCATCCCCATGGTGATGAACTTGGACGTATGTATCTTTTGTCCAACAATTCCTTTAGTTGTACCTTCAATTCTGCCAGCTCATTTGGCGGCATCCGATATGCCATTCTTGATATTGGTGCGGTTCCAGTGCTGTAACTCTATCTTAAACTCTACCGCTCGGTCCGGCGGTAGTCCGGCAAGTCATCCGGAAAGACATCCGGATACTCACGGACTATGGGTATATCTTCCGGACTCTTACCTACAACCTTATTGACCATTGGCAGCATAGCTTACGGAAAGGTTAAGAGCAAGCAATCTCGACCATGAACAGGAGAGTTCGGATATACGGCTCGAGATGCTATATCCAATACTTGCCTTATGGAAGTTCATCCATTGCATGCCAATAATTGCATCTAACCCTTGACCATCCTGGATGATTAATGAAGTAGGATAAACCTTGTTACCCAATCTTAATGGCATATTGGCAGCTGCTTCATTAGTAAGGATTCTACCCCCAGGTGTTGAGATGATATGTGTCCATGTCAACTTAGATGGTGTGATGCAATGCTTGAGTAATGTAGGACTTGCTTGATGAAATTATGCGTAGCTCCCGAATCAAATAAAACCATAGCGGGATGTTCGGCGATAGAAAACATACCCGCTAAGATTTGTCCTCCTTCGGGCAACTCCTCTGCCGTAGTAAAGTTGGCACGGCCCGTCTTCACTTGTGTATTCTTGGCTGGTGCCCTCTGCTGGTTCTGCGGCTGTCCTTGAGGTCGGGGTGCGTATGGTGCCTTCGAGGATATGGACAAGCTGCGGTAATAGTGTCTCGAACGGCCACAATTAAAGCATGGCGGTCCATTCTGCTGTGGTGCTTGACCCACCGGTCGGGAATTCCGGAAGTTACTGTTGCTGATAGGGCGGACGACACCGATTCGGCCGTTGTTGCTCGAGGTTGCTTGGGGTGATTGATTCTGCCGGTAAAAATTGGGACGAGAGGGTGCATGCTGATAACGCCGACCTGAGGGTGCGGTGTAAACCAGCCTGTACTTTGATGGTCCCCCACTTCCTTGTCCGATAGCCGGCCTCTTCTTGATCTTCTCCGTCCGATGATGACGGATAGAGTCTTCCGAGTGCGATAGCGTCACTCACAAAGTCGGTGAAGGCTGTCGGTCTTGTTCAACACCAAGCGAGACCGTAGCTTGGTACTCATTCCCTCCTTGAACGAGGTTCTTCTTCTTGGTATCCGTATCCACATGTTCGGGAGCATACTGAGCAAGGCGGTTGAATACCTTGGAATAGGTGTGAACATTCATATCCCCTTGCTTCGGTGAGAGGAACTCCTTTCTCTTCGATTCATTAAGCCTTACGGAATATGATGCTCTCCGAAGGCTTTAGTGAACTCTGCCCATGAAATCTGATGTCCTGGAGGAAACATTGCTTTGTAGTTGGCCCACCAAGCTCCAGCAAATCCTTGCAACTGCTGGGAAGCAAAGAGGGTCTTTTGATGATACTGTGCACGGAAACATCTCCGGCTTCGACTCAATGGTACGCAGCCGGTTGTCGGCTTCCAAAGGCTCGCCCGCATCCGAGAAGACCGGGGCGAACCGATAAGAAGTCCGAGAAGGTCACCCTTTCCTCTAGTGCATTGCGGCCCCGGTGACATTCTTGGGGAGCGGTGTTGCGGACCAATTGCTCCAATAATTCCCGCTGTTCCGCGTGAGAACCCAGATCTTGCAGCGATGGCTCGTGCCAAGGTCGTGGGTGGTGGTGGTGTTCTCGCCCCGCGTTGAGAAGTCTCGGGCTCATCGCGTCTTCTTGTTCCAACCATTCTGTCCAAGAAAGTTTACGTTAGACATCTTCATTCCAACATAATAATGGAAGGACGAGAATACGTAGATGACGACTTCCAAGGAATCTTTATGCAACAAGCCATCTTTATTAAAGCAACCACCAAATCCAATAACACATATTTCTACACTCACGTTACAACGGTTCCTATGATACACTCGGGCGTGGTTACATCACGCCCCTTATTTAACTAGCGCCTGGTTTACATACTAGTTTTGTCACTCACTACTATCTAGCACTCCACTATCCTTCGCGACGCCTGGATGTCACCTCCTGGCTTATGGAACTGGCTGTCTCGGATTCCGCATCCTCTAGTCGTGGAATCTCCGTGAAGTCTATGACTGAATCCACGTCCATTATCTCTTCGGGATCCTCCTCTTCTTCTTCGATTCAGCCTCCATAGGATTCTCCTGCGCTACTTGGTTCATCTCCTGGAGGTTGTTGTCCTATTGCTTCATTCATTATGGCGTTGTGTGCTTGCAGCAGATCTTGCTCTAACCGAGTGATCAATGCATGAGCATTTGCTAGTTGCTGGTCCTTAAATTGAATCTGCTGCTCCCGGTTTAGCAACTGCGCCTCTCTAATTGCTAACAACTCCTCCTTTTCCTGCAGCTGTCTCTCCGGCTCGACTATACGAACATCTTCCCTTGATCCTCTTACTTCACTCACACCCGTACGTGTGCTGTCCATCTCCGTGAAGAAGTAAGAGCATCATATACAAGTAGAAACTAATCCTAACATTTTAGCACATTTATTTGTTCTAGCAACTGCATATATATATATTACTACCACTTCCTTTTTATTAGTTACTTGTTGGTACAAACTCAGACCCACTTCGCGTACACTCCCAACTGCCCAACCTCCGCTAGTACCCTATATACATCTGACCTATGTCAGCAAAATGTGGCTACCCTCCTATATTAGTGAAAACACAACACAACTAAGCCGACGGCGCGTGACTGCCGCCGTCCAGGCTCGACGTCCCAAGTCGGCGAAGCGGGTGGTGGCTCGTAGTCCATCCCGGAGACCTCCTCGTCCGGTGGACCCTGCTGCTGCTCTGCTGCTGCTGCTGCTGCTGCTGCTGGCTGCTCGAACTCCTCGAACAGGTCGTCGTGGTCGTGGAGTAGTGCGTGGTGTGCCTCGGCCAGCCCGTTGTACTGCATCCGTAGCTGACCCAACTCGACCTCTCTCGTGACCAAGACCTCCACCAAGTGGTCCCGCTGTACCGTCACCATATCTGCCCGTAGCTCCTGGTGGTCCTCTCGTGGCGCGGGCGGCGTCTCGCTCCTCGGTCCTCGTAGTGAGCTGCGCGTCAAAGGCGATAACCGCCTCACGGTACTCGTCACGCGCGCGGGTCACCTCCACTATCTGCTCCTCCAGCTCGGTGATCCTACCGTGTGACCTCCGAATCTCCCGACGGTCCACTCGACAGCGGTGCTTCCAAGCACCCAAGCTGTCGGTCCCGACTCTGTGTCCTCGGCTCCAAAGCGTGAAGCTGCTGCTCCGGCTCGGCGACACGTGCAGCTCGTGCCTCCTCCTCCTCCTGGGCGCGTTTCCTACCACGAGTGACCGGCATCTGCGGGGAACATGTTTAACAAGTTAAACACTTCTTCCCACGAGAAGAAAAATGAACGGAACAACCTATAAAGGACTACGGACTAGTTAAGCACATACCCAATATTTATTTAGTGCAGAATATAACATGATGCATGCTCGGAAACTAGCTATACGTACTGTAGTAAAGAAACTACGACGATTAGTTAGCACTTCCCACGAACCCAAACGTCGACCGGTTAGTAAAAATTCTAACTATTCTATATCCTTATAGGCTCCGTACTCTCTCGTCGTCTATCGCATAAACGTGTTAAGCTTTGAAAATAGACTTGTAATGATGTGCTTGTTGCCTCCGAACCGCTCCGATACCAGCTGTGACATCCCCTTCGGGACCCCCGGGAATCGGAACAGAGGGACACTCGACGAAGCGAGTTACAACGAAACATCATCTCATACAAGCGAGAATATATACATCATGGTATAATACAACCAAGTTTTCGAAATACAACATTTGTGCAGCGAAAAGATAACATTATTGAAGTTCCAACATCCTACGAGTGTTCAGCGGAAGCTTATTCTATTACAACTCATCGGACTTAAGACAAAATGATGTGATGCACCGAGCCCTTCGTACATCACGGTCATCTCTCTTCAAGGTGTGGGGATACGTTCCCACCGAAGGGAACCTCCCTCGGGACACTTGCTCCTCCTCGGGAAAACTGCCGTACAAGTCGTGATAACACGACTCATTCCCTGTAAGGTAACGAACATACCTTGAGTATTCTAATACTCAGCAAGACCGACCCGTCAACATGGCACGCTAAGGCCGATGCCTAGAATGCAAAGGCTTTACGGCTGTGGGGTTTACTCCTTTACGAAAAACAGCATTAAGGTGTGGGTCCTTACTTTCAATATTTTAGCTCGAGGTTATGTTCATTAGCCATGGTATTTGCAACCTAACTCTATTCAATCAAGTTTCCAAACAAGATATAATAGATCCTTATCCTTCCATCTCTCATCTTCCTCATCTTCCATAAAAGTTACTACGATGTGACTAGCTAAACAAGCGGTACTCATTACTGCGAGGGACAGCGATTCGAATCGATTTTTATACCAGCTGGCAAAACCCGACTACACGACGTATACGCATCACCCCGATCGTATACGACAACTTTCCCGCTAGCACTC
Organism: Chloris gayana; assembly: GCA_031894775.1. Classification (NCBI taxonomy): domain Eukaryota; kingdom Viridiplantae; phylum Streptophyta; class Magnoliopsida; order Poales; family Poaceae; genus Chloris; species Chloris gayana. The sequence goes on along the minus strand of JAUNZO010000134.1, from coordinate 432,232 downwards.
GACAGCGAGACTAGCCATTTCCAACTCCCCGGGAGTATGGCGAAGCCACGACTTCCCTCGTGGTCGACCCATCTCCCTCCCGTGAGACTATCCTCTCACCGACGACCGATAAAGAGAGTTGGCTACGCTACATCTGCGGGGCGATAGGGTACATCGGCTTGCTGGGCCCATGATACCAGCATGTAGCACGGTACGTTCAAACTTGTTCAACTAAGCCGACAACGGTACGGTCCTTGACCAGACACGAGACGGGGCTACCACCTTGCAAGACCTCATCTCCGTCTTGCCCTTTCTCCTACGGGGCCCGTCCGGTCTTAACTTCATTATCACTCTCAACATCTTTAATGTCAACACATCATTCTTAAAGCCTCCATGCTTTAAGTGTCCTAACCAACTACCGTTACCATTATGCATTAAGCTTAGCCTCTATTGAGCTACCTGTACCGAGTATAGAATAAACAAACCGAAACCTACCATAATGCATCTAGGGTTTCAACCAAACCCTAACACCTAATGCACAAGCATAACTGTACTAGGTGATAAAGTAAAATATGTAAAAACATAGGCGGGATGCACCGGGCTTGCCTTGAGTTTGTTCGAAGTTAGTCTCCTCGGCGAGCTGGATCGATTTCGAGATCCCCGACTCCGACTCGCCCTCGGGTGGAACCTCGATTACTTCGAACCTAGTCGACCAGCAATGCAACGCGATTCACAAATATGTATGCATGAATGCACATGATGAAAGTATGCAAGAGTGCATTAATGAAGTTCCATGGATAATAAGTAATGATTAATGCTTAATTACCTTAGTTAATTAACTAATTATGGGTAAGTATGTTCATTAAGCATTAATTAACAATTAACTATGCTTGACTAAAAAGTGTTTAATTAAGATCATTATTAATTAATTTTGTTTTCCTTAATTGCTTGATTAAGGTCAATAATTACTTAAGTTTAATAATTAATTACTCGATTTATTAGGCAATAAGTAAATAATTACTTTAAGTGATTAAGAGTAATTAAATTGTGATCATATACATTACATAGTTTAAGTTTACTTTTTGGAAAAAAAATTTATTATTAATTTCGTCTGCAGTATCTCCTTCATTAAATAAAATTGTTTTTCATAATTAAACATTTTATTTACATAAAATAATAGTTTTTCTCTATTAAAGAAAGGGAATTAACTACAAATTATAAATAAATTTATTTAAAATAATTATTTTATTTCACAATTGGATAGATTTCATTTTTCCGAGTCTAACAAAGTTGGTTTGGTATTTTTCTAAATTTTATTGAATTTTCTATGAATTTTGGAAATTTTAATGGAATCGGAAATAATTAAATTCGAAAGAAAAAGTTCAAGAGGCTCGGGCCGAAAGTAGCCGAGCCCAGACAACTCGGCCCGGCCCGGAAGACCTGCGCACGGCCCACACGCTCGGGACACCACGGCCATGGCCGCGGTGGCCGGAGCGCAGCGGCGCCACGCCGGGATGGCGTGAGAAGGGGTGGGGTGGTTAGGTGCTTGGCTCGGACGACTCCGCGAGACCACGAGCAACACAATGGTGGCGAAGTCGCCGGGACGTACGCCGGCGGCGAGCAGCTGCTTGCGCGCGGCTCCGACGAGCCCTAACGACCGATGTGGTGCATGAAACTTAAGGGAAAAAGGGTTGGGAGCTTCACCGGAACATGAGCAAGGACGGCATGGTGTGGGTTCGCTTGGGAGACGGCCGGAGAGTGGTCTACACCGGCGAGGTGGAACCGGCGGCGACCCGAGCTCGAAGAAAGTGATAAAATCCGGCCGGACCCGAGAGGGAACACCCAGCTCATGTTGGCCTGAAGGTAGAGGACTTGTTTGCGCACGTAAGAGATCACAAATCAAACGAAGAAGCTTGTGAGACAGAGAGAAGTTTGAAGAGAGGCGGCAACATACCGACGGTGACCGTCGATGGAAGAACGGACGCGAGCTCCGGCTTCACGGCGATACGGCTTGCTTGAAGATCATGTGGAGGTGCGGCACAAACTCGCGGAGCTGCCGGTGGTAGCGGCTCGTCGGGAAACGACCGGAGGCGGCCGGACGGTGGAGAGATGGGAGGGGCGGACGGTGTTGGGTGGCGCGAGTTGAGAGAAAAGAGAGAGAGAGGGACACCGCCGGTCCTTTTATCCCCATCCAGCACCAGGGTGAGGTGGCGGAAGCGCTGCTTGTCGTCGGGAGCCAAAGGCGCGCGGCCGAGGCGCCGAGGCGGTGGGGGTAAGGCGGTGGGGAAGCGGTGCGGGAGAGAGAGGGAGAGGAAGGAGAGTGACGGCCGGGCTCGAGGCCATTTTGCACAAAACCCCGGGTTTTGGTTTAATTAAAAAGCAACCTTCCGCGGCTCTAAAAATTCCGCAAAAATTCAGGGTGCTAATTGAGAAGATTTTAGACATATCTCCTATTAAGTCCCAGTAGAATTTCCAAATCATTTTTGGATTAAAATTTCATAGCTAAATTAAATAAAGAGACTTTGTTTATTTTCAGCAATTATTTTTACATGACAAAATACTTTCGATAAATTTCCATAAATCTTTATTTGTGATATTTGAACCATAGAAAATGTTAAACTTGAATTTTCTTCTTATTTCATTTCTTGTTGACATTTCCTTTATTCTTTGGTTACTTTAATATTTCATATGCTTATGATTAATGCCACATGCTTAAAGATCTCACAATTAAAATGGGATGACATGTGCATGAATGCCATGAAATGCATTTTATTACTCGTGGGTTGTTATAATTCCCCACTTTAATCCTTGGTGGATTTGTGAGAAGATTAAGGAGAATTCGTTGAGCTTCATTCCCATCTCAACGAGCACTTGATTCATTCTCATCGCCGGCGCTTGTTGTGTTTGATACTCTTGGGGATTCATCCCCTAGACGGTTAGGCGTTACCCGAGCGACCTCCCAAGCTTGCGGTTTGGACTCGGGTCGTTTGTATTGCCCCTCCCTTTGTGGAGATTGATTAGTGGATTTCAAGTGGGCCTTTATGGCGGGTTGGAGAGGTTTAGGGTTGAGAGCAACCCGATCCTCGGTGGACTCCTTAACGGAGATGTAGGCTCCTAGGTGGAGCTGAACTTCGGTGAAAAATCGTGTGTCTCCTTTGTCCCCTTTTAGTTTCTTGCAATTTGTGTGCTCTAGCTCTAGGTTGTTCTTGCTTAAACTCCTAGATTAACTTGTGTAGGTGGCTTGCTTGCTTGTCCCCTTGTTGCCTTAGCTTTCTTGTGTTGCTAGCTGCTTGCTTGTTGTTTATTATCTGTGGATATGTCCATCTTGATTGCCGATCTACTTTCCGCACGAGGCGGTCGGACATTGTCCTACTCTAGTCGGATATTTGTCCTACTATAGTCGGACATTGGAGTCGCACAAATCTTTCCTACGTTTCTAATTTGTTAAATTAAGTGATTTTCGGGATTATCGCCTATTCACCCCCCTAGGTGACTTTCAATTGGTATCGAGCCGACCTCTTCGTTGACGCCTCACCGCTTGAAAATCAAAGATGACAAACAACAAGGAAGGCAAAGATGCAACCACTAGTGGTGAAGTTCCACAAAAATCAATTAGCGAGTGTAGCTGCCGACAATACACCGAGATGAAGCAACTCTCAAGGCAATGCATGATAAGACGATTGAAAGTGGCAAAGAACTTGCAAAGGATGGAAGTGTGCTCAATGCTTTGCCAATGCACTACAACAACGTGCCTTACACCTATGGTGATCCAAAGGATGAGCAGATTGGACCCGGATCGGGGAGACTCCCATATTTCGATGGTCAATTCTTTGATTATTGGAAAACAAAGATGTTGCTACATCTAGGATCCATGCATCAAAATGTGAGAGTGGTCACCCAAAATGGATTCTTGTGGGATTGTAGAAGCAAGCCAACCTCACAAGACCTATTCAACATGAGATGCAATGTGACGGCGGCTAGTGCTCTTGTATCCGCACTTAGTCCCGTCGAGTATGAAAAGGTAGCCATATTGGAGGATGCTCATCAAATTTGGTTGAAGCTTGAAAAGGTTCATGAGGGCATTGAATAGCATAAAGGAAACTAAGCTAGAAGGGCTTAGAGAAGAATTCAACTACTTTTTCATGGGGTCGGAAGAAGGACCAATGGAAGCATATGATAGGATCATGAGGATTGTGAACAAGAGAAGAGCACTAGGAGAAAAAGTGTCGGACTTGGATGTCAATAGAAGATTACTACAAGCCTTGCAATCATGGGATGCCAACATAGTGAACAACATAAGAGATAACGATGGCTTTATACATTTTACCACCGATGATGTGATTGCGAAGGTACTAGCTCAAAAACAACAAATTGATCAACGCAATAGGATCAATGCTTTGCTTAGGAACAAGGAATGAGCTAGTGGGAGCAAAAAGATTTGGCTCTCAATGCCGAACAAGAAAAGAAAAAGAAGGTGGTTGAAGAGAGTGATGATGATAGTTATGATGATATGGCTCTCTTTGTGAAAAGATTCAACAAGATCATGACGAAGAGAAGCTTCAAGAAGAATGATCAAGCCAAGAGCAAAATAAGAAAAGCCAAAAGCAAGTGCTACATATGTGGAGACAAGGGTCACTTCATGACGGAGTGTCCGAGAGAACTACAAGAACAAGCAAAACAAGAAGGGTGATAAGAAATACAAGAAGCATAGGAAGCATCGTCGGGGTGAAGCTCACATTGGGTAAGAATGGAGCTCCGATGGATCATCTTCCTGCTCCGAGTCGGAATCCGATGAAGAGAAGGGAGGCATTGCCTCTCTTGCCATTGGACTCACACCGACCAACTGCTCCTTGTTTGGAAGCTTGACCGATGATGAAGATGACATCGGGCACAAGTGCATGATGGCCAAAGGCTCCAAGGTAAATGTCAATGGAAGTTCTCAAATTCCTAACATGTTTGATTTGTTGGACATCATTGAACAGGAAAAGGTGACTAATGAGAGGCAAGGGGAGATTCTTGAGAAACAAGAGGAAATGCTTGTTCAAAGAAAGCAAAGGGTGATTGAACTCGAGAAACTTCTAGAAATTGAGAGGAAGAAAAATGAGGACTTGAAGGAGTCCCTCAAGATAGTTGAAAAGGATAGTGAGACACTTAAAGGCACAAATGTGTCACTTCAAGAGAAGTGTGATCACTTGCAAAAGACTCACAACTCTCTTAAAGTGCAATTTGACATAATTAAGTGTCACACTACTTCCTCTCAAGCTTCGTCTTGCCCCTCATCTAGCAATGGTTGTGCTAGGTGCCACAAGATTGATGTTGAAGCTTGCACAAGAAACATCAAGATCATTGATGACCTGAAGAAGCAAGTACAAGTGCTTGAAGGGCAAGCACAAAAGAAGGAGAAGGCCGTTGATGATGCCAAGGCCGAGTATGCAAGAGGTGCATACACAAATGCAAGATGGCCACATGTGAAGGATGGCATTGGCTACAAGCAAGGTGGCAAGCATAATGCAAGGACAACAAAAAATGGCACCGAATTCATCAAGTTCACCAAGGAGGGTGAATACGAAAAGCGAGCAAGTCAAGAAGGAGGAGTAAATCAAGAACGCTAAGAAATCTTCTCTTATTAATGGTTTGACTGCTAATGTGCCTAACCTTCCTTGTGTTCTCTTTAATGATTTCGATGCATCATATGTGCTAATGAGAAACATGCATGGCCGAGTTTATACACAATACGTTGGGCCACGCAACAAGAGTCACAAGACTTTTGTGTGGGTGCACATGGTGCTTGTTACTAATGTGAGAGGACCCAAACAAATTTGGGTACCTAAAAACAAAGCTTAAACTTTTCTTGTAGGAATACTCCTCCGCCGGTTCAAGTTAGGTGATCGATAGTGGATGCACCAATCATCCGACCGGAGACAAGAAAATGTTTCAATCATTTGAGCCAAGCAAAGTAAGAAATAAGTACATCACCTTTGGAGACAATGGAAAAGGCTATGTGTTGGGTTATGGTAACATTCCTTTAGCCTTTCCGCATTCGCTTTCAAAGGTTATGCTTGTGGACAACGTTGACTTCAATTTGTTGTCTATTTTGCAACTTTGTGGAATGGGTTACAATTGCTTATTCAGCGATAAGGGTGTGATTGTCTCAAGGAGAAGTGTTGGATTGCTTTTGAGGGTGTGCTCAAAGAAAAGCTTTATGTTGTGGATTTTACCGCGGATAAAGCAAAACTTGATACTTGTAACAACTCGCAGAAATAAAATGCATTTCATGGCATTCATGAGCATGTCATTATGTGCATCCGTGAACCTATTTACTTTTGGTAAGAAGAAATGCACATAAAATATCAAATTTTGCTAAAGAATAAAAGAAATGCTTAAAAAGAATAAAATAAGAAGAAAAGTTATGTTTAATATTTTCTAATGCTTAAGCATACTAAGTAAAGATTTATAAAAATCACCTGAAAATATTTTGCTGTGTGAAAATAATTGCAAGAAATAAACAAAGCTTCTTTTGTTAATTTATCTTGGAATTTTTAATTCGAAAACAGTTTGGAATCTCAACCTGGTCTTAAAATGAAAAATGTTCAAAATAATTTCAAATACCTCCCTGATTTTTCGTGGAATTTTTCGAGTGCTAGAAATGTGATTTTTAATTAAACTAAAACGCGAGGGTGTTTTTGTAAAACGATCGAAGCCCAAATCCATCTCTTCTTCCTCCTCTCTCCCGCACGGCACCGCCTCTCCCCGAGGCCGTGCTGGCCGCCCCTAGGCCGCGCGCCCTCCTCCTACTGCTGCCACGCAGAGCTCCCCGTTACCGCCTCAAACATCCGGACGTTGGGATAAAGCCCGGCCCGAGCTCCCCTCCTTTTCCTCTCTGGTTCTTCCCCCACCCGAAGCCACCGGTCCGCCCTTCTGTCCAACGCCGGCGAGGCTAGCTCCGGCTCTTCCCCAACCCAGCCACTACCACCCAAGGGTTCGTAGGCAACTTCTACGTCATTTTGTGCCGCCGGCTCGCACCAAGACCCCTCCATCCGGAGATCGAAGCTCGTCTTCTCCAGGGCGCCATACCGGGTAGCCGCCACCGCGCCCCCAAATTCCTTCCCCACGGTGAGCCTCAAGGCCCGATTCTTCTCCCATGTTGTGTGCCATTCTATGCTACGCCTCCTATAGCATGTAATTGTTCCATCTCTTCGACGCAGCGCCGGAATTCCCTTCTTCCCCACGTGCGCCGGCCGGTCTGCCTCTTGCCTTTACGGTGGACACCGGTTCCGGCCATCTCCCCGCTTCCCTAACCCCGTGCCGTTCTTGAGCACCTCTTGTAGATGCTTGTCAATCATTTTCCCACCAAATCTTGTGCACCACGGTGACCCCTAGGTCTCGCCGGAGCCGTGCGCAAGCCGTGACTCGCCGCCGGTGCATTTTCCGGCCACCCTCGCTGCCGTGGTCCTGCCTCCGCGTTTCTCCGTGTCCCGCGGTGTAGTCCGAGCCACTCCGCTAACCGCTTAACTCCCCTCCGCGCCGCCCGGCAAGCCGCCACCGTGCTCCGCCGCCTGCCACCATGGGTGACGAGCGTGAGCTCGGGTGGGCCGCGAGCGCGGCATGGGCCGCCCACACATGGGCCGGCTCCGCGTTGGCCCAAGTGAGCCCTCGTTCCTTTAACTTTATTCAATTTTCAGATTCAATTCAATCTTCCAAAAATCGTAGAAAATTCCACAAAAATCAAAAAAATGTCAAACAAAGTTCATTAGACTCATAAAATTATTCTCTATGAATTCAAATACCTATTTTGAGAAATTATACTTTCATAATTTAAATTAATTACCTTTCTTTGATTAAGATAACCTATTATTTTATGTTAATTATTAATTGTTTTTGAAAAATAAATTTCTTTAAAAATTAGAGATACTGCAGACGAAAGTGTTTATGAAAACCATTTTCCAAAATTCAACATAAACACCGTCATTTCACGTGATTCCAAATTAATAGCTTAAGCGTTATCACATGTCGTTAAGGATTTATAAGTGTTGTTTAAAAATATGATAAATTATTAATGAATGAACCTGGTTAATTTTTAATTAATGAACATGATTAATAAGTAATCTTGAAGTAATGACTTTGGTTAAGCAATAATTAATGAGCTTGATCAACTATTACTTATTGCTTAACGAACGAGATTAAGTGTTAATCAATATATAATGAACTTAAGTAATGATTAATTGCTAGTTAACGACCTTGGTTAATTCCATCATTGCACAGACATCCCATGTACATTCATGCATGCATGGTTGTGATTCGCGACGTATTGTTGGTCGACCTAGGTCCGGCGTGATCGAGGTTCCGTCCGAGGTCGAGAAAGGAGACGGAAGCTTCGAAGTCAACCAGACACGTCGAGGAAGCTAACCCCGACTTGAATCAAGGCAAGCCCGGTGCATCCCACCTATGTTTTTAAATTCTTTTCTTTTATCACGATAATTGTGTCGTGATTGTGCATTAGGTTACGAGGAATTGATTGACACCCTAGATGCATGAGTAGGATCCCTATGTTACCTGTTTATCCATGTTGGTTTTGGTGTCTCGATAGTTGCTACGCTTAATTCACGGGGCTACGGTAGAAGTCGAGTGGTGCTTGAGCACGCTCGCGAGATGATACGATCTCATCTTAAAGCATGGAGGCTTTAAGTTGATTGATGTCTTTCAAGTTAAAGTAAAGATGAAGATGGAGATGAAATTGAGATCGGACGGGTCCTGTAGGAGAAAGGGCAAAGACGAGGTCTTGCAAGGTGGTAGCCCCGTCCGTGTCGATCAAGGACCGTACCGTTGTTGGCCCTCCTGAGCAAGTTTTGAACGTACCGATTTACATACTGGTGTTTATGGGGCCAGGAAGCCGATGTAACCTAATTGCCTCGGTGGTTGGACGTAGCTCATCCCCTAATTGGCTGGAGAATGAGGCGAGGCCGCATGTCTCAAAGGGAGAGGAATGGGTGGTCGCTCACGGATAACGTCGAGGACGGGTATCGCGTGGGGTCCCTAGGTTCTCGGGCGGATGGGAGACTAACCCGGCCACTCGTCGGAGTTAGCGTGAAAGGTTGTCGTATGCAACCAAAGGGGTGCGTATACACCGTGTAAACGGGTTTTCCCAGCTGGTGAAATCGATTCGAATCGCTGTCCCTCACGAGTAATGAGTACCGCTTGTTCACCGTGTCACATCGTAGTTAATCAAGTGAAAGATGAAGGAAGAGAAATGAAAGGATTGTTGGTTGGAATTTATCTTTTCCTGCAAACTTGATTGCAATAGTGTTAGTCCGCAAACCTAGAGGTTAATGAACTTGACGTGAGATAAAATACTGAAAGTAAGGACTCAACCTTTAATGCTGTTTTCGCAAAGGAGTAAACCCCACAGCCAGAAAGCCTTTGCATACTAGGCTTCGGCCTTAGCGTGCCATGTTGACGGGTCGGTCTTGCTGAGTATTAGAATACTCAAGGTTTGTTCGATTATGCTTTTCGAGAATCGAGTCGTACTTCAACAGCTCGTACAATAGTTCCTGGAAGTGGAGTGTTCCGAGGGTGGTTCCCACCAATGGGAACGAATCCCGACGTCGTGAAGAGGAAGGACCGTGATGTACGAAGGGCTCCGTGCATCACGTTGATCGTCTACTAGTGTTTTGTTGTATAAAGTACAAGTTTCCGCTGCAATACTCGTAGGTTGTTAAACTTCGATAAAATTTATATTTCCGCTGCACCGATGTTTGTATTTTGAAAACCTGGTTGTATTACACCATGATGTGTATATATGCTGGCTTGTATGAGATGATACACTCGTTGTAACTCGCTTCGTCGAGTGTCCCTCTGTTCCGATTCCTGGGTGTCCCGGAGGGACGTCACGGATACATGCTTAGTTGCAAAGTCCGACATGGGATGGTTGTGGAATAGGCGACTAGCCCATGTCGGTATGAGAAATTTTCACATGCTCCAAAAGGGCGGTCACATCCTTGGACTAACGGATGTTTGCTTTGAGAAAAATAAAATTTGTATCGCATGTCAAGCCGGAAAGCAAGTTGGAGCACCACACACATCCAAGAACATTGTGATGACCACAAGGCCCTTGGAGATGCTACACATGAATCTCTTCGGTCCCATTACTTACATAAGCATTAGCGGTAACAAAAATGGCCTTGTCATTGTTGACGATTATTCTCGCTTTACGTGGGTATTCTTTTTGTGTGATAAAGGCGAAGTGAAAGACATACTCAAGTCATTCTTGAAAAGAGCACAAAATGAATTTGAAGTGAAGATCAAGGCCATAAGGAGCGACAACGGCGCCGAATTCGAGAACACTCAAGTTGAAGAGTACCTTGATGAGGAAGGCATCAAGCATGAGTTTTGGCACCCTACACTCCTCAACTAAATGGAGTGGCCGAAAGGAAGAACCGCACTCTCATAGAGATGGCAAGGACCATGCTTGATGAGTACAAGACATCCGGTCATTTTTGGGCCAAAGCCATCAACACCGCATGTCACACCTCCAACCGGTTGTATCTTCACCGACTTTTGAGGAAAACTCCATATGAGCTACTAACCGGTAAAAAGCCTAATATCTCGTATTTCCGTGTTTTGGGGAGCAAGTGTTTTATGCTCAACAAGAAATCTAAGGCCTCAAAGTTCTCACATAAATTCGATGAAGGTTTCTCGCTTGGGTACGGATTAAATTGTCATTCCTATCGTGTTTTCAACAAAACCACCGATTGTGTTGAAGTTGCACGGGACATGACGTTTGATGAATCTAATAGCTCTCAAGGCTATTGACAATGTAGATATTGAAGCTCCTAGATAAGCAATCAAGAGGATGGCCATTGGTGATGTGAGACCTCAAGAAAAACAAAATGACCAAAATCAACCTCCTCCCTCAAGTCAAGAACAACCATGCACAAATCATGATCAAGGTGATCAAGATCAAGAAGTTGGCAATGAAGATCATGCTCAAACACAAGATGATGAACCTACAACGCATGATCAAGAGGTTGAGCAAGATGGCGGTCAAGCAAGCTCACATCCACCACGCCCAAGAGTGCACCAAAGTGTGCAATGTGATCACCCCGTGGAGCAAATCCTTGGAGACATAGAAAAGGGGTAATCACTAGATCTCGAGTTTGCAATTTTTGTGAACATTACTCTTTTGTCTCTTCTTTGGAGCCATTTAGAGTTGAATATGCACTCGGAGATTATTGAATAACTTCACAAGGAATGAAGTTTGGACATTCGAAGAAAGGCCAAGAGACAAGAATGTTGTTGGCACAAAATAGGTGTTCCGCAATAAACAAAATGAAGACGGTGGTGACAAGGAACAAAGCAAGGTTGGTGGCAAAAGTTATTCACAAGTAGAAGGATTGGATTTTGATGAAACCTTTGCCCCCTTAGCAAGGTTTGAATCAATAAGAATACTACTTGCCTTTGCCACTCACCACAACTTCAAGTTGTACCAAATGGATGTGAAGAGTGCATTCCTCAATGGGCCGATCAAGGAAGAAGTGTACGTGGAGCAACCACCGAGATTTGAAGACCCAAAGTATGCTAACCATGTATACAAACTCCATAAGGCGCTCTATGGGCTTAAGCGGGCACCAAGAGCATGGTATAAATGCCTTAGGGATTTCCTTTTGAAAAAGGGTTTTGACATGGGCAAAGCCGATGTAACGCTTTCACAAAGCATTTTGATAATGATATCTTTGTGTGCCAAATTTATATATGTTGATGACATAATATTTGGTTCAACTAATCAAATGTTTTGTGATGATTTTAGCAAGATAGTTACCAAGAGGTTCGAGATGTCTATGATGGGAGAGTTGACATTCTTTCAAGGCTTTCAAGTGAAACAAGCTGTCGTATACTTGCCTTATGGGTATATAGATGATAAAGGAATAGATGCGCAAAGACATGGTAACGAATCAATAAAGATAAAGGTGATGAAGATGGCCAACGGACTGGTATCTAACCGGTCCGGAATGACAGAGGATTCCATATACCGGTATGAAGATGAGGCGGGTATCAAGACCGGCGTATGATAACTTGAGAAGCAAGTTAGGGAATAATTTGTAGTCTATTAGGACTCCGAATTAGTAAGGAAAGTTAGAGATAGAGTTTCCGTATATGTAATCCATGTAATCGACAAGGACTCGCATGTAACCCTAGCTCTCCCGGATATATAAGGCGGAGCAGGGACCCCGAAAACTCTCCGAGATCTTGCAATAAGCAATCCGCTAAAGGCAATACATAACATACGGGACGTAGGGTATTACTCTCAATTCGAGGGCCCGAACCTGTCTAAAATCTCATGTTCCTTTGTGTTTCTTGTGTTGCACCATCGAATTCCACGCTCGTGAGGGATCGGGTAGTACTAGTGCCGAGTTTAAGACTCGACATTTGGCGCACCGGGTAGGGGTCCCGGCGAGTTCCCAGCGAGTTCGATGGCCTCTTCGTTCGTCGTCGACTTCGTGCCCGGCTTCAAGATCCGCTTCGGGTCACTCGACTTTGAAGCCGATGCCGCCGGAAAGTTGCTTTTGATGAATCCGACTTGTAGTCGGCTGCAGCTTCGAAGCGCGATCACCTGCCACGGTCGGCACCTCTTGCTTGGAACCTTGCAGATCCGACGCAGCTTTAGCACGAACCATCGGACCGCTTGCGTCTCGGACCGGCACCCGGTATGTGATGATAAGCCACTCCCGCGAGCTTTATAAGGACTTCGAGGAAGTGTATCCAGCCTTCTTCCAAGTATTCATGACCGGTCCAATCCTTCAAGAACTTACTCCCGAGGAAGCAGCTGCTGAAGAAGCTAGGATGGCGAGAGACGAATCCGATCGTCATCGTCGCGAAACGGATGAAGCGGATGGAGATGAACAACCTCCACAACCTTCGACCGCGAATCATCGCGCAAACGTCGCCGGTACTAGTCGGGCCGGAGGAAGCATTCCTGCGACCGCTCCCCGCCACGGGCCCGCTGCCGGAGCGGTGCCGGGGACCGGAAGAAACGTCCCTAGGATATAACAACCGACGTGGATGCCGCGGTGGAAGGCGCCATCGTTCTTCAAGCGAGCATTGGACTTGAGCTCCATGGAAGTGGAATTAAACGGCGCTCGGGTCTTCACATCGCCGATCCACAACATCGTGGGAGTGAAGCAAATCCTTGAGACAATACCGGAAGAAGTCTTCAATGCAATGCCGGGGTTGCAACGTGCTTTGAATTTGGTAGACGCAGCTGCTCTACAAACAAATCAACTTGTTCATGACAGATCGGAATCTTCCGGCCGCTCACGTTCTCGCTCGGAGCGGCTGCGAGAGCCCGGTCCGAAGGAGCTTTTTCGGCGGAAGGCTTGGGCCTCGACACACCCCGATCGCGGACGCACATGACGAGCTCCGGACCAAGATTTGCGCGTACCACTCAATGGCAATCGTGACGCTCGTAACGTCCTTATCGATCGCCATGTAGAGAGAACGGAAGAACGCCGAAGACAAGAAGAAGATGAGAGGCGACGGACCGGTCATGTGGATGATCGTCCGCGGGATCTTGCCCCGCCTCGCCCGCATGTGACTAATTCGCCTCGGCGTGGACCGGCCGCTTCGGCGCCACCCCCGGTGGAAATCCTCCGCGCAATGATCAACGAGGGCAAGGCAACCGACATGCTCATCGGGATGACCGTCCAAGAAGAGGCGATCGTCGTGATACCGGAGACCGAAGAGGACGAGACAACCGAGACAGAGATGGGGAGCCTCGACGAGATAACAATGACCGTCAAGCGGCGCCTCCGCCTCCGCCTCCACCTCCGCCTCCTCCTTCACGCATCGCACAACCGGTGAACAACGACCGTCGGGATGGTTCGGGAGATAGATATCAAGATGATCGATACTACGACTACTCCGATGATGACAGGGATCATAACTACCGGCATTACCCTCGTCGATCGTCCCCTTCACCGGTCCGGATCGGTCCGGAAGATGATGAGTACTCGTGATCCCTGCTTTCACGCGAGATTTATGCTTTTGCAAATACCCTAGGGGATTTAAGCCTGGGGCCATTGATAAGTACGACGGCAAAGCACCTCCTGCTGAGTGGCTTCGCATGTATACTACCGCCATCCGGTCGGCAGGAGGAGATACGTTTGTGCTAGCTAACTACCTCCCCATGTGTATGGAGCAGGTTGGACGCTTGTGGTTGCAATCCTTATTCGAGAGATCTTGTCTTCCTGGGGCGACCTCACCAAAAAGTTCGTTGAGAATTTCAAGGCGACTTGTGAGAAACCAGGGAACTACTTCGACCTCAACAGTCGAAGCGAAGCCCGACTAGACTCTCACGGACTTCATCGAGCGTTTCGCAACAAGAAGGTCTTAATCCCCAATGTTCCCGATCGGCAAGTAATTGCGGCGTTTCAAGTCGGCGTCCGGAGTGAAGCTTTAGTTCACAAGATTGGAAGGCGAAATCGGAACCTTACCATGACGGCGTCGAGTGCTTCAAGATAGCAAACGACTATACTCGCTGGTGAATCAAACATGGTCAATTTGCGCGGGAACAAAGGAAAGGAACCGAAGCATGACCTAGGCAACCGATCTGGATCCAAGAATAACAATAAGCGCAAGGCTGATCACCTTGTTGCAGTTGTCGACCGGTCTCATGGAGGAGATCGGCCGGCACCTCCTAAGAGAGGTCCAAGAGAACGGCTTTCGTTCGAAACACTTATGGAGGGCCCTTGCATGATTCATAATGGGAATCATAAAGCTAAGGAGTGCTTCCTGTTAAGACCGTTCGCTCAATTTGCCTTAAAACTTGCATCCCGATCCGCTCATAGGAACCGGAGAGACGACAAGGGCAAGGATAAAGAGCGTGATGACAATGAAGATGATGAAGGTTTTCAAGAACCGGCTCGAGAGGTGAACATGATCTATGGAGGTCCGGATACGTACGAGTCAAAGCAAAAGCAAAAGTTGGCGCTCCGAGAGGTTAATGCCATTGCTCCCGCCACCCCCGAATACCTACGGTGGTCCGAGGTACCCATTACGTTCAGCGAGGCTGATCATCCCGAGGTATCGCCAAAAGCTGGTAAATATCTGCTCATCCTAGCCCCCATCGTTCACAAGGTGCGATTGAAGAGAACTTTCATTGATGGAGGAAGTTGCTTGGATATCTTGTTTGCTAAAACTGCTGCCGAGCTTGGCCTCTCCGTAGCTGATTTGCATCGCAGCGTTTCACCGTTTCATGGTATAATACCCGGTCGAAACAGCTATCCTTTGGGGCAGATTTCTCTGCCGGTGACTTTTGGGACGAAGGAGAACTACGGGACGGAGAATATTATCTTCCAGGTAGCCGACATTGATTCGGTGTATCATGCGATACTTGGAAGACCGGCTTTGGCAAAATTTATGGCCATCCCGAATTATCGGTACTTGATGCTTGAAGATGCCGGTACCAAATGGGGTCTTATCGTTCGGGGTGATATCAAGACCGCTTATGCTTGTGATGTACATAGCACCGAGCTGGCCTCTCGGGCTAATTCGGAGGATGAACGTCGAGAAATCGGAGAAGCGGTGAGGCTGTAGAAGCACATGCAAGGTTGGAACATGAAGTTCCGATCAAGAAGGTCGCAAAGGAGAAACCGAAAGGCGATGCGGTCGTTTCCAAGACTATTCAGCTTGATGAGTCGGACCCCTCCAAGGTCACCCATATAGGGGCTGACTTGGGGGACAAATAGGAAAGCGCGCTTATTCTTTTCCTCCAGGAAAACAGGGATATCTTTGCATGGCAGCCTTCGACATGTCGGGCGTCCCGATGCGAAGCCGATCAAACGAAGCTCCGGAGGTTTGCTCAAGACCGCAAGGAGGCCATCAAGAAGGAAATAACTAGGTTATTAGCAGCTAAGTTCATTAGGGATGTGTATCATCCAGATTGGCTTGCGAATCCAGTCCTTGTACCAAAAAAGGATACTAAAGAATTAAGAATGTGTTTTGATTATACTCGATCTCAACAAAGCTTGCCCCAAAGACCCTTTCGCGCTGCCTCGGATTGACCAAGTCGTTGATTCGACCAGCTGGCTGCGAGCGTCTTTGTTTCCTCGATGCCTATTCAGGGTATCATCAAATACCACCGAGAGTTGAAGATTAAATAAAGACCGCGTTTATCACCCCCTTCGGAGCATACTGCTATACGACTATGCTATTTGGATTAAAAAATGCCGGAGCTACGTATCGGCGCGGTATACAACGTTTCTTGGATTCACAATTGGGAAGGAACGCATAAGCTTATGTTGATGATATAGTGGTAAAATCTCGAAAACCGAGGATCTTCTCTCTAACTCGGCGAGAGACCTTCGATGATCTGCGAAATTTTTCCATGAAGCTCAACCCAGGAAAGTGTGTGTTTGGAGTTCGTTACGGGAAATTATTGGGTTACCTAGTGTCATGGCGAGGCATTGAAGCTAACCCGGAAAAATCCAGACGATCATCAACATGAAACCCCGAGTTGCTTGAAGGATGTTCGAAGTTGACGGGTAGTATGGCTGCTCTCGACCGTTTCATCTCAAGACTGGGAGTTCGTGGACTTCCGTTCTTCAAGTTGCTTAAAAAGCAAGATAAGTTTGAGTGGACGGACGAAGCACAAGCCGCGCTTGATCAGCTCAAGGAATACCTTAGCAACCCTCCGGTATTGGTACCTCCGGAACCGGACGAGACTATTCGGTTGTATATTTCTGCAACAACCCATGTGGTGAGTACGGTTACGGCGGTCGATCGGAAGGAAGAGGGACATCTACAATTGGTGCAACATCCGGTATATTTTGTAAGTGAACTTCTACTCGAATGACGGATGCGATATCTCCGATTCATGAAGTTAATATATGTTGTAGTGATAACTTCTCGGAAGCTGAAACATTATTTCCAAGCGCACCCCATTGAAGCTAAGACTGGGTTTGCCATAGAACTTGGCCAATATGAGATTACGTTTTCATCGCGGACAGCTATCAAGGGACGAGGCTTTAGCTGATTTCATAACATAGTGGTTGGAGACGCAAATTCCGCGGGGATCCGGACATTGGAGTATTGGGAGATGTTCTTCGACGGGTCCCTACAACTTTCGAGCGCGGGGCTGGGGTCGTGCTTCTCACCCTACGGAAAGAACCACTCGGATATGTCTTACAAATGCATTTCAAAGCCTCAAACAATTCTACGGAGTATGAAGCTTTGTTTCATGGGCTTCGAGTAGCTATTTCGTTAGGAGTTAGACGATTAGACATATATGGTGATTCAATGCTGGTAATAAGTCAAGTTAACAAGGTGTGGGATGCTCATGATGATCACATTATCGATTATCGACAAGAGGTTAGGAAACTTGAAGATAAATTTGATGGTCTGCGATTTTCTCATATACTGCACGAAAAAAATTCTGCTGCGGATGAGTTAGCCGGACTAGGGTCTTCAAGACGAGCGGTTCCACCTGGTGTCTTCCTTCAAGTATTGGATAAGCCATCCATAAAGATGGAGCGCAACGCTACTATTACGGAGATCGTGGATGAAGCAGTCTTGAAGGACCAGGTGGAGAAAGCAGTCTCGAAGAACCGATCCGAAGAAGTGCTTACCGTATAAGACGAGAGAATGCAATCGACGTTGAAGGAACAATTTTGCCGGAAGATAGTCGGCCACTTGATGGTACGATTATTGATTCCGATTGGCGTACCCCATACCTTGACTATCTGCAGTCTAGTAAAACTCCGGAAGATAAGGTGGAGAAGCAAAGATTAGAGGTTCGAGCATGCGGTTATTTAATTCTCAAAGGAGAGTTATATAGGCGTGGAGTTAATATTCCGATTAAATGTGTATCGGTTTCGATGGCATTCAATTGCTTGAAGACGTGCACGGGGGAATTTATGGCAATCATGCCTCTTCGAAGACACTAGTTGGGAAGGTGTTCGGACAAGGATTTTACTAGCCCACGACGACGGACGATGCACACAGAGTGGTTAAGAATTGTCGGGGATGTCAATTTTTCGTCGACAGACCTCATGCTCCGACTCACGAGTTGCGATTAATTCCAATGACTTGGCCTTTTTCTACTTGGGGGCTAGATATTGTTGGACCATTTAAAAGGGCACCGGGTGGATTCAAGCATATTTTTGTGGCGGTAGATAAGTTCTCTAAGTGGATTGAGGCTGAAGTCAGTTACTAGTACGATTGCGGCCCGAGCTATCAAGTTTATGCGAGAACATATTCGTATGCAGGAAAGTGGGTTAAGGAATTACCCTGGGTACTTTGGGGACTACGCACTAGTGTTAGTAGAGCTACGGGGCATTCTCCTTTTTCTTTGGTGTATGGATCCGAAGCCATGCTGCCTACGTAAGTGAATATGGTGTCGGATCGGGTACAATACTACGATGAAGAGAAGTATGAAGAACAGCGTCGAGTTGAGCTGAATGCTGCGGAAGAATTGAGGGATCAAGCCTTGATTCAAGCAGCCAAATATCATCGGGGATTGCGTCGTTATCATGATCGCAATGTTCGAACACGGGAATTCCAAGTAGGAGACTTGGTTCTTTGGAAAATTCAGTCCAACAAGAACAGGCATAAGTTGTCACCGGTCCGGGAGGGACCTTTTCCGGTTAAATCGGTTTCCGGACCGGGGGCTTATAGGCTTATGACCTTGGAGGAAGAAGAAATTCCAAATTCTTGGAACATTGAACAGACTTCATCGTTTTTATACTTAAAAGTATTTTTTGTAAATTTCTTCATATTATAATAAAGTAATTCTGTCTAATGAGAATGTGTTTGCTTTTTGTGTCTCAATATTTCAATTTCAAATTAAATTATCGAGCCGAGGGGCTGCTGTGTTAAGAGCGATCCGTGATATTGTGCTATTCCGGAATAATAAGACCGGTCATTTAGTCGGTAGGCAAATCGCCGCCGCCGGTACCACCCGTCCGCCATGGGCGCCGCCACCTCGAACTCAAGCTAGGTGCGCGCCCCTCCTCGAACTCCTGCGCAATTAGCGGCTCCATGACTCGACCACCGCCTCCGAACTAACCGCCACACCATGCTCCCCGCCCGAGTCGCCGGAATTTTGCGGATTCGAAGGCCGCCGCCGCCGGCCGCCCGCACCCCGCGACGCGCGCCCACCTCCGGCCCTCCTCGTCGCCATCCGACCTCACGCCGTCGACCCTCACCTCCAGGGTGATGCTCACGGGCCATGCCCCTCCCTCTCTCTCCCCCAAGCCGCACGCGCGCCACCGCCACACCTCCCACGGCGCCGCCGCTCGCCACGACGCCCCTCCGGCCGCCGCCGGGCCCCGGGACCCTCACCCACGGACTCACCGTCGCGCGAGCTTCCTCCTCGGCCCAAGTGCGGCTCATGCGCTGCCCCGGAGCGCGGGCCCAGCCCCTTTTAAATTTGCCCTAGTGGCAATCTCGTAAATAGACCCGAACTTCATTTGAATTTGAAAAATTCATATCTTCTGTTTGAAATTTCCAACAATTACAAACTAAAATATTTTGGAAACTAAAAAACCTACACTTTCATAAAAGTAACATGATCTGGCCAGATCTGGACGTTTCCATATTTTTACAAAAATGTTAAAAGTCAATCCATGAAAACTCATCTAGGTCATAACTTTAAAAATATAAATCCAAAATTAAAGCCACTTGGCCAGAGCCTTCACCTAAGCATACTTGAATTTTTGGAACTGGAAGATCTACATTTAATTGCATATTTTTCAAGTTATTGCATTTCTTGCGTTCTCTGTATTTAATTTTTAATTAAATCTGTATAAATTATTTTTACATGCAACTTGGTAATTAATTCCCTCCTGGTACTTTTCATGTGTAGAAAATCCCATGTTATTTTTTGAAGCATGTTAAATAATTAGTTTTGCAAACCCTAGATCTAATTCCATAAAAGGTTAAATTTTAGCATGTGTATAAACAGAGTTTATGCTTCTAAAAGCTATGTTTTTGCATGTTTATGTAATCTTCACTTTCCAAAATGTCACATAGCACCTTATGGCAGGATTAGTAAGAAGGTCCCATGTATTTCCCGCATGTGTTAATTTTGCTATTAAGTTCTCAAGTTAGATGCATCGTCATCGCATGTGATGATGATCACTCAACTTTAAGAGTCTCACTTGAATTGCATTTAAACTCGACTAAATTCTTCTCTTAGATTCTGAAACTACATGTTAACCACGGCATTCCTGTCATGTATTAAACCTTTGCCCCTGTATTATTAGGGTTATACTTGTTCATGTGATTAATTTCCTTAAAAGGAACAAGTTATATGTTCATGCTTACTAGGGTTTCACTAAACAAAGCTTTTGATTAACATACTCACACATGCTCATGCAAATAGCATACATGCATCACCATGTTCATCACCCTTGTGTTCTTGTATTTACGCATTGCATTTCATCTTCTAGGTGACGACGCCGAATTGACCCCGCTGGAAGAGACGATTGCAACACTCAACGCTTGTGAGGCTAGTGCTAACTTCGATCACTCTCAAGGCAAGCCCTGGTACATTCCTATTATTTTGAAATGTCTTTCTTTTATCACTATATTAAGGATGATGAATGTGCATTTAAGTTCTAGGAATTGCTTTGGAAATCCACGTGCATAAATCCTATATGTCCTATGTAGAGTATGTGTCATATCTCCGATAGAAATGCTATGCTAGGCTTATGGAGTCAATGATAGAATGGGGATCTCAGTCATGGCACTTGATTAAATTTGAACTTGGTGAATTGGTTAAAATTTGAGAACACCCCATTGTGGCTCCGCGAACAAGTTTGAGTTGTGTACCACTTGCATACCTTTCTTATGGGGATCGGTAAACCTACGTAGCTTGTGAATTGTGAAGTGAGCCGGATATGTCACCGACCCAGAGGTGATGTGTATGGCATGGTGGTTGCACGGGTTGAGGACCGTTGGAGAGTACACGGGTTAAGCCTTGAGCGCGTTGTTGAACAGATCGCAAGGGGACGTGTACTCGGGATCGGTGGCCCCGTGTTTTGCTTTATGATGAACTCACGAACGGTGGCCATACGTGTTCTTAAAAGATGCGTATGTCGTGCATTTGGGTTCTTCCTGCAGGATTAATAATTCGATAATTATCACCGTTTCCTCTCGGTTAATGAGTACTACTTGATTCGAGCAGTTCACAATGTGTAGTAATGGAAAGAGATGGAATAGCTTGCTGTTTTATATTGATATACATTTGTATTGCAAATTCTTGTACTGCTAGTGTGCTCACTAAAGTTTCTTTTATGCAACAACCCTATTAATTTGGCTACGTGATAAAAGTGCCAACCTAATTAGCATAGGTGCTATTTATGCAAAATGCCAAGTTAAACCGGTCAAGCCCCATGCATCTAGGTGTCGGTCTTAGAAGGCCAATTTGACGGGTAAGACTTGCGGAGTATGCTAGATACTCGAGCTTTGCCACTACATGTTTATCTACGGGTTTCCCGCAAGTCCGGTTTTGCGATTGTTGTGGTAAGGTTGTGTGGGATGGAGAAGAGCCCAAAGAGTGGACCATTGAATGGGTTCCTAGCTCTCCGACCCATGATGAGTGAGCCATGGCCTAGGCCGGCATGGTTCCTTTAAGTTATCTATGTATGGTCGCGTTATATTTCGCTTCCGCACTTTATTCGAACAAAGATCATGGTCATGTAAGACTTAAATTCGAACCTAATGTATCTTTTATTCGGAACTCTATGTTGTAATCGAGACTTAATTATGTAACTTGCAAATCGTGGATGTTTGTTAATGTGATGCTATGTATGGTTGCTTCGTCAATCATCTCCCAAGACGATTCGTACCACACTTAACTATCTTTCGGGATAGGGGTGTGACACGTGGTATCGTAGCTGACTTGGGATTTGCGTCACGCAAACACTCATTCTAAAAATCTTAAACCCGTTTTTGTGTCACGGTGAGGTACGAGTCTAGATAGAAAGGCCAATATAAGGACTATATAGAATGGTGGCAAAACTAACCCCGTGTTATGATTGTTTAAATATTTTGCAACTACGGCTTGAGCAACGGTATGCAATTGTGTGTGGTCAATTTTCGCATAATATTATTGGTGTGACTCGAATACACTCTTATTCGAGAGCTCTCCATGTGAGGCGAGGTGACATGGATTTATTTTTGGCTTGTTTCTTTTAAATTTGATGTAATGTTTCGGACTCCATCTCTTGCGTGTACATAACAACGCTTTAGTTCGTGTATGTGACATCCCCTCCGGGACCACCCAGGAATCGGAACGGAGGGACACTCGACGAAGCGAGTTACAACAGAAACATCATCTCATACAAGCCAGAATATATACATCATGGTATAATACAACCAAGTTTTCGAAATACAAACATTCGTGCAGCGGAAAGATAATATTATTGGAGTTTAACATCCTACGAGTATTCAGCGGAAGCTTGGCTATTATACAACTCACAAGACTTCAACGAAACAACGTGATGTACCGAGCCCTTCGTACATCACGGTCCTCTCTCTTCATGGTGTGGGGATTCGTTCCAACCGAAGGGAACCTCCCTCGGGACACCTGCTCCTCCTCGGGAAAACTGCCGTACAAGTCGTGATAGCACGACTCATTCCCTGAAAGGTAACGACAAACCTTGAGTATTCTAATACTCGGCAAGACCGACCCGTCAACATGGCACGCTAAGGCCGACGCCTAGTATGCAAAGGCTTTCGGCTGTGGGGTTTACTCCTTTGCGAAAAATAGCATTAAAGGGTGGGTCCTTACTTTCGATATTTTAGCTCGAGTTATGTTCATTAGCCATGGTGTCCGCAACCTAACTCTATTCAAACAAGTTCCCAAACAAGATATATTAGATCTTTATCCTTTCATCTCTCATCTTCCTCTTCCATATACTTTACTACGATGTGACGAGCTAAACAAGCGGTACTCATTACTGCGAGGGACAGCGATCCGAATCGATTTATACCAGCTGGCAAAACCCGACTACACGACGTATTCGCATCACACCGATCGTATACGACAACCTTTCCCGCTAGCACCTGACAGCAGACTAGCCATTTCCAACTCCCCGGGAGTATGGCGAAGCCACGACTTCCCTCGTGGTCGACCCATCTCCCTCCCGTGAGACTATCCTCTCACCGACAATCGGCAAAAGAGAGCCGGCTACGCTACATCTCCGGGGCGATAGGGTACATCAACTTGCTGGGCCCATGATACCAGCATATAGTGCGGTACGTTCAAACTTGTTCAACTAAGCCGACAACGGTACGGTCCATGACCGACACGGACGGGGCTACCACCTTGCAAGACCTCATCTCCGTCTTGCCCTTTCTCCTACGGGGCCCGTCCGGTCTCAACTTCATTAACACTCTCATCATCTTAGTGTTAACACAAAACTCTTAAAGCCTCCATGCTTTAAGTGCCCTAAACATCTACCGTTGCCACTATGAATTAAGCTTAGCCTCTATTGAGCTACCCGTACTAGTATAGAAATAAACAAACGGAAACCTACCATAATGCATCTAGGGTTTCAACCAAACCCTAACACCTAATGCACAAGCATAACCGTACTATGTGATAAAGTAAAATATTTAAAAACATAGGTAGGATGCACCGGGGCTTGCCTTGAGTTTGTTCGAAGTTAGTCTCCTCGACGAGCTGGGTCGACTTCGAGATCCCGGCTCCGACTCGCCCTCGGGTGGAATCTCTATCACTTCGAACCTAGTCGACCAGCAATGCATCGCGAATCACAATCATGTATGCATGAATGCATATGATGGAAGTATGCAAGGGTTCATTAAGTCTTGCAATAATAATTAATGATTAACGCTTAATTACCTTGGTTAATGAACAAATTAAAGATAAGTATGTTCATTAAGCGATGAATTAACAATTAATTATGCTTGTTAATAAATGTTTAATTAAGATCATTATTAATTAATTTTGTTTCCTTAATTACTTAATTAAGGTCACAAATTACTTAAGTTTAATAATTCACAAATTACTTAAGTTTAATAATTAACACCTTAATCTGATTTATTAGGCAATAAGTAAGTAATTACTTTAAGTGATTAAGGGCTAATAAGTGGTGATCACATAAATTAATATAGTTTAAGTTTAAATTTAAAAAAAACAAATTCATTATTAATTTCAGTCTGCAGATATCTCCTTCATTAAATAAAATTATTTTTCCTAATTAAACATTTTATTTACATAAAATAATAGCTTTTCTTTAATCAAGGAAAGGGATTAACTACTAATTATAAAATAAATTTATTCTAAATAAATATTTTATTTCAGAAATAAATAGATCTTATTTTTCTGAGTTTAACAAAGTTGGTTTGGTATTTTTCCGATTTTTGCTATATTTTCTACAAATTTTTGACGTTTGAACAACTCCCGAAAAAGACTAAATTCCAAAATAAAGAAACAGGAGCTATCGGGCCGAAAGTGACCCGGCCCAACTGGTCGGCAGCCCAGCAACTACGCCGGCCCACCAGCCCGTGCGCGGCCCAACCCGCGCCAGTGCGCCGCGGCCATGGCCACGGTGGTCTGGCGCGGTGGCGCCACGCCGGAGCGGTGCGAGAGGTGGTGGGAAGGCCGGAGGGTTGGCTCCGGTGACTCCACGTAACACGGGCGACCCGGTGGTGAGGTTCAAGGGAGCAGGGACGGCCCGCGAGCCCACCGGCGGCGAGATGCGGCTCCGTCGGACGTCCGGCGAGGTCGCCCTTGGCCTACGGTGCACAAAACTTCCTCTCGTTTCTTCCTACAGAGCATCACGGGAGTGAGAACTTCAACGGCACCAGCATGGTTGACATCCATGATGGCCGGAACCCTAGGTTCACCGTGGAGGCATGGGCAACGACGCATGGAGATAAAGAAAATGAGCAAAATTTCACCATGCCGGCATAGAAAAACTCGAGAGGAAGTGCATCGAGAGGTAGAGGATGTTGCGGCGCACACCGGGAAGAGAGAGTGGGAAAAGAGACTAACCACGGACGGCGAATTTTGAGTTGCGACGGCGGCTAACCGTGGCGACTTCACCGGAGAAACTCGCTTCGCCCTTGAGCTCTAGTGCCGGAAGGTTTGATTGGACTTGAGGGCGAGCTTGAGTGGCTCCGTGCGAAGCTGTGGGTGGCGATGGCTTGACGGGAAGAGGGCCGGAGCTGGCCTCGGCGGCAGGGGAGCAGAGAGGGTGGGTGGCGGGTGTCCTAGTGAGGATGAACCAAAGAGAAGGGACCGGATGAGCTCGGGTCCGGCTTTATTCCCTGGGAGGCGAGAGAACGGAGCAGCTGCGTGGCACGGCCCGGGAGGGGCGCGCGGCCGAAGCTGGTGCGTGGCGCCGGCCATCGGCGGTGAGGCGGTTCGTGAGGGAGAGAGGGAGAAGAAAGAGAGTGACGACCGGGCTTGGGGCCATTTTACATAAAACCCCCTGGGCTTTTGTCTAATTAAAAAGCAACCTTCCGAAGCTCCAAAAATTCCGCAAAAATTCAGGGGTGTAGTTGAGAAGATTTTAGGCATATTTCCTATTAAGTCCCAGTAGAAAATCCAAACCATTTTCGGATAAAAAAATCATAGCTAAATTCAATAAAGAGACTTTGTTTATTTTCTGCAAATATTTTTACATGACAAAATGCTTTCAGTAAATTTTCATAAATCTTTATTTATAATATTTGAACCATAGAAAATGTTAAACTTGAATTTTCTTCTCATTTTATTTCTTTTTAACATTTCCTTTATTCTTTAGTTAATTTGATATTTTATGTGCTTATAGTTAACACCAAATGCTTAATGATTTCACAAATGAAATGTGATGACATGCTCATGAATGCCATGAAATGCATTTGATTATTTAGGGTTGTTACAGTGTAGTATCGTGTGAGAGGTGTGTGTGCCACCGGTGCGCTTGTCCGATATTCCTATCGGCGGGCGCGGTCTTTTAAATTTGTGAGGACGTACAAAACGACATATTGAGCATCCATCACCCTTGCAAATCATTCATCATGTCACACAAATGCATATGAACTTGCTTAAAGGGAAAAATCATGAAAAAAATTTGATCTCATAGTTCATTCTCACAAAAGGTTGAAAACCGAAAACCTAAAACGTGGCAGATTTCTTAACTTTCACAAAAATGAGCATAACTTTATCAATACTTATCCAAATAAGGCAAATAAGGACTTTCTGGAAAGATTGTGTTATGCACTACAACAATCCTCTAGTCTCAGGTCTTGAAAAAATCTGTAACGTAGCTTGAATTGCCCACTACAGAGAGCTACTCTGGAATTCCAGAATGTGCTCCGGTTCTGTCCTTGTCGTAGATAACTCATAACTTTCAAACAATAAGTCGGATTGAGTTGTTCTAGGATGCGTTGGAAAGCTTAAGAAATTGTCTAAAACTTTCGTAACAAAATAAAAATTTCATTCTGTCCAGAAACAGGGTTAATTGCCGAGTTTCCGTAACAGGTCAAATCTGTACAGAAAGCTGAACCGTGTTAGGTCTTGTGCGAAAGATTTTGTTGCTTCTTTTGCTAAGCTTGTGCCATTCCATCATTCATGCTTTACTTATTAGCATGTTTTGTTGTTGGATATTGAGTTTTGACTTGTGTTTCGAAATTCTCCGACAGATGGCCCCCGGCAAGCTCATGTTGGACCGCGAGAACCTCGCAAGGCGGGTGCACGAGTTGGAGCAGGAGCGTGCTGCCCTGCAGGCCACCCTAACCACCCGCGACGCCGAGCTTGCTGCCCACACCGCCGAGCTCGCCGAGCGCACTACCGAGGTGGATACCCTCCGTACGCAGCTCAAGCACAGCGAGGCGGAGCATTGGAGTTTCTTTGAGCAGCTCCACGACGCCAAGCTTGCCCTTGAGGGCAATGGAGCCGCCGCTCTGCAGGCCACGCTCAATGAGCGTGAGGCCCAGCTCACCGCCGCGAATGAGAAGAACTGCATCCTCTCCGGTCAGGTGGACGCCCTTCTCGAGGAGAAGGATGAGTTGGAGGTTACTCTTCCGGAAACTCGGGGCGCTAGGGATGCTTTGGAGGGAGACCTCCGAACGCCCGAGCGACCATCGCGCATAACAACGCCACCATAGATCACCTCCGGGCCGCTAACGACGCCCTGCACGCCATCCTTAATGGCGGACCTCCCGAGCCACTTGAGATCATCCCACCCGAGGAGGACGTGGAGATGAGTGATGGCGAGGATGCTTCCGACGTCGAGGACGGAGTACCACCCTCTCCCATGAGGGGTGGCAACGACTACTACGGCGATGACGACGAGTAGTTGTCACGACCGGTGGTCATAGCTCTATGTGTTGTAGGATTTGCAATCTCGTGAGGCATGTAACCGTGTTTGGAAAACGATCCTCGTGTTGTTAATTAAGCTCCCCGAGATTTGTGTTTGTTTATGGTTCACATGTGATGTAACTAAGACCGTGTGGTATCGGATTTGTGGTTTCCCGTGTATCAAAAATTTCTATCATGTTGCTAGCTATGTTGGAATCTATGGAATATGTGTGTTGCTGATGCATTATGCTTATTTCATCAATATTTTCTTCGTACATGCAATCTGAAATTTTCGGTCCCTTATGTCCAATGTTATGTTTTCTTGCTATTATAGCTCGTGACCTAATGAGCTAACATGAGAAAATTTTTCATATGTGACAGATGGTGAATACCCGTCGTGGTGAAGCTTCCGGCAGTGGTCATGGTGAGAGGAATGAGCCGCTACCCAACCCTCCACCTCTCACGCCGTTGGAACAACTCGTGTCCAACCAAAACGAGATGTTCCGCTTGTTCTTTGCAAGTCAAACCAATCAAGGACAAGGCCAAGGACCGCCACCCCAAAGGCTCGGAAATTCCACCTATGCCGACTTTTGGGCGACTCAACCGCCAAAGTTTGGTGAGGCTACTACCGATCCTTTGGAAGCGGACAACTTCCTCCGCATCCTTGTGACATCCCCTCCGGGATACCCGGGAATCGGTACGAGAGGGACACTCGACGCAGCGAGTTACAACAGTTCATCATCTCATACAAGCCAGAATATATACATCATGGTATAATACAACCAGGTTTTCAAAATACAAACATTGTACAGCGGAAGCATAATACATTAATGAAGTTTAACAATCTACGAGTCTTGCAGCGGAAACTTGTACTTTACAACAAAAGACCACTAGCGTGATGTACCGAGCCCGTCGTACATCACGATCATCCTCGCTCAGGACGTCGGGATCTGTTCCCACGTGAGGGAACTATCCTTGGGACACGGCTCCTCTTCCGGACAACTACCGTGATAGTCGTGGAAGCACGACTCGGTCCCGAAAAACATAACGAACAAACCTTGAGTATTCTAATACTCAGCAAGATCGACCCGTCAACGAGGCACGCTAAGGCCGACGCCTAGTATGCAAAGGCTTTCCGGCTGTGGAGTTGACTCTCTTGCGAAAACAGCACTAATAATAGATCCTTACTTTCAAGTTTTAGCTCACAATTAGTTTCATTAGGAACCAAAGTTTGCAGTCTACAACTACTGCAATCAAGTTTGCAGGAAAAAGATCAAATTAGATCAACACTTCCTTCATCTCTCATCCTCATCTTCCAGCTTGATTACTACGATGCGACGAGCTAAACAAGCGGTACTCATTACTGCGAGGGACAGCGATTCGAATCGATTTATACCAGCTCGGCAAAACCCGACTACACGACGTATACGCATCACACCGATCGTATACGACAACCTTTCCCGCTAGCACCTGACAGCAGACTAGCCATTTCCAACTCCCCGGAAGTATGGCGACGCCACGACTTCCTCGTGGTCGACCCATCTCCCTCCCGTGAGACTATCCTCTCACCGACAGCCGATAAAGAGAGCCGGCTACGCTACATCTCTCGGGGCGATAGGGTACATCAGCTTGCTCGGGCCCATGATACCAGCATGTAGTACGGTACGTTCAAACTTGTTCAACTAAGCCGACAACGGTACGGTCCTTGACCGACTCGGACGGGGCTACCACCTTGCAAGACCTCAACCGTCTTGCCCTTTCTCCTACGGGGCCCGTCCGGTCTCGGCTTATTAACATCTTCAATTCCATTCTCATCTTTCTCTTAACATTCTTCTTAACAACAAGTAAACCAACCATTAACCTATATCTCGCGAGTAGTGTTGCCACCACTCGACTTCTACCGATTCCCTAGGACATAAGCTTAGCAGCTTATCGAACTCTATTGAGCTACCTGTACCAAGTATAGCATAAACAAATGGAAACCTATCTCATGCATCTAGGGTATCAAGCAACTCCTATAACCTAATGCACAATCACGACTCATTACTCGTGATAAAAGAAAAGACTTTAAAAACATAGGTGGGATGCACCGGGCTTGCCTGGATTCGCGTCGGAGTTAGCTTTCTCGTGTGTTGGTCAACTTCGAGATTTCCGTCTTCCGCCTCGACCTCGGACGGAACCTCGATCACGCCGGAACCTAGGTCGACCAACAATACGTTGCGACTTACTCGCTCATGCATGCATGAATGTACATGAGATGATGTGCAACAATTCTATTAACCATGATCGTTGACTAGCAATTAATTATTACTTAAGTTCATTACTTGGCAATTAGTAATTAACACTTAAGCTATTAATTCGGGATCACATGAAATGACGGTGTTTAAGTTGAATTTTGGAAAACAAACTTAACAAAAACTTTCGTCTGCAGTATCTCTAATTTTTTTAAAGAAATTTATTTTTCAAAAACAAATTATAAATAGCATAAAATAATAGGTTTTCTTAATTAAAGGAAAGGTAATTAATTAAATCATGAAATCATAATTTCTCAAAATAGGTATTTGAATACATAATTAAATAGAAAATAATTTTATGAGTCTAACGAACTTTGTTTGGTATTTTTCTGATTTTTGTGGGATTTTCTACGAATTTTCGAAGTTTGAATCAATTTGGAAATTGAATAGATTAAAAGAAAGAACAGGAGCTTACTTGGGCCGAATCTAGTCGGGCCCATGGGCAGAGCGGCCCATGACGCGCTCGCGCGGCCCAGCACCGAGCTCGGACGGCCGGACATGGCGGTGGCGGCCGGAGGTGGGCGGCGGGTCGCCGGAGGAGTGCGGGAAGAGGGTGGGGAGGCTAGTGCTGCGGCCCGAACGACTCAGCGTGACACGGGGAGGCCGATAACGGGATCCACGGTGGCCGGAGCGCACCGAGCGAGGCCGGCGGCGAGCTGCTACGCCTTATGGAGGTCCGGCGGGGCACCGGCGGCGGGGTAGTGGACTAGATGGAAGACCGTCTTCTCCGTAAGCATCCCTGGTTGATGGAGAACACCGGCACGGTGGGGATTTACCGATGGAATGGCCGGAAAGTGGACTTCACCGGCGGGGTAGAGCCGGCGGCGTTATTCGACGAATCTCCGAAATTCGCCCGGCCCGGAGGTCATCCGGGGAACGGTTTGCGCTTGGAGGTTCAGCAGAGGGTGGTGCATCCTTTTGGGGTGGGCGGCTCACGCGGAGAGGGTCCGAGGCGGCCGGCCGGCGAAGCAGCAGGGAGGCGGACAAAGTGCTTCGAGTGTGAGTTCGGAGAGAGAGAGGAAAGCGAGGGCGGCTGGAGCTTTTATCCGGGAGAGAGAGAGGGGTGAGGTGTCCCGAGTAGCCGCTGCGTGGCACAAAGGAGCCCCGAGCGCGTGGCCGGAGCTGGCCAGCGCAGCTTGCGGTAGGGCGGTGCGGGAGGTCGGCTCGGGAGAGAAGAGAAGAAAGATTGGATTGGGGCTGATTTGGTATTTTTACAAAAACGTCCTTCTGTTTTTAGTTAATTACAAAGCACACTTCCAAGGCTCGAAAAATTAAGCGAAAATTCAGGGATACATTTGAGAATATTCTGGATCTTTTTCCTTTTTGGCCGGAGTTCAAATTCCAAATAAATTTCGAACTAAAAATTCAAGTTGAAATTAAAAGAGAAAATTTCATTATTTCTTGTAGACATTTTCACAAACTAAAAAAAAATTTCAGAGCAACTTCAAAAAATCTTTTATTTTCATGTTTAGCCAAGAGAAAATGTTAAACTCTATAGTTTACTTGCAATTAATTTATCTTTTTAAGTTCTTAATTTAACCTAAGTTAATTTGTCATTTCATGTGTATTTCTTAACACAATATTCAACATTTTCTCAAATGCACATGATGACATGCTTATGACTCGACATGAAATGCATGTTTATGTTGTCGGGGTTGTTACAGCCCTCCCCTTATAGGAATCTCGTCCCGAGATTCACGATCGAGCGACTAGGCGATGGTACTAAAGAACTCCGGTTAATTGAATCGGAGAAACTCTTCCTGTTCCCAAGTAGTTTCAGCTTACGAGTGATTGCTTCGCTGAATCTTGTAGAACTTGATGGTTCGATGTCGAGTCACTCGATCCTTGGCGTCGAGCACTCTTGTGAATTCCCGATAAGTGTGATGGCAATTCCAACGATATGCCCCGGCTCCACATCTTGCTTTATTGAAAAGTTCCGATATGCCGTGGAGCTAACTTTCCTTTTATCCCAATTTGCTTGACACCTTGGGTTGGAGATACTTGGAGATAGATTTGATCTCCTATATCAAATGTCGACTCTCGACGTCTCTTATCCGTATAACCGACTTGTCGGGATTTAGCTCTCTTGAGGTTCCGTTGAATGAGGCGTATTTGCTCTTCGAACATCCTTTACTAGATCCGGTACCAATATTATTCTCTCTCCATGTACCTTCCAGTCTAGAGCTTGGGACGGTCACATTCCGACACTTTCGGGTAGCGATTGCTCGTAGAAGAATGCTGCCGACGGTAGGCATCTTTCCAAATCTAGGGGTATGTCATGATACAAGCTCGAAGCACCTCTTCCGGATATTGGTTGCTTCCCTCTATCTGTCCATCCGTTGAGGGTGACACACCGAGCTGTGAATCAACCCCGTTCCCAATGACTCATGTAACTCGCTTCCAAAATCTGGATACAAACTGCGCTCCTTGAACCGAGACGATGGTCTTGGGTACACCACGTAGACAGAATACACGAGCAACGTGTGTATCTCGCATATTGCTTTGACGTGTAAGTAGTGCGTACGAGTGGTGAAATGAGCAGACCTAGTTAACCCGTCGACAATGACCCAAACGGGTTTATGCTTCCGTGGAGTTAACGGTAAACCGATAATGACATCCATACTAATATCTTTCCATTTCCCTCCTGGAATACTCCAAGGTTGGAGTGGACCTGCTTGCTTCAATTGATCTCGCCTTTACTCGTCGACAAGTGTCACACTCATTGACATACCGTGATATTTCTTGTTTCATTCTCGGACCACTAAAATCTTGGCTTCGGACCTTGATACATCTTATTGGTTTCAAGATGAATGGAATACCTAGATGTGTGCGCTTCATCCATTACGAAGTTCCAGGTCCTTGGGCACTACCAATCTGTTCTTGAACCAAAAGCACTTCACTTCACCCTTCTCAATTCGTCTTTTAATGTGACTCTTACCAACATCTTTCTTTTGAGTTGCTACCAGCTTCTTCGCGAATGGCAGGAATAAGGGCCAATTACTCAATACTTCATCCATCTTCTGCCAAGATTCGCAATCCAATCCTTGGCTGTCTCGGACTAGTAAAGAGGTGGAATAATTCTTACGACCGCCGAAGCTTGAACCTCCGATCTCGTTGTAGAAGGGTAGGCTAGACGACACTTGGAAAGTACCTCACTTCCTTGTTCACCGGCTGCTCTCTTCTTAGTCTTCTCTTCTTAATGAACACGAAAAGTATTCTCTATAAAACTAACTCCATGATCCAAATTTAAGTCTGTCAGGGTGTTTATTGTCACTTTCTATTACTTTCAAGCCGAGGTCAGGAGTCACGAGGCTTATAAGGGGTTGGTGAAAGTCAATGATGAGGGAAAGATTGAACTCGTAATGGTTGAGATTAAGAACAACATGGATTGCCAAAAGATGCGACGAGTGCTTTCATCTGTCTTGGTGTTGAAGGGAATATAAGCTTAAGATATTTACAAGGATAATTGCACCGATGAGTTTCCAAGATACTACTCTTCTTTTCGGTTGCGTACCCTAGGTTATACGCCATCCGTTCGAAGAACATTATATTTGGACTCTCTTCTAGTTTCAAAATAGAGTATGCATTTCCATATCGCTCACGTTTGACTTTGAGAAGCGCCCGGGCGAACCGGCACAATTCAAAGGCAAAATGGCAATTTGAAAATACAAAACACACATTTCCAAACTAGCTTTCGGTACAACTTAGTCTAGTTGAAAAGGTGATGATTATTTCTTCAATGGAAAACACTCAAGAACTTCAAGGAAAGATAAGTTCCGAATGCAATTGAGTGAAAGAAGGAGAATGACTTTCAAACCAGGAATAGTCATCTCATAACACCGGTATTTATCATCCGGAAGATTCTATCTAGATGAAAAGTCCGAACCGGAATCGGAATGGCTATTACTCGGAGGGAGAAAGAGAACTTTTGGTGGCCACAAGTGGTAGTTAACCGGTGACCTGTCTGGATAAGGCCTGGAGCGATCGAAGTGGCATTGGTGGCTCACTCCTGGATTCTTCTCGCTCATACATTTCATCACTCGCTTTTCTTTGGAAGGTTATTGGGCTTGTTGAAGATCCCCTATCTTATCATGTGTCCTTACCGGATCCGCCTCTAGTTGTGCAACTATTTCTCTCGGCAGCTGTAAGTTGTTCATCCCAGGATTCACCTATAGCACTCATTCATTCCGGCATCTTTAATCTATCCCTTTAAACCCTTAGCTCTCATATGGGGCTCCTTGATAACTACACATGATCGTCCTTGTCTTTGATTACCTTTGATCATCTCGTAGATGAAGATCTCGAATTCCCCATTCCATTGTCTCTGTGTGAAAGTTCTTCTTACCTTCTATTTCACTTGCATAAACTTCTTCTTGTGTCATCCTTAGGTAACTAACTCTACACTACGATACTAACTAAGTATAACCCCAACTTTTAGTATAGCACTCAATATGACATGATGCATGTTCGGCAGTCTAACTATACGTACTATAGTGTATAAGACTACAACGAATAGTTAGCACTTCCCAAAACCCGAACACCGAACAGTTAGTAAAAATCTAACTATTCTACATCCTTATAGGGCTCCGTACTCTCTCGTATTCTAAACGCACTAAACGTGTTAAGTTTTGAAAACAAGCTTGTAATGATGAACTGTTGCCTCCGAACCGCTCCGATACCAGCTGTGACATCCCCTCCGGGATACCCGGGAATCGGTACAGAGGGACACTCGACGCAGCGAGTTACAACAGTTCATCATCTCATACAAGCCAGAATATATACATCATGGTATAATACAACCAGGTTTTCAAAATACAAACATTGTACAGCGGAAGCATAATACATTAATGAAGTTTAACAATCTACGAGTCTTGCAGCGGAAACTTGTACTTTACAACAAAAGACCACTAGCGTGATGTACTCGAGCCCGTCGTACATCACGATCATCCTCTCTCAGGACGTCGGGATCTGTTCCCACGTGAGGGAACTATCCTTGGGACACGGCTCCTCTTCCGGACAACTACCGTGATAGTCGTGGAAGCACGACTCGGTCCTGAAAAACATAACGAACAAACCTTGAGTATTCTAATACTCAGCAAGACCGACCCGTCAACGAGGCACGCTAAGGCCGACGCCTAGTATGCAAAGGCTTTCCGGCTGTGGAGTTGACTCTCTTGCGAAAACAGCACTAATAATAGATCCTTACTTTCAAGTTTTAGCTCACAATTAGTTTCATTAGGAACCAAAGTTTGCAGTCTACAACTACTGCAATCAAGTTTGCAGGAAAAAGATCAAATTAGATCAACACTTCCTTCATCTCTCATCCTCATCTTCCAGTTGATTACTACGATGCGACGAGCTAAACAAGCGGTACTCATTACGGCGAGGGACAGCGATTCGAATCGATTTATACCGGCTGGCAAAACCCGACTACACGACGTATACGCATCACACCGATCGTATACGACAACCTTTCCCGCTAGCACCTGACAGCAGACTAGCCATTTCCAACTCCCCGGAAGTATGGCGACGCCACGACCTCCCTCGTGGTCGACCCATCTCCCTCCCGTGAGACTATCCTCTCACCGACAACCAAGAAAGAGAGTCGGCTACGCTACATCTCTCGGGGCGATAGGGTACATCGACTTGCTCGGGCCCATGATACCAGCATGTAGTACGGTACGTTCAAACTTGTTTAACTAAGCCGACAACGGTACGGTCCTTGACCGACTCGGACGGGGCTACCACCTTGCAAGACCTCAACCGTCTTGCCCTTTCTCCTACGGGGCCCGTCCGGTCTCGACTTATTAACATCTTCAATTCCATTCTCATCTTTCTCTTAACATTCTTCTTAACAACGAGTAAACCAACCATTAACCTATATCTCGCGAGTAGTGTTGCCACCACTCGACTTCTACCGATTCCCTAGGACATAAGCTTAGCAGCTTATCGAACTCTATTGAGCTACCCGTACCAAGTATAGCATAAACAAATGGAAACCTATCTCATGCATCTAGGGTATCAAGCAACTCCTATAACCTAATGCACAATCACGACTCATTACCGTGATAAAAGAAAAGACTTTAAAAACATAGGTGGGATGCACCGGGCTTGCCTCGGATTCGCGTCGGAGTTAGCTTTCTCGTGTGTTGGTCAACTTCGAGATTTCCCGTCTTCCGCCTCGACCTCGGACGGAACCTCGATCATGCCGGAACCTAGGTCGACCAACAATACGTTGCGACTTACTCGCTCATGCATGCATGAATGTACATGAGATGATGTGCAACAATTCTATTAACCATGATCGTTGACTAGCAATTAATTATTACTTAAGTTCATTACTTGGCAATTAGTAATTAACACTTAAGCTATTAATTCGGGATCACATGAAATGACGGTGTTTAAGTTGAATTTTGGAAAACAAACTTAACAAAAACTTTCGTCTGCAGTATCTCTAATTTTTTTAAAGAAATTTATTTTTCAAAAACAAATTATAAATAGCATAAAATAATAGGTTTTCTTAATTAAAGGAAAGGTAATTAATTAAATCATGAAATCATAATTTCTCAAAATAGGTATTTGAATACATAATTAAATAGAAAATAATTTTATGAGTCTAACGAACTTTGTTTGGTATTTTTCTGATTTTTGTGGGATTTTCTACGAATTTTCGAAGTTTGAATCAATTTGGAAATTGAATAGATTAAAAGAAAGAACAGGAGCTTACTTGGGCCGAATCTAGTCGGGCCCATGGGCAGGCGGCCCATGACGCGCTCGCGCGGCCCGGACCGAGCTCGGACGGCCGGACATGGCGGTGGCGGCCGGAGGTGGGCGGCGGGTCGCCGGAGGAGTGCGGGAAGAGGGTGGGGAGGCTAGTGCTGCGGCCCGAACGACTCGGCGTGACACGGGGAGGCCGATAACGGGATCCACGGTGGCCGGAGCGCACCGAGCAGGGCCGGCGGCGAGCCGCTACGCCTTATGGAGGTCCGGCGGGGCACCGGCGGCGGGGTAGTGGACTAGATGGAAGACCGTCTTCTCCGGAAGCATCCCTGGTTGATGGAGAACACCGGCACGGTGGGGATTTACCGATGGAATGGCCGGAAAGTGGACTTCACCGGCGGGGTAGAGCCGGCGGCGTTATTCGACGAATCTCCGAAATTCGCCCGGCCCGGAGGTCATCCGGGGAACGGTTTGCGCTTGGAGGTTCGAGCAGAGGGTGGTGCATCCTTTTGGGGTGGGCGGCTCACGCGGAGAGGGTCCGAGGCGGCCGGCCGGCGAAGCAGCAGGGAGGCGGACAAAGTGCTTCAGTGTGAGTTCGGAGAGAGAGAGGAAAGCGAGGGCGGCTGGAGCTTTTATCCGGGAGAGAGAGAGGGGTGAGGTGTCCCGAGTAGCTGCTGCGTGGCACAAAGGAGCCCTGTGCGCGTGGCCGGAGCTGGCCAGCGCAGCTTGCGGTAGGGCGGTGCGGGAGGTCGGCTCGGGAGAGAAGAGAAGAAAGATTGGATTGGGGCTGATTTGGTATTTTTACAAAAACGTCCTTCTGTTTTTAGTTAATTACAAAGCACACTTCCAAGGCTCGAAAAATTAAGCGAAAATTCAGGGATACATTTGAGAATATTCTGGATCTTTTTCCTTTTTGGCCGGAGTTCAAATTCCAAATAAATTTCGAACTAAAAATTCAAGTTGAAATTAAAAGAGAAAATTTCATTATTTCTTGTAGACATTTTCACAAACTAAAAAAAAAATTTCAGAGCAACTTCAAAAAATCTTTTATTTTCATGTTTAGCCAAGAGAAAATGTTAAACTCTATAGTTTACTTGCAATTAATTTATCTTTTTAAGTTCTTAATTTAACCTAAGTTAATTTGTCATTTCATGTGTATTTCTTAACACAATATTCAACATTTTCTCAAATGCACATGATGACATGCTTATGACTCGACATGAAATGCATGTTTATGTTGTCGTGGTTGTTACAATCCTTGAGTCGAAGTTTGCTCTCCTCAATTGCACATCGAAGCAAAAGGTTCTCTTTGCGGCTCAACAACTCCATGGCTCCGCTAGTGCATGGTGGGCAAGTTTCACCGCCACCCTTCCCGCCGGTACTTAAGTGAATTGGCCGGACTTTTGCACCGCGTTTCGCGCGCATCATATTCCCGCCGGTCTCATGAACCGCAAGTTGCAAGAATTCCTCGGTTTGAAGCAAGGTACCGGAACCGTGCAAGAGTATGCATGGAAGTTTAACTACTTGGCTCAATATGCATCCTATCATGCCGACACGGATGACAAGAAAAAGGATTGCTTTCGTTCGGGGCTAAGCCCAAAGTTGCAAGATCGCTTGGCTCAAGTCACCATTGGCACGTTCAATGACTTGATGAGTGCCGCAATTGTGCAAGAAGATGCTATCCGTGCTCACCAAGAGGACAAGAAGAGGAAGCGTGCCGTAGGAAATCCATCCGGCTCCGCTCCGCCTAAGTACAAGTTGGCTATCACCTCCCCGTCCGGACGAAGTTTCGGGCCGCATTGCCGCCGACGGGGGATCACGCCAATTTGTGCCCCAGCAGCACCATCACTCTCACGGTGGAAATCAGCAGCATACCACTTCGTTCCGCCCTCCGCAGCAGCAGTATCAAGGTGCTAGACCCGGTCCTCAACGTCCGTGCTTTAATTGTGGACGTCCGGGTCACTTCGCAAAGGATTGTCGTGTTCCGACACGTAACCCGAGCGACAACAACAACAACAATGGTTCCGGAAGTGGCAACAACAATCAAAACCGCAATGAGAATAATGGGAATGGGAACCGCAACCAATCTTCCACTCCAAATGCTAAGAATGGCCGAGTCAACTCTACCACGGCCGAAGAGATTCAAGCGGGAGAACCGGTACTTTCGGGTATGTTTTCGGTCAACAACCACTCCACTTTGGTTCTTTTTTATTCCAAGTGCAACTCATGATTTCATTAGTCAAGCATCCGCAAAACCCCTACAACTCACCCCTACCGTTTGGGATATTCCCTACATCATCACATCACCCGGGGAAAAATAAAAACAAACCTAGAGTTGAGGCAAGTACCACTAAACCTAGAGAGAAAAGTATACCCCTCCTCTCTCATAATTTTAAGTGGGCAAGGAATAGACATAATCCTAGGGAGATGGATGAAACTCCATAGAGTCGTTTTGCACATCGATTCCCGAGAAAGGTCACCTAAACTCACCACTCCATGGTTCATCTATTCTCCGATTACCCCATCCAAAATTCTCCACTTCAAAAATCTACCATCTCGAGGGAAAAAGGATTGAGGATATTCCCGTGGTATGTGAGTTTCCCGATGTGTTTCCGGATGACTTACGGGCATGCCACCCGATCGGGATGTTGAGTTTAAAATTGAGCTCCAACCCGGTACGGCACCAATTTCCGTAGGCCGTACAAGATGGCTCCCAATGAGTTAGCAATCTTAAAAGAGCAACTAAGTGAACTTATAGATAAAGGATATATTCGCCCTAGTTCTTCTCCGTGGGGATGTCCCGCTCTCTTTGTGAAGAAGAAAGACAAGACGCTACGTCTATGTGTGGATTATCGCCCTCTCAATGCGGTAACTATCAAGAATAAATACCCGCTCCCTCGGATTGATATTCTCTTTGATCAATTAGTTGGTGCTAAGGTCTTCTCTAAGATTGATCTCCGATCCGGTTACCATCACATCAAGATCCGAGCCGAAGATATTCCAAAAACCGCATTCTCTACGCGGTATGGTCTCTTTGAGTATCTCGTCATGTCTTTTGGGCTTACAAATGCTCCGGTTCATTTCATGTACTTGATGAATTCGGTCTTAATGCCCGAGTTGGATAAGTTTTTCGTGGTCTTCATTGATGACATTCTTATTTATTCGAAGTTCGAAGAAGAGCATGTCGAACACCTTCGCATTGTTCTCCAACGGCTTCGTGATCATCAATTATATGCCAAATTTAGCAAATATGAATTTTGGTTGAAGCAAGTTCCTTTCTTGGGTCATATCGTATCCACGGAAGGTGTTGCCGTTGACCCGAGTAAAGTTGAAGAAGTGCTTACTTGGAAGTCCCCAAGATCGGTGAGACAAATTTGAAGCATAGCCAATCCTATGAGAAAATTGTTGGAGAAAGATGCTAAGTTTAAATGGAGCCGTGAATGTGAGGAAGCCTTCCAAACTCTCAAGAGGCATTTGACATCCGCTCCGGTGTTAGCACAAGCCAACATCACCAAGCCGTTTGACGTGTATTGTGATGCGTCCGGCACCGGTCTAGGGTGTGTGCTAATGCAAGAAGGTCGTGTCATTGCTTATGCTTCTCGTCAACTTCGCAAGCACGAACAACACTACCCTACCCATGATTTGATTTGGAACTAGCCTCGGTTGTCCTTGCTTTCAAAACTTGGAGGCATTATCTACTTGGAAATCTTGTCAATATCTACACCGATCATAAGAGTCTCAAATATATCTTCACCCAACAAGAGTTAAATATGAGGCAACGTCGATGGTTGGAATTAATCAAGAACTATGAGTTGGAATTTCATTATCATCCGGGTAAAGCGAATGTGGTTGCCGACGCTTTGAGTCGCAAGGATCAATGCAATCATATTACCGGTTGTTCTATGGAAAATTCGGAAATTTCAGATTCTAGTGAACCAAGTTTTCGGGTTATTCCCTATGGCTCATTGTACAATCTAGCTCTTATTCCTACCCTTCGTGAGGAAATTATTGAGGCACAAAAGAAGGATGAAGGAATGGCATTTATTCGGCAAAAGATAGAGAAAGATGAGGCTACGTGTTTCCGACAAGATGCCGATGGTGTATTATGGTTCAACCAACGTCTCGTTGTTCCGAAGGATATGGAATTACGGAAAAAGATCATGGATGAGGCACACTTGTCCAAATATTCCATACACCCCGGTAGCAATAAAATGTATCGCGGCTTAAGAGAAAAGTTTTGGTGGACATGCAAGAAGCGTGAAATTGCACGGTATGTGGCCGAGTGCGATACTTGTCAACGAGTGAAAGCCGACCACTTGAGAAAAGCCGGATTATTGAACCCATTGAAAAAGCCGGATTATTCAACGGGTCCCCGCAGCTTTCAAACGCGGGGCTGGGTCGTGCTTCTCACCTCGCAGAAAGAACCACTCGGATATGTCTTAGAAATGCATTTCAAAGCCTCAAACAATACTCGCGGAGTATGAAGCTATTTCGTTAGGAGTTAGACGATTAGACATATATGGTGATTCAATGCTGGTAATAAGTCAAGTTAACAAGGTGTGGGATGCTCATGATGATCATATGATCGCTTATCGACAAGAGGTTAGGAAACTTGAAGATAAATTTGATGGTCTGCGATTTTCTCATATACTCGCGCGGAAAAAATTCTGCTGCGGATGAGCTAGCCGGATCGGGGTCTTCAAGACAGGCGGTTCCACCTGGTGTCTTCCTTCAAGTATTGGATAAGCCATCCATAAAGATGGAGCTCAAGGCTACTATTACGGAGATCGTGGATGAAGCGAGTCTTGAAGGACCAGGCGGAGAAAGCGAGTCTCGAAGAACCGGTCGAAGAAGCGGTCTTACCGGATAAGACAGAGAATGCAATCAACGTTGAAAAAACAATTTTGCCGGAAGATAGTCGGCCACTTGATGTCATGATTATTGATTCTGATTGGCGTACCCCATACCTTGACTATCTGCGATCCGGTAAAACTCCGGAAGATAAGGTGGAGAAGCAAAGATTAGAGGTTCGAGCATGCGGTTATTTAATTCTCGAAGGAGAGTTATATAGGCGTGGAGTTAATATTCGATGAAATGTGTATCGGTTTCGATGGCATTCAATTGCTTGAAGACGTGCACGGGGGAATTTGTGGCAATCATGCCTCTTCGAAGACACTAGTTGGGAAGGTGTTCGGACAAGGATTTTATCGGCCCACGACGACGGACGATGCACACAGAGTGGTTAAGAATTGTCGGGGATGCCAATTTTTCGCCGGACAGACCTCATGCTCCAGCTCACGAGTTGCGGTTAATTTCAATGACTTGGCCTGTTTCTACTTGGGGGCTGGATATTGTTGGACCATTTAAAAGGGCACCGGGTGGATTCACGCATATTTTTGTGGCGGTAGATAAGTTCTCTAAGTGGATTGAGGCTGAAGTCTGTTACTAGTACGATCTGCGGCCCGAGCGATCAAGTTTATGCAGAATATATTAGTGCGCTTTGGAGTCCCGCACAGTATCATTACCGATAATGGGCCTCGGTTCACTTCGAGTAGTGCTGCC
This sequence comes from Chloris gayana, assembly GCA_031894775.1. Classification (NCBI taxonomy): domain Eukaryota; kingdom Viridiplantae; phylum Streptophyta; class Magnoliopsida; order Poales; family Poaceae; genus Chloris; species Chloris gayana. The sequence goes on along the minus strand of JAUNZO010000134.1, from coordinate 390,370 downwards.
TACGAAGTAGTGTTAGTAGAGCTACGGGGCAGTCTCCTTTTTCTTTGGTGTATGGATCGGAAGCCATGCTGCCTACGTAAGTGAATATGATGTCAGCTCGGATGCAATACTACGATGAAGAGAAGTATGAAGAACGAGTGTCGGGTTGAGCTGATTGTTGTGGAAGAATTGAGGGATCAAGCTTTGATTCAAGTAGCCAAATATCATCGGGGATTGCATCGTTATCATGATCGCAATGTTCGAACATGGGAATTCCAAGTAGGAGACTTGGTTCTTTGGAAAATTCAGTGCAATAAGAACAGCCATAAGTTGTCACCGGTCTTGGAGGGACCTTTTCTGGTTAAATCGGTTTCCGGACCAGGGGCTTATAGGCTTATGACCTTGGAGGAAGAAGAAATTCCAAATTCTTGGAACATTGAACAACTTCGTCAATTTTATACTTAAAAATATTTTTTGTAAATTTCTTCATATTATAATAAAGTAATTCTGTCTAATGAGAATGTGTTTGCTTTTTGTGTCTCAATATTTCAATTTCGAATTAAATTATCGAGCCGGGGGCTGCTGTGTTAAGAGCAGATCGTGATATTGTGCTATTCTAGAATAATAAGACCAGTCATTTAGTCGTAGGCGGCTCGTTGAGAGCGGTCTGTTTCTTTTCAGCTTAAGACCGGTATGTTCAGGAAAGGAAATTGTGTAGCATTTTTCTTATGAATACCGATTGGTAGGCTGTTAAGAGCAGTCTGTGAAATCTTAAATCTTACAACCTGGCTTTTTTCCTAAGTTACATGATCTTGTTAAAGTAAGCTATAACTATGAATTATGATTTGCGCTGATTAGAGCGTAATTTGGTCATAGTTAGGTTTAGCTGAAATAACCATCATGTCTTGGGCAAAGAAGTTAGTAAATATGATGGTGAAACCAGTATTCATATGGAAAAGAAAGGAAACCAAGTATTTAAAATAATGTAAATAGCATGAAGATCAAGATGTTTTATTACAAAAGCAAGTTGGCCCTAATACGAAATCTACTAAGCAGGACCAGCTGGAAGTACCGGTATCACCGGTCTTAGGATTTTCAACTAATCTATCGTCCAACGTTTCTTCAGAATTAGAAGAAGATAGTGGTAAATCAGCATCTAGATCTTCAAATACATCTTCTACTCGTCCGCTTAGCGGCGGCTGCTGCATCCCGAGCATCTTGGTCTAGAACAAAGGCTGCTGGTGCTACGTTCGGAGGAACACCTGTTGGATCAAGAGGAACATCTTCTCGTCAATTCCGAAATGGTACCAATGAGCGAATTCTTTAGCTCATTGAACTGATCTTCAGTAGTGTCCGGGTGGGCGCCATCCTTAATGAAGCTGAAATCACAATCTTCGACCGGAGACCAAGATTAGATTATGACAGCGATATGGCCTCCTCCTACAGCGGCAACCATTTTGGAATGCTCTTTGATTCTTCTAGGGAAGGCCCGGATGGCGGACTCGAGATCTATCTCATTGGGATCAATAGTTTGACCGCCATTTAGATACTCCAGACGTGTGTACTGTACCTACAGCAAGTTATGAAGAAAGCAAAAATATAAAAAAGGATTACCGGTCTTTTAAAGGAATTTCATAAGAAGGTATAAGAAAGAAGTAACTTAAGTCCGTGCCTGATTTTTGCAGCTCCGAATCTGCCTTTGATGTTAACATTGGATTCTCTCGGTTGGGTCTCAACCTTTAGCGTACGCTGGATCTCGCGTTCTTTTGTTTTGAGAGCAAGTCGGGCAGATTTGTGTGCAGTCCTCGGAGCGCTTTCTTTGTCCGCTCGCGCTGATTTGACCGCTTCTTGGGCATCAGCTAATTCGGCCTTCGAGGCGAGCATTATCGGTTTCTAGCATCTTGTTGGAGCGAAGTGCTTGCGCCAGGATGTTATCCTTAGCGGTAACCCGAGAGCCTTCCTCGAGCGCTTGTTCTCGAGCAATTGCCTTCTCGTAAAGGATTTCCTCCGCCTTCTTATGAGCGGCAACGAGATTTTCAAGTGCTCGAAGATGGCAAATAAGACCGGTCGAGAGAGAGAGAGGAGAAGAAAAATACGGGATGTGCGAATGAGATTAAGAGTATTACTTTGGATTTCTTTTCGGAGTTTGATGATCTCTTGCCGGCGTTCTTCCATCAGCCGTTGGGTGTTCACCAGGTTGGCCTCCCTCTTCGACAGATTAGTTTCCTTGGATTTCGGATCGGCGGTCCGAGATTCAAGTTTAACCAACCGCTCTTGATTGGTGCATGGCTCGCCTCCGGACGAGCGATTATAGCACTTTTGGCTTTAGAGTTTTCTAGAAGAACCAAAAAGAAAGAAGAAGTAAGTGATTCAATTATTAAAAAGAAATTGCTTGAAGAAACCATTGAAGAAGAAGGATGTACCTAGCAAGACTCGAAGAAGTTCTTCAGGGCTTCTTCCTCTTGGAGGGCGTTCCATTGAGTCGTTGCGGTGAACGTTCTAGCTCCACCGGAGCTGTCCTCCTCCACATCTCCGACTACCATTTTGGCCGATCCGGGTTGTCCCGAGATTTGCGTGTCGTCCTAGGCCGACGACGAATTTCTTCCATCCGGACCGGTCTCGGTGAGAGCTCCGGAGGAATTTGGAATAGAGTTGCTTGGGGAGGGAGGTTGCTCGCAGATGAGCTTCCAATATTGACAGCTTGGTCTTCGGTGATTTGGGACGAAGCTTCGCACCGGAGGCGGCGAGGATTTCCTTTGCGGGTGTCGTACTTGGAGCTTCGAAGGCCTGGCACTAGCCGGGGGTGCAGCAGAGGAGGTAGTCGAAGCACTACCGATTGGAGCTGGAGTAGAATCTTTGTTTCTCAAAAAGCTAGCATAGCTAGCTTGGAAATTAGAAGGGATTCTGCGAAAAGGAGCAAGTACTATAAGACCGGGATGAAAACAATTCAGAAAGGAATAGTGATATAGAAGACTTACGAGGTAGCTTTCTTGAAGCCGGTGGACGTCTTGATCTTCTTGGAGGGACCTTGAGTATCCTCGATGGTACCCTCTACGATCCTTTTGGCCGTTGGATGGACTTGCGGCGATGGAACTGGTTCTCTCGCTGTCGCTTGGACCGGTCCGGCTACCATACCGGGACCTCTTGGGGACGTTGGATAAAGAATCCGTTAGCGAGGGGCCCCTTGAGATTTCGCGATAGCGGCTTCAAAGGCAGCCGGAGCGGCTTGGCGATCCCTCTCGACGGCTTCCGCTTCTTTCGCCGGTTTTCAAGCTTTTGCACCTCCGTGCGCGTATCACTTGGTGCAGCAGAAGGTGCGGTGGGTCTGCAGATGGTCAAGGAAGTAGTACGTTTCTTCGTACTAGGTGCTTGAACCACCTTTCCGGATCTAGATATCTTCGGAGCTATGCTTTGGGTGGCGAGAGGAAAGACCGGTCCGAAGTTCGTTGAGTAAGACCGGCTTGAACAAGCAAGGGGAGCAGATTGCCCGCATAGTCCTCCCCCAAGTAACATTAGGAGGTAGAGGGGGATGGCTCTTGAAGTTATCCATTTTCCGTATTGAGCAGTTGAATTTGAATAAGAAGATGAAGATTAAAACATAACAAGATTAAAAGATAAAGAGAGAATTACTTACAGGATCCCGAGGGTTTGACGAGCTGAAAGCTAGACCCACTCTCGGACATCCCGATAGATCCGGTATTGGTTGAAGCATTTGCTTGAGGCGGAATTCTAACCGCTCTTTATCGGGGAGAACAGTTCCATCCAACGGAATAGCAACGTCTTTGTTGAAACACCAAGCTGGGTGTTCTTGCGTCTTGAGTGGTTGGACTCCCGGCACTATGAGGCTCCAAAGGACTGTCTCGGCGGTGACGCCTTTGACTTCCTTTTGATATTTGATACGAGCCAAGAGCGCGAGGATTTCTCCATCTTCTTTGAGTTTTTCCCTACTATCTAGAGAAGGAAAATTTTTGGCTATCTTGGCGCTCGAAGGGAGGGAGTGCAGGCTAGGGATTATCACGGAAGAACCACCCATTTTTCCAATGGGCTATGTTTTTGTTTAAGGAAATAGAGAAATATTCATCTCGCGCTCCAAAGCATTGAATTCCTACTCCGCCAACCGCAGCCTGGCGGTCCGAAGAGGGAAGTGGGCGAATTTGGAAAAGATATTGGAATAATTTGAAGTGAGGGAGGACTCCAAGGAAGGCTTCACAAAGGTGAATGGAAAAAGTAATCTGCAGGATGGAGTTAGGATTGAGATTCACTAACTCCCATCCGTAAAAGAAAAGAAGACCCCAAAAGAAGGAGCAGCAAGGGAGATCAAGGCCACGGAGGAAAAAAGCTTTAAAAATTAACCGCTAAGAGTCGTCTATTCCCCATGGGACTTGGCCAGGGGAGGGGACGCTCCGGTTTAAAATCGGTTGCGGAGGAAGGTATCCATCACGAACCGCATCATTGAGAGATGCTTCGAGTGACCTTGCTATTACCTAAATCCTGAATGCCAAACGGAAGTTGGTCGCGAGGAACGAGAGGAAGAAGACGCGGGTTGGCGGAAGATTTCTTTTTGCCCATATTTAGAAGATTGAAGAAGAAAACCTAAGATTGGTTTGTGCGGAAGAGAAGAACGAAGAACAAGGGCGAATGGCGGGCACGTAAGGACTTTCGGGAATGGGTTTGACCTAGGTCGACCTTTCGTTTCCCTTTATAGGCACTGGGATGGGCCCGGGTGCTGAAAAGTTATCGGGCTATTTCACAAGGCCCGATAGATTTATAACATGAAAAGACTTATGTCGTGATCTGTGCAGTTATGACCTAACGGCCATAAGGATATTAAAGATCTGTTATTTGCATTAATTATGAACTAACGGTCATAAGGATAATTAGCGCTATACTCGCGCTGATTTTCTCGAGAATAAGAAAACGGTCCGAAATATGAAATTTTCAGATTGGAAATTAAGGTAATGCTGAATTTTATAATTTAGAAGTATGAAAGTGTTGGACTTTACCTAACTCAATGTTAATGGATGCCTTAGGCTATGGGTGTTAATCATCCGGCTGATCATAGGCCTTGGAGACTCGAGTCGATGTGAGAATTTGGGAATAAACTGGTCCGATCAACCAGAATTTTTAGTTAAGATATGACTAGTTAGACCGGTCTCGATAAATGTGTTCTTGGCGAAAATTGCTAAGAGGTATATGATTTCATGAAAGATAATAAAGCATAGTCTCTCTAGAAAGACTCTTGCATTATTTGCGATCCTCAAATGATACAAGAGTCGGGGCTATACCTAATTAGGTGCACCTGACTGGTGCACCGTATCTCAGAGCGGTCCAGTAACGATCGTGGGAGTTGGAAAATAATGGAAAATTAAATGGAGCAGTCTCTAAAGATTGCATATAAAGGAAATAATGAAGAATCAACTAGTGGACTCTTGCATTATTTGAAAGGAGTTCAAATGATCCAAGAGTCGGGGCTATACCTAATTGGGTGCACCTAGTAGGTGCACCGGAAGAAGAATAAGCAATGATTACCTAATTAGGTGATATGAAGGTTAAAAACACTAAATTTTTGGCTTTTTAATGCACTTCGAAGAAAGAAGAGCCATTGCAACAGATTGGAGTTCTTTTTAATTTTACCATGAAATCAAGACCAACATGCGTAAGACTGGTCGGTCTTATTCAAGATCAAATCAAAAATTACTCGGGGCCTACTGTCGTATACTTGCCTTATGGGTATACAGATGATAAAGGAATAGATGTGCAAAGACATGGTAACGAATCAATAAAGAGAAAGGTGATGAAGATGGCCAACAGATCGGTATCTAACCGGTTTGGAATGACAGAGGATTCCATATACCGGTATGAAGATGAGGCGGGTATCAAGACCGGCGTATGGTAACTTGAGAAGCAAGTTAGGGAATAATTTGTAGTCTATTAGGACTCTGAATTAGTAAGGAAAGTTAGAGATAGAGTTTCCGTATATGTAATCCATGTAATCGACAAGGACTCCGCATGTAACCCTAGCTCTCCCGGATATATAAGGCGGAGCAGGGACCCCCGAAAACTCTCTCGAGATCTTGCAATAAGCAATCCGCTAAAGGCAATACATAACATACGGGACGTAGGGTATTACTCTCAATTCGAGGGGCCCGAACCTGTCTAAAATCTCGTGTTCCTGTGTGTTTCGTGTGTTGCACCATCGAATTCCACGCTCGTGAGGGACCGGGTAGTACTAGTGCCGAGTTTAAGACTCGACAACAACTCAAGGAGGGCACATTCCTATGTCAAGCCAAGTACACTCAAGATATATTGAAGAAGTTTGGCATGGACAAGGCAAAGCCCGCCAAAACACCCATGGCCACAAACGGCCATCTCAACCTCACCAAGAAGGACAAGTCGGTTGATCAAAAGGTATATCGTTCTTTGATCGGTCCTTGCTTTATCTTTGTGCATCTAGGCCCGATATCATGCTTATCGTGTGTATGTGTGCACATTTTCAAGCCACTCCTATGGAGTGCGACATGGTGGTCGTTAAAAGAATCTTGAGAAATCTGGTGCACACACCCAACCTAGGGCTTTGGTACCCCAAGGGTTCAAAGTTCAACCCAATAGGCTATTCCGATGCGGATTATGCCGGGGACAAGGTGGATATGAAGAGTACCTCCGAGACGTGCCAATTCTTGGTTAGGTACCTAGTGTCATATCATCCAAGAAACAAAATTCTGTTGCCCTATTCACGGCCGAAGCGGAGTATGTTGTAGCCGGTAGTTGTTGTGCACAACTATTGTGGATGCGACAAACTCTAAGGGATTATGGTTACAAGTTGAACCTATTCCACTCCTATGTGACATTGAGAGTGCCATAAAGCTTGCATACAACCCCGTTGAGCACTCGCGCACAAAGCATATAGATATCCATCATCACTTCTTGAGAGATCATTCTATCAAAGGACCAAGCCACTAGATGAAAGTCGTTTTTGTCATTTAAGGAGTGAACTAAATATCCCGGATTCGTAATGTGGCTTGAAAGCTTGCATATCTCGTCGTGATGTAGAGTAATGGCTTTATGATAAATAAAATTCTTGAAAAATCTTGTATGTTTTGTTTTCTAAAATCATTTGGTTTTTCATCTTTGGATCATGTGGATTTGGATGTAATCATTGTTGGAATGATTGATTGTGGCTGGTTACATCCAATTAAGCCTTAGCACTTGTCCATGAGTTTAATTAAGATCAAGAGAGAAAAGAAAAGTGGAGCATTTTCTGCCATTCCAGTAAGTCCGAATTTTCCCGGAGAGTCGGATATATTCGACCCAGTCGGATAATGTCCGACCCTCGTGTAGAGTCGAACAATGTTCGGCCGAGTCGGACAATATCCGATCCACTCGGATATTTGCTATATCCCGAGTCCAACTTACCCCTTCACCCTATCCTCCTCATTCAACACCAAACCTTCTCTCTCCTCACCCAACCGGCGGCTAGAGCTCTCCATTGGCGATCTCACTCCTCCACCGGCATTTTGGAAAGATTTGTGGGGGAAGGCTTCTCCCTCGGACTCTATCTCATCCCGTCGTCGGCTTCAAGGTTTTTTTTCCCTAATCCTCCTTTCTCACCTAGGGTTTATGATCAACTTCCATGGATTAGGAGATTCTTCGTTTCTCCTGCCTAGATGATGTATAGAAGTTATTCCTAGGGTGCTATACGTGTCTGTAGATGCAATATGGCTAGGAATGTGCGGTGGATCCATGCGGAATAGCAAATTTGGTGAAGTTTCTGTTGTAGTCGGACAATGTCCGAGTGAGTCGGACAATATCCGACTCCTCGACCGATCGGATATTATCCGACCCGGTCGGACATATCCGACTCCCGCAGAAACTCCACCAAGTTTGAAATTGTGCATTGATTCATCCGATCGTATGTCACTATGCTATCTATCTTATCAATCCTTGTTCCTCTTCTGTCAGCATGGGTCGCTCTTCCTCCAATCCCAATACGGAAAAGAGAACCAAGTATGTCGAAGATGCACAACAATCCAGGAAGAAGAGGAGAACGCCTAGGACGGTGAACCTCCCCATTGTTGAGCCTAGGGAGGAGGAAGAACCCACCGAGATCCACCGGAAAATGAGGAATGTAGTGGTGGATCCTGCCTTAGGACGTGAATCAATCAACTATGTTAAAGGGGCAGAATCTGTGGCTATAGAAGCTAGAGAGACAAATTGGTTTGCCATGGACCGTTAGACCTTCGATAACAGATTTTGGTCACACTTTCATGCAGATTGGTACATGTGTTCTTACGAAAGCAAAGTGAAACCCACCATGCCTATGCAGTACATTGATTGGGATTACATGGCAAATAGGAAGACAACCTTGTTTGATGAAGTGATTGCTATGTGTGAGTATCACGGGATCAAGGACATCATGGGGTTCAAGTATGATTGGAACCAAGAGATTGTGTGTCGAGCTTTACTCCACTGTCTACTTTGACAAGGCTACAGGGAGGATGTGCGAGATGACCGATGGAGAGAAGCTATCTTGCACTTTCTCTCATTTTAGTAATATTCTTGGATTGAGAGACACTATGCTCGTGGCTACACGTCTTCATGATGGAGATTCTCTCAACCCCGAGCCGATGAAGTACATGTTCATTGATGAGGCGTCTTGCAATCCACCCTATGTTGCAGGTTTCAAGCCCATCTATGTGGTCTTGCACAGGATGCTACGTCTCACCCTCTCCTAGAGGTGGAAATGATAATCATGTGGCTTCCTATGCAAAGGACCTTCTTCACATACCGTCGACTCGGTGAAGGTTCAATGTGTGGGACTTTATTTTCAGTGAGATGTGGCATGGCTCGATGGATGCTAGGCATGCTTGTGTCTATGCACCATTGATTATGTGCATGATTGAGAAGATCTCCAAGAAGACTTTTCACAAGGATTGCACTCATCACCCTCTTCAGCCTAGGATGCCTCCAAATGCTCCTAGGAATCCTTCACGAGGGCACCTTCAGCCGCTCCAGGTTCTAGTAGTGCAGCTCCACCTAGCAGCAGCTCGGCTCCTCGCCAGGATAGGCACCATGGTCGTGGCTCTAGCTCCAAGAGCAAGAGTGGGCTTTTCAAGATGCTCAAGGGAATTTTCAACATGTGCCGGAGGATGGATGCTAGGATGGAAAAAATTGAGCAACGTCGAATGTGTTGAATGAGCGATAGAAAGTCATCTATGATCACCTCTAGATCACCACCCCTAGAGCTCCCTCTCCGGAGCTAGTCCCCTGTTCCTCCACCGGTTGAGTACCCATGGGACTCATTCACTCCGGATGAGTCTCACTACTTCGGTTACTTCCCACCTCCGACTTACTCTCACCGGTCCCGCCTTCACTACTGCTCCTGCCGGCCCTAGCACGGGTACCTCCACTCACACCAGATTTTACTATGAGGAGGATGAGGTCGAGGATGAGCTCCGAGCATGATACTCGCCGTAGCTTCGAGGCTCGGGAGGAAGAATATGAGAATGATGAGGAGTCGGAGGATGCCGATGACATCGAAGTGACTCGTTCTCCCCACTACACTAGGAGGCTCTCTCCTAAGGGAAAGGGCCCACTGATGATGATGAGCGAGGAGGAGGACAACGATGATAATGAGGATGATGATGAGAACAGGGGCGATGATGAGTAGACTCTCTATTCTTCCTTTTTGATGCTTTGATGCCAAAGGCGAAGAAGTAAAATTTAGCAAGCCCTTGATGTTGATGATGAGTAGAGCAAGTGAAAGTTGCTCTTGTATCTTGTTTTACTTATGGGCATGTTGCTAGGATGTGTGATTTGTGATGAACTATGTGGTGTGTTTCAATTTCGTGCTTGTAAGACTTTGTTTTTAATTTCCCATGTGATGAACTATGTCTTATGGATGATGAATGGTGTAATGTTATTTGTGTCGTTTCTAGTTGCATTTGTGTGGATCACATGTCATATGCATTGTTGTTGTTCTTCTTTTAAATATGTGAATCAAATGCATGGAAATAGGGGGAGCTCTCTTGTTTTTTCTCTCAAATATGTGCACTTGGTTATGAAATGACCAAACTTGAATTCAACTCTTGCACACTTTTAGGGGGAGCTCTCTTCTATTTGCTCTCTCGGTTCTAGTTCTTTTTCATCCTTAATTGTGAATTTTAGTTGTATTGTCATCAATCACCAAAAAGGGGGAGATTGAAAATGCATCTAGGCCCCTAATTATGGTTTTGAGTGATTGACATCAATACAATTAAAAAGCACTAATGTTTCAAATGAGCTTGTACACAGTTAATATTTAAAATTTAATTGAGAGCAAAGAAACACAAAAAGGAAGTGGCCAAGAGCTTTCATGTTTACAAGATTTGGAAAAATGGTCAACCTTGCTCAACATCAAGATGTTGAAGCTTTTTATTTATGTCTTGAGTATAGGAAACACCGTATTATCAAGAGGGATACACAAGTATGAAGCGTGAGAAATCAAGTGCTCGAAATTCTCTCTCGAATCAAAAATCAGTTCTTCACTTCCGACGAATCGGACAAAGTTCGAGTCAATCGGACAATTGAGTCGGACTCCGAAACCATGCCACTTCGTGAAATTAAGGGGAGTCGGACATTGTCCGACTCAGTTGGATATTAGAGTCGGACTTTAGAGCGCTGCACCAGCAGTGGAGTGGGATATATCCAACTCGGTCGGACAAAATCCGACTCCAACAATATCCGAGTCCCTCGGATAGTCCGATCGAACTCCGGAGCGTCCGCCAACATCCGGAAACCCTAGGAGTCGGACATATCCGAATCCGTCGAACAATATCCGACTATCCCGACCCCTCGGACATATCCGATCGTTGTCGGATTTCTCGATCGGACTCCGAGCAAAACACACAACCGGATAAAATCCGAGTCGATTGAGCCCAATGGCTCTTTATGGTGCCCCAACTATAAAGGAGGCTTCTTCCTCCTTTGGTCGGTTGGCACCTTCCTCCCACTCAAAAACATACCCAAACTCTCCCAAGCACTCCTCCTCTTCCAAATTGATTCCCCACTCTAATCCTTGGTGGATTTGTGAGCAGATTGAGGAGATTCGTTGAGCTTCATTCCCATCTTAAGAGCACTTGATAAATTCTCATCGCTGGTGCATGTTGTGTTTGTTACTCTTGGGGATTAATCCCCTAGACGGTTAGACGTTACCCGGCGAGCTCCTAAGTTTGTGGTTGAGACTCGGGTCGTTTGTATTGCCCCTCCCTTCGTGGAGATGGATTAGTGGATTTCAAGCCGGCCTTTTGTGGCGGTTTGGAGAGGTTAGGGTTGAGAGCAACCTGATCCTCGGTGGACTCCTTAACGGGGATGTAGGCTCCTAGCCGGAGCTGAACTTCAGTGAAAAATCATGTGTCTCCTTTGTCCCCTTTTAGTTTCTTGCAATTTGTGTGCTCTAGCTCTAGGTTGTTCTTGCTTAAACTCCTATATTAACTTGTGTAGGTGGCTTGCTTGCTTGTCCCATTGTTGCCTTAGCTTTCTTGTGTTGCTAGCTGCTTGCTTGTTGTTTATTATCGTGGATTTGTCCATCTTGACTGCCGATCTACTTTCCGCACGAGGCAGTCGGACATTGTCCTACTCTAGTTGGATATTTGTCCTATTCGGACTTTATCCTACTATAGTCGGACATTGGAGTCGGACAAATCTTTCCCGTGTTTCTAATTTGTTAAATTAAGTGGTTTTCAGGATTATCGCCTATTCACCCCCCCCTCTATGCGGCGTTCAGCTCCGTCTCTCGCTGGTGGAGGAGCGCAAGAAGGGCAATATCAAGAATCCCACGATCCATATCTTCCACCGGTGGTTGGCGACACGCACCACCGGCAGGACGGACTCCCGCAACGTCACCGACATGGACTTGCGATGGCTCTTCAACTTCATCGTGAGTCCGACCAATTGCAACCCCATGCATTTCATGGTCCGCAACCGGTTCGAGCGAAGAGGCAAGGCGACCAGGAAGCTAGCCTTCATGGGCTTCCTCGATGCGATGGCACTTAGCGTTGTTGATGGAGAAGGTCCAGGAGGAAGGCCGGACATGTGGGTTAATCCCATTGTCATTGGCGAGGACATGACCCGTGGCAACATCATCATGAGGAGCAAGAGACGCGGCTACCACATTGGCAAGACGAGCATTCGGCTCCCCTACCGGGAGCTAGGAGTGTTCCTCCCCTAGAAGCTCGGGGGGGATTGGTTGGAGACCGACCTCCTCGAGAGGAGTCAAATCGAGAAGGATAGCCGTGGGAGAGTGATTTACAGACGGGACGATGAGCGCGGCAACCGGCAGCGCGTGGGGGCACCGGGAGACCTCTGCGGAGCCCCCAAGGTCGCAACAAGGATGGGACTACGGCGAGCAGCAATAGTAGCCCGCGCCGGTCGGTGCATGGGGCGCGCCGATCGGTGCCACCTACGCGCTAATCGGCGCCAAGTACATGCTGATCAGCACGGACTATAGGTACCGGGGCGGGTGCCCGTTGTACCCGCGGTGCTAGATCTAGATTTCTTTGCGCCGATGCGGACATACATTGACAACATTGTGCAATACATCGAGCATGTGGAGGACACGACAACCCTATTGAGGGAGAATCAGGACACGATGGTGGACGAGTTCGACCGGCTCAAGGCACAAGTGCTATGGATTTGATCAAACACCGTCTCCGCTATCGTTTGATGGTTAGAGTGCTCGTGATGGCTGTGCTTGTATCGCTTCCGAATTCGCATTTTTATCTTTTCTTTTTGCAATATTTTTATTTTTATGTGTGAGTGAATGGGTTGGGAAACCTTGTATCGGGTCTATTTTCAATGCAAGTGTGCTCTTAGTAAATTTTTAGGATAAAGTTCATTTTACTCCCTCCAAGTATGACCAAAGTCCAGATAACCCCCTAAACTATTGTTCAGCTTTGTTTTACCCCCACAATTTGATAAAAGAGTTCATTTTACACCTTTTATCGGTTTGTTTATGTTATGAACTTTGGAGTTATTTTGTCAAAGATCGTTCCTACCAATGCCATATACTTTTGAGAAACATTTGCAAACCTTTGATAGAAGAAAATACATTAAATTAATGATGGTTTTTGGTTAGGATTTAATTATTTTAGCCTCGAGACTTAGAAGCTGGCCATACCTTTGCGTATCTTTGCTTTCTAGCCTTGATTTACTCATGCAGTGCTAATTTCCATATTGTGGTTATGCACAATTCATCGAGTATCCAACTTAAACCAAAAATCTTGTTGAGAATCACCAATTCTTGACCACTAAATTCTTTGCTACAAAATATATTGCATCAAAGATGGAGAAAGAATGAAGAAGATCTAGAGTAGGATGTATTTAGGAGACCTCTCGTGTCACACCCGGTTTTAACGACCAAAACCGAATGCATCCGTATGCATGCCCGGGAACAAGTTTTCACGCACACAGGACAATTAATGTGATACAAGAGCAATGTCTTTATTAAATCGAATAACTTACATCGATATTGTCTCAAGGGACTAAATACAAATATACGCTAGCGAAAGACTCCATAACACCACAGGCAATCGACCGGGGATTCGCACGCCTAAACCTTTCTCATCGGTGGTCTTCTCCGTCTTCCGAGCAGTAGTAGTTTGTAGCAAAAGGGAAATAGCAAGAATGAGTACATGTCGTACTCAGCAAGTGTGGTAATATATGACATGCAAGCTGAATGAAAGGAAGGCTAACACATGGTTTGCAATAGAAGCACCTATACTAGTCAAGTTAATTAAAGCAACCTATTTACTAAGTGAATAAGAACCAACATGTTACCCCACCTGTCAACCACCGTAAGCACTAGTGCAAATGTCAACATCTATGACAAAACGAAAACGTCATGGTAGACGCCCAACTCGTCACAACGGTAGTTCCGTGACGAATTTGTGACGAAATTGCATTCGTCAAAAACGGAGCGTCAAGTTTGTCTCCTTATGACGAATTGGTGCATTTCGTCACGTAAGCTGCTTACATCGGTGACAAAACTCTGTTCGTCATAGGTTGCTTGTTTTATGACGAAACAAGCAGCGTCACGAAGTTGCTCCCACGTGGCACCAAACCACGTTGGCACGTGACATGGCAGTCCTACGTGTCTATCGTCCACGGTGGCAAATGACGTGGGACGTGGTCCCAGCTGGACACGTGTCGGAACCATAGCAGAGCACATGTCCGTTTCCCAGCTTGCCTCGTGTCGATCTTCAATTCGTCCACGTGTGTACCTTAGGTGCGAACGTGTGTCGCTCTACGATTCGTCCACGCGGCACCTCGGCAAGACAACACGTGTCCGTCTCCCGTACTTCTACGTGTCGTCTTTTGCGTGGTGCCATGTGTCGAGCTACCTCCGGTCCACATGTTTAGCTCGATTGGTACACGTGTCGATCTTCTATTTGTTCACGTGTCTCTGTTTCGTTGCACCACGCGTCGTTTTTCCGAGTGCCACGTTTCGAGTGCTCGTTGGTTCACGTGGCTACATTTCCGTGAACCACGTGTCAAGTCCCAAAAGTACCACGTGTCCTCTTCTTGATTGAACACGTATTTGAGTCTGATTGGTCCACGTGTCCTATTTTTATTGGTACACATGGTTGTCTCGATTGTCGGCTTGGTTCACTCTGATTGGTCCACATGACAAGAATTCATTTACACATGAAATAGGAAAGCGAGAACAAAACTACGAGAACCACAACACATAATCTAAGTTGCACATCATTTCCGCATCATACGAGACGACACATCATTTCCACATCATCCCAGACACGGTTAGATCATAGGTTCGGACAACAATTCAGTACCACATCGAGTCACAAACTAAGACCAAAAGATCAAAACAGAACAAGATCACATCTTGTCGGGACTAAGAGGCTTAAATTACCAACAGCAGGTCATCACGGCTGCGAAAAGTTACCAACACCATTAATTCCGAGGATTTGTTGAAGAAGCCTTGTGTTTTCCTCTTGATTCTTCTTCAACTCTTCAAACTCCTTTCGGTTCTTCAATAGTTCTACCTCGAGCAACTTCTGCTCTCTTCTTCGGATCATCAACCTCTTGATGCAGCACTTGTTTCTCTCGCATCAAATGCTTGGCGAAGAGCACGCTCACGTTCGGTTGCGGTCTCACCATCCTTGGCGCTCACCAATGGAATGCCAGCATTCTTGAAGAATGTGAGGTTTTTCTTCGAGGTTCCCCGTGAGAGAACCTTTGAAACCACCCGGGCACTAGGCATTGGCTCGTTCCCAGCAGCAACAGCCTTCGGTCCGCAAGGTTTCCATAGTAGCCTACAAGAAGAATTGATCTTATAATATTGAAAAAATACTATAGATAGAAGCAACCGTGCACTTTGTGAAAATAGCACATACATCTATCTATCAGCAGATGCAAGGAACAATGGAGATAGAGAAGACTTAAAAAAAGTTACAACATCACCATGGAAGGAACATGTAGCATCGGAACCAAACAAGGAGCAACGAGACAGTGCACACAAGTATAAAAACCCACATATTTGTAGAAATTTTTGAGGTAAGACTATTGAACTAGTTAAGTAGAAGATACAGACATGTATTGAATTATTTAAGCATTGCTATTTGAGCTTGCAATTAGATCGACCAAAAATGGACAAGTCCAGGAAAATGAAACTTACAACAGCTTCTCTAGCAGCATCACCGATGCCCTTTTTGCTACTGGTGTGGAGGACCTTGAATGCCACAATTGCATCCAGGTCTTCCTCGGTTCCTTGACCTTCTGCTTCATCGGTTCCTTGACCTTCTCCTTCATCGGTTCCTTGACCTTCTCCTTCCTCACTTCCCTCACCTTGTTCTGTTTTAACATGAAATGAGGAAGTTGAAGGAAGGAGAAGGAAATTGAGTACTATAACAAAACAACGGTGAACATGCAAGCGAGTATGATCAAGCAGTTATCCATATTTTAGTCACTACTAATAACAGTTAAGAAATCTGGCATGAACATCTTAAGGATGGGACAAAAAACATGAACAGGAGCAATAACATCGGGGTCCATTTACTCACATGAGCATGCAACTGGGCCACATAACATCGTGATCCAGGTTGTTTGAGGATACTTCACTTTCTCTCGGTTCCGCTTGTTCTTCTCCGCAATTTCCTACAAGCAATATATTATTAGACTTTGTATCCTAAGGTACATTGACAGTTCAAAACTGAATGCATTTCCATGTAGGGAGGAGATACCTTGTTCTTCGCATTTGACCATTTGTCAACAAGGGCGCACCATTGGTCATCAGTCATGGAAGCCACGGGAGATGTTGTCCTGATTTGATCAGCAGGGACACCATTGAAGTAGTTCTCGCTTCAACCTCGTACCGCATCCGTACCGCATCCGGACTTGAATACACTCGGTGCATGCCTACTTAGTTGGATTATGATCTTTGTCAATTGCCAGCCTCCCCTAGTGATGATAATAGGAAATCATTAGTTACGGAAGGGGAGAAAAGAAGAGAACAAGAATAAAGCACAAGTGTAGATAGACACTTATCGAAAGCCTCCCCACAAATTCCTTCAAGTGATCTTCATTTTCAGGCTTTTTGTAATCCTTCCAGTGGGTAAAGATAGGCACATGGGATCTTACAATCACCCCGACTTCGGAAGCAAATTTGGCAGCTTGCATCGGTTCGTGTGGTCTTGCCTTGCCCTCTGCAACATGTAATAGGCAACCTTCTCCCCCCATAGCTCCGGTCATGTTGTCAAGCAACACACCCCTCGTTGCTGGTCTTGGCCTCCTCGGGGCTCTTGTTGTTGCCACTCGCAGTGATTTATTCAAGCTGTTGTGATGCATGAAATGGTTACAAAAAGATATTGATGAAAGTTGAACAGATGCTCGAGACTTACACTCAACCGCTTGTTCGGATGGGTTCTGTCCTTCTTGAGTATCAGCATGGCTCCAATCAGCTGCATAAGACCGGTCTCTCACGAGGCTGGACAAATTGTCTCTTGGCAATTCCTCGTTCGCTTCCACATTCCGTTCTGCTTCCCCATTCGTTCGCTTCGTCATTCTGTTCGCTTCCACATTCTGTGGTGGTTGTTGTGTTGAGCACTCGCTTTTTGAAGACCGTGTTTCAACTCCTTGAAACGAGTGTGCAGGTAGCCTTACTCTCTTTCTGGTCCTTGCTCCAGGACCAGCCATGTTTGCAACACCTTTTGGCTCGCGGGCACAGACCTTGCGTCTAGTATGTCTAACAGTGCTGCAATAGGACATGAGAAACAAATTAGCAAAACAAGCATCGCATCACCGTATTAAAGCAAGTACATCAAACTTTCAACTTTGTAGGGAATAAAGACATCCTGCTCCATCCACCTCTGCCCCTTTCACCAAACAAACCTAAATAATAATCAAAGATAGAAGAAGCACCTCAACAACAGCTAGGGGTACAGAGAGATTCCTCTTCTAAGTCCGTGTCATCATCCCCTTGATTATCATCTTCGGGTTCAGGGAGATAATCCGAGGACTCATGACCTTCACAAATACCACCCCTCCTGCCTCGAACTCTTATCCTTTTTCTCGTGAGGAGGCATTTATTCTTGATTTTTTTTTCAGCTTGATGCTAAGCTTGTAAGTCCAAGTTCCTGCAACCTTCTATTATTTTCTTCGATTGTTGCTTGGCGCTCCCTTTCATATTCATTTAATGGAGGTTCTTACATGCAAGTGTAAATAGGTTTTAGTAAATAAAGGTTACAAATTGATGTAAAATTATCTAGACAACTATCCCAGCACCACAAAGCAATTATAACTACACTAGGTGTCTTACATGAGCAATGCTAACAAAGCAATATTCTTACATGAGCAATGCTAACAAAGCAATATTCAGACAAGCATGAGTACTGCGCCATGAGCATGAATAGGTGTCTTAATAATCAAACATCAGGTTAGTGACATGTGCAGAAACCATTAGCAACTAATCACGAGTGATTAGCAAGCAACTTTGGCATGAGCATGAGTGATTAGCAACTCCGAGTACTACAACCTCAAAGACAAGATGTGTCATCATCACCATGAGTGATTGGCATTGGCATGAGCATGAGTGATTAGCAAACATCGGGATATAAAAACGAGAGGGGGGGGGGGTTGGTGTACGCTTAGGGACAACTGCGTCGGCATCTTCCCATCGTCAAGAGAAGAGAAGATCCGCGAACCGTGGTCGTCGTCGGTGAGGTTGCAGGTGCCCGAGCAGTGGCCGTCGTCGGTGAGGTTGCAGGTGCCCGAGCAGTGGTCGTCGTCGGTGAGGTTGCGGGTGCCCGAGCAGATGGTCATCGTCGGTGAGGTTGCAGATCCGGAGATGTGGCACGGACGGGGCGGCTCTCCTCGTCGACGTAGCACGGACGGGGCGGCGCTCCTCGTCGACGTAGCACGGACGGGGCGGCGCTCCTCATCGACGTCGCAGGCCTGGAGCAGTGGCCGTTGTCGACGTCCCGGGCCCGACGACGGTGGAGAAGACGAGAGTGACGATGTACTAGTCGTGGGGAAGCGGATCCATGTCCCGGGCCCGGCGGCGGTGGTGGAGAAGGAGTTGCGGCGGCGGCTAGGGTTACGAAGAGGAGGAGGAGTGGTGCGGCGGCGGCTAGGGTTACGAAGAGGAGGAGGGATGAAACTTATATGAGAAGAAATTTGGCATGAGATTCCCAAAATACCCTTCGGAATAGACCGAGAGGTGTAGGGCAAAGTAGACATTTGGCATTGAATTTTTCCCCCGATGAAATCCTCCGCGGGAATTTTGGCGCCTACGAATGAGTGATCGACGAGCATGGGCCGCGGCAAAAAAAATGTGCGGGGCGGTAGGTTCGAACTCGAGACCTCGAGTTTGCAAAATGTGGCCTTACCACCGAGCTACCAAGTCACGAATGAGTATTTGAAATCTTTATTCATTTTAAACTAACATCCGTATGAGAAGGTCATGAATTTGAGACTTGGATCTTGGGTGAAGTCTTTGGTCGTCACTCGTCGGTCTTGGTGGCGGCGGTGCCCGTTGGTCCGCCGGCGACGCCCTACTCCAAGGCAGCGCGGCGGTCCCCGCCGGCGACGCCCCTACTCCAAGGCAGCGCGGAGGTCCCCGCCGGCGACGCCACTTGTCCAAGGCAGCGCGGAGGTCCCCGCCGGCGACGCCCCTACTCCAAGGCAGCGCGGAGGTCCCCGTCGGCGATGCCACTTCTCCAAGGCAGCGCGGAGGTCCCCGCCGGCGACGCCCCTACTCCAAGGCAGCGCGGAGGTCCCCGCCGGTGACGCCACTTCTCCGGGCGCGGCGGCGTGGAGGCCTCTACCTCGTCGGCGGCGCCACTACTCCGGGCACCTAGTGGCGACGCCACCGCTCCATCTTGCTCCTGTTCCTCGCCAACGGCTGCGACGGTATAATCACGTTCTGCTCCATCTTGCTCGATCCTGCTCCATTAATTTTACTCTATTTTGTTGCTGTGATATCATGTTCTGTTAAATAATTGGGAGTACTACTGCTAAAAAAAATGAACCCATTTGGATATCATTCCGATCCTTGATTATCACTAGAATTACCTATGTTTAATCAGTAGAATTTCTGATCCTTGATTATCATTTCCTTGTAGCAGATGGACAGAAGTTGGGTGAATGGTAGGAAATTCACAAAAGCACACATTGATGGAACAGCTGAGTTCATGCAGCTTGTTAGACAACAGTTTGGGAAAACCACAGCAGTATATTGCCCTTGTCGACGGTGTCTAAATCAGACTAAACTGCCTCAAGAAGAAGTAAATGAGCACATCCTTTTGTTTGGAATGTCTGCAACATACACGAGGTGGGTTCTTCATGGAGAATCTGTTGATGCTCATATTCTTGAACATTCGAGAGAACATGGATTATCCTAGTAGTGCTGATGTTGATGGGATGGAAATGGATGAGCAGCCCGAGGACGACGATATTGACATGCCGGATATTGATATGGTCGCCGATCTCTACACAGCAGCTGAGAAGGAGGGGACAAAACCAATGTTCAGCAAGGTGTTAAGTGATTTGAAAAAGACACTTTGTCCCGGGTCTAGCCAGTCCAAATTCTCCTTTCTAGTGAGGCTGTTGCATATCAAGTCGCGCTATAGATTCAGAAATGTAGGATTTGATGCTTTGTTGAAGTTGTTATCCACATCATTCCCACAATGGCAGCTACCAGCATCATATTCACAAGCAAAGAAATATCTTCATGAATTAGGTCTTGGATACGAGAATATTCACGTGTGCAAGAATAATTGTGTGCTGTTTAGGAAGCATTTAAGAGAGGCTCATGAGTGCCCCATATGCCATGAATCTAGGTGGGAAGATAATGATGGCAACAAACGTGTTCCGCATAAGGTTTTGAGGCACTTTCCACTCATACCAAGGCTGAAGAGGTTGTTTGCTTCTTCCAAAACAGCTGAGGCTGCTCCATGGCACAAGAAGAAGCGGATACCCGTTGAGAATGTAATGAGCCATCCAGCAGATGGGAAGGCTTGGGAGCATTTTGACTCGACGTACAAAGATTTTGCAAGAGATGGAAGGAACTTGAGGCTTGCTGTCGCATCGGATGGTTTCAACCCTTTTGGCAATTTTTCAGCATCATATAGCATGTGGCCTGTGCTTGTGACCCCATTAAATCTGCCACCATGGGAATGTGTTGACCCATCAAATTGCTTTATGTCTTTACTAATCCCTGGACCGGCATCTCCTGGAAAAGATTTTGATGTGTTCTTGGAACCTCTCATAGAAGAACTATTAGAGTTGTGGAAAGGTGTGAGCACATATGATGCAAGTAGTGGATCAACATTCGACCTACATGCAGCGGTGCTTTGGTGTATTCATGACCTTCCAGCATTAAGCACAATGTCGGGGAGAACTACAGAGGGCTATCAAGCATGTACTCATTGTGACATAGATCCATTGTCACGGGCACTAAGGAGCAGAATAGGGTACTTTGGCCACCGCCGCTTCCTTCCAATGGGGCATCGGTGGCGAAAGAGCTTGGCTTTTGATGGGCTTTGTGAAACAAAGGGGCCGCCAAGAAAGTTCACCACGGCTGAGGTACTTGAGGAACTAAAAAAAGTGGAAGATGTTCAGCCAGGCAAGCACGGTGAAGGAAAGAAAAGGAAGCGTGATGACTACGAAGAGCGAGTAATCTACACCCGGAAAGCTGCATGGTGGCGACTACCATATTGGCAAGATTTGCTCTTGCCGCATATCCTTGATGTGATGCATATAGAGAAAAATATTTGTGACAACCTTACTTGCACATTGATGAAAGTTGAGGGCAAGACAAAGGATAATGTCAAAGCTAGGTTGGATCCGTATGATATGGGCATACGTCCTGAACTGCATTGTGAGCAAAATGGATCCAAGGTTAAACTTCCACATGCGTGGTATGTCCTAACATCACAACAAAGGACAGAGTTTTGCAACTTCCTCGGAGATATCAAGTTTCCTGATGGCTTTGCAGCCAACCTAGCGAAGAACATAAATCAGGATGGTTCAAAGTTTCAAGGCCGGCTAAAGACTCACTCTTGCCATGTCCTTCTACAAAGAATCATACCTGCGGGCTTACGAGGACTTGTGCACAAGGATGTATACGAAGCCATTGCTGAGCTCGGCAACTTCTTTAGAGAATTGTGTAGCAGAACCCCGAGGATAGATGTTGTGGCACGGCTGAAAAGAGAAATCCCGGTGATCCTATGCAAACTTGAGAGGATTTTTCCACCCGCCTTCTTTACCGTGATGGTTCACTTGGCTGTCCACCTACCGGATGAGGCACTGCTTAGAGGGCCTGTACAGTATGGATGGATGTATCCGATAGAACGGCGACTTGGAACATTGAAGAATTTTGTGACCAATAGGGCTAGACCCGAAGGATCCATTGCCGAGGCATACATAGCAAGTGAGACTTTAGCATTTTGTTCCAGATACATGGATGATCAGGACATGAAGCCAAATCAAGAGGTTGGGATGAATGGTGAACTCTCTCTTTTCCAGCATGGTGTCAAACTCGGTCGCAAGAGCCGGGTCCAAGTACATCGATGATGAAATCATGGACAAGCTAGTGTGGTATGTCCTAAATAATTGTGAAGAAGTGGAGCCATATATGGAGTAAGTCACCTATACCTCCTATCATGCTGTTTTATATTATTTGTTAAAAAAAATTCTATATAATGTTCATGCCAACATGCAGCATGTATAAAGAAGAGTTAGAGAAAGAAGGTGGAGATGATGTTGACAAAAGGCTTGAAAAGGGATTTGCTAGATGGTTCAAGACATACGTAAGTGATCCACTTACTTGTACTCTAGTTCCTCGACCACCATCACTATGTATATTCTGATCATCCTTTATGTCTTTGGGTGCAGATAAGGAAGTTGCGTAGAGAGAAGCCTCATGAAGTCAGTGAAGGATTATATGCACTTTCATGTGGTCCTGACCTCCGAGTCAAATCCTGCAATTCTTGCAAAGTAAATGGAGTCCGCTATAGAACTGTTGAGCGTGAGAAGAATCTGCGAACACAGAATAGTGGTGTCATGGTTGAGGTTGAAGGCTCAGATGGTGACGAGAAATTTGAATTCTATGGTGTCCTTAATGAGGTTATTGAGTTGCTGTATACCTCTGACCTAAACCTCCGTCGGTCGGTCGTTCTATTCCGGTGTGATTGGTACAACCAACATGGCAAGACTATTGGATTGAGAGATGATGGACACTTCAAGTCCATAAACATCCGGTCCTTATGGTACAAATCAGAACCTTTCATTTTAGCAACCCAGGCAATAAAAATATTTTATTTGCAGGACACGGCTTTGGGCAAAGCTTGGCGTGTTGTGCAAAAGTTTGAGCACAGGGACATATATAATGTGCCTGAATATGATGGAGTACACCAAGATGATTATTGCTCTGATTCGGAGCACCAAGTGAAGGACAGTGAGGTTGTTCAGGTTGTGCCACGCGTCCTGAATGGAGACGACACTGTTATTGAAGCCAACCTCGAGGAGCTTATAAGAAACAAGAAACAAGTCGATGTGGATGAATGTGTGGAGGACGAAGATGACACTTTACACGAGTATTCTAGCGATAGTGATGTTGTGTATGGCATGGATGACACCTCTGATGATGATCTGTAGTACTCATATTTGTCATGTAACTCTCTATTGACCTTGTGACTACTTTCTATTCACCTTATTTTCTATTTTGTATATGTGGTCGCTCATGGTTCAAAATATTTGTAAAAAGAATTTTTGTCATGTAACTCTCTATTGACACGATGATGGACTGTAGCGATATATATTTGTGCCAAGAATTTGTTTTCACGGACCAACTTTATTTTGTACGGTCAGCACTATATTTGGTTGCTCAAGGTTCAAACACGTTGGGGCTACTTTCTCTGGTCGCGCATGGTTCAAAATAGAGCTTTTATAGACTGCAGAGCCAACGAAAGCAGAAAGAGATGGGTAGCCTAGTGGTAACGTACAATGGTCAGGTACTCGAGGTTGCAAGTTCGATTCCGCTGCTCGTAATCTTTTTACCTAATTCATGTGTCACCGACAACTGGACCCCACATGTCGGCGCAATGGTGTCCAAATATTTTCCTACTTCATGTGTCCCCGACAAGTGGACGCCACATGTCGGAGCGCTGGTGTCCAAATATTTTCCTACTTCATGTGTCACCGACAACTGGACCCCACATGTCGACGCGCTGGTGTCCAGCTGTGCTTCAGTTCTTGCTCCGATCATGTTACAAGGGCCTTTTTTATTTTGATTCGTAATTAAAATTTGAAAAATGGATATTTTCGTCAACTGATATCCAAATGGGTTCATTTTTTTCCCATATTTTTTGTAAAAGACTAGCTATCACTTAGATTCATAAGAATACAAATTACATGTGTGAATTCAATAGATTCACAAATGGGTACTCTTCGACATGTTTTTCACTTTTTTTGTATATGTACATAGAAACCGAAATTCGTAATTTTTTCTTGTGTTCATGCACATATAGTATGTCTCTGCACGTGTAATTTTTGGGGAACTTATATGAACAAAACTATTTGTGGATGCCATAGAACCAACACATCTAGGTATAAATCTCGTATCATATGAGACATATAGTCCCATTTGAACACACTTTCTTTTGCGGAGACATAAAATATTTTTTTAAAAATATAAGTATGTTCTAGTTCACATATAATAGCCCCATAACGATTTTGAGTTCAAAATACAAAATAGTTTTGGAGATAAAAATCCACAAATTAATTGAGAAAATCACTTTACATTTAGTTTTTTTCTAACTGTCCACGTATGATGAATTTTGAGCTGAAAATTGGTACACATATATATAATAGACACCAGAGCTTTTTGTAATTTTTTTAGAATTTTATCCGACATTCCATACATGTGCAGCTCAAAAAATACTTTCAAAAACAGATTATTTACGTCTTCTCCTCACAAAAAACGTAAACCTCGCGGAGTCGTTGACATGTGGGCCCGGCCCGGAGCGTGCTGTCCCCATTGAGCTTGGCTCCCTGCGACGTGGTCCAGCTCTGTCTCTCACCGACGTGTGGGACCTCTAGTCGCCAACCCTAATGATATATATAAGCCCGTCGATCTCCCCCAGCTGCCGGCGCCGCCTTCCCTCGCCTCCGGCCGCCGCCATCGCCTTCCCTCACTCCGCCGCCTTCTTCCCTCGCCTCCGCCTGCGCCTCGATCCTTGGGCGGCTGGGCGGCGGGGTCACCGGGGTTAGGGTTGGGGTTGAGCGGGTCCGGGCGGCGCGTCCCCTCCTCCGCCCTCGTCGTCTTCCACCTCCGGTCCCCGTCTCCCTCCCTCTCTCGCTCTCGGTCGACGGCGGCACGGCGCCCTGTCCTCCTCCCTCGCCGTGGATCCGGCGGAGCCCAAGCCTCTGCGACCGCCGCAGAGCCGACACAGCCCCGGCCTCCGCGACCGTCGCAGCTCCGGCGCAGCTCCGGCAGAGCCCCGGCCTCCGCGACCGCCGCAGCTCCGGCAGTGCCCCGGCGTGCTGCGCTCAGCCCTGTCGGTCCTCAGCCCCTCAAGCAGCCGAGGTCAAGGTACTCCTCCCTCGTCCCCGGCCTCCGCGACCGCCGGAGATCCGGCGGAGTCCCGTCCTCCGCGACCGCCGCGGATCCGCCGGGGCCCAGGCCTCCGCGACAGCTCTCCAACGCAACACCGCCGTTCATCACAAGGCCTGCCGCCGGTGAGCCCACCCCTCCCTCTTCCGCTCTAATTTGCTGGGCATCATCACTGCTTGTTTCATTGACGAGTAATCTAGTTCATTGTGCTTTTGTGTGCTGCGTGGTGCCCTACTGATTGAAATCATCCATTCAACGGTTAAGATGGACACCACAGCAGTTGTAGTTGCTTAGGAGATGGGCGTGTTTCATCCATCCATGTGTGCTGCGTGGTGCCCTGCTAATGCATGACTTGAGGTAGAGGAAGTTGATGTTGAGTTCAGCTTCAGCTGTTAGCAAATGATGACTTGCCTGGCCATGATTACATGTCTCCTAGTTACAGAGCTCAATGGGGACTGTGAGTATCTGTTGTTTTGTACAGGTAATCACCATCCCCATTGAGCCTGTAACTGGCCATGCCGGCTGTCTGATGCACATCTTTATTTCTCATGACATCTTATAGCAAGTTCACTTGTTTCTTGCTAGTCTGTAGGGAACTTCCCATGTTAAGAAGTGCTTAAGTTAATTTGTCAGATGGTGACTTCCCATTGAGCGTGTAACTCTGTCTGATGCATATTGTGCACAAGTATATGATTACTTTGACTGTGCATTGTGCTTCTTCTTATAAAGCTAGTGGTTAATTAGTGCAAGAGCTCACTTCTTACCCCATGCACATGTTTGGGCTGAGTAGAATGTATAATAGCAGTTGCAGATGATGACTTGCGTGCTAAGTTCCCGTGTCAAGACATGCTTAAGTTTGCAGATGATGACTTGTCTGGCCATGATTACATGTGTCCCAGTTACACAGCTCAATGGGGACTGTGAGTATCTGTTGTTTTGTACAGGTAATCACCATCCCCATTGAGTGTGTAACTGGCCATGCCGGCTATCTGATGCACATCTTTATTTCTCATGACATGTTATAGCAAGTTCACTGGTTTCTGATGACTTGCCAAGCCATGCCTGCTGTTGTCTGATGCACATTGTTCATTTAATTTTTGGATATATGCATCTGATTATCTAATTTCTGGACTGAATAAATATTGATATTCCTGAAATTTTATTCTTACAACAGATGGACCGAAGTTGGATCAGTGGGAGTATATTGGGAGAAGCACACATGGATGGAGTTGAAGAGTTCATGCGGCTTGTTAGACAACAGTTTGCAAAAACCACACTTGTATATTGTCCATGTCGTCGGTGTCTAAACCACACTCAGTGGCCTCAGGAAATAGTAAATGAGCACCTACTTCTGTTTGGAATGTCAGCTACATACACCAAGTGGATCCTTCATGGGGAATGTGTTGAAGACAATCTGTAGTACATGTTGAGAAAAATGGTGCTTCTTTGTGATGTAACTTGCTATGAATCTTATGTGTAACCATTGCTGTACTGAGTCTTCTGATGATATGTCATGACAAATGGTCACTATTAATGGTGCAACTCTTGTATCTATATTAGCTTGAATAACCTTATTATGAAAGAATGTCATTTTCTGATGTCATATGGACAATGTTAGCTTGAATGGCCTTATTATGGATACTATTAGCTTGAATGGCCTACTGTTGACGTCGAAAGTCGTCGACACACCGTTGTCCGGAGAGTCCACCGAAACCCCGGCCGACGCAGAGTCCTCGTGCTCCCAACGGACCGGCTCAGCTCGCCAATGTTCGTGTGCGCTGGTGCGTGCCAGATGGTTTTTCTGCAAACCAACAAAGACAATAAAAAGTGTAAAATTCCAGGTCATCGGCCCGGATAGACCGATGTGCAGCCGTGGCCGATTATGGCGTAAGATAGACAAAATCGGCCATAGACAGGAACAAGCACGGCCCATCCATTTATGTATTAAATGCCAGGCAAACGAATCGTGATACAAACGATACGAAATCGGCCGACGCTATAACATGCAATCGGTGGCTAGCAGCCGATTTCGTCGGTAAGCGATCAAATCATTAAGATTTTGCAGGGATGCATTATCGAATGAAATGTAAACAAGGTAATTATTAATGGGATGTAATTCGTTTGATAGCAAGAAGATGGTTTAATCATCAATCAGATCCGTGAATCGGCCGATCGGACATCCGGCCGATTCTGCCATCTATTTTAGCAGTGAATTATTTAAATCTATCTAAATGTATAACGATGATCAATAAAATCATGCTAATAACTCGGGTTCAAAAGCAGCTTTAACAGATTTAGCACTAATTAAACATAAAACAGCTAATGAACGTGATAAGCAATCGGCTAAACACTCCGAAAGAACAAGTAAGACAAATACAACCACGCAGATCCCAAATCGACCGGCCGCTCCAACAGGACAAGTCAACCGATGGCACGCAATCGGACCAGGTCTAACGGCCGCGCACGCTCGGCCGATTTAGGACAAGCACAATTATAAACGCCTTAACTATGAAAGTAAATCTACACCCTAGCCAATCGGCTGCATGCGCCTAGGACAAGTCAACTATCGCAAAGGCAAACACAGGACACGTCAACCGAATCCGCACAATCGAATCGGCCAAGATGTAAAAGAAATCTCATAGTGGCTATCGTGACTCGGACGACCGGATCCGAGCCAATCGGCGTTGTGAACAAAGGCTGGAACGGGGAGGCAGGACAAGTCAAACTACCTCCACCATGAGCCCGGACCAGGTCAACTTGACTCATCCCGGCCGATACTCACTACGCCGATCGGGAACAGATCTAGTCGCCGGATAACTAGCAATTAAGTCATCTAATTACGAACAATGCGCCGAAAACTAGACAACATAATTACCTTGTCAAGCCAACTTGTTGTCGATCGGAGCCCCGAAGATCCCCTCGCGAAAACAAGTAAAACTTGACGGAAAATTAGGGTTTGGCGATGCGCCGAAAGTTGTATTGGATGTGAATCGAGTTTACATGTTACATCCGAGTATGTATTTATACTCGGCACAAAGAATCCTACTCGGACCCTCTTCGGGCCGATTTCCTAACCGACTAGGATCTTTTCCAAAATTAAACTATTATTTCTAATTTTACGACGTGGGCCAGGCCCATCAATGTTATGCTCTTCTCGTTGGCGTCCGCGCACGATTCCCGGGAGGGACGCGCCTTTACTCGCCCAAGCGGCCGTCGGACTTCTGCCCACCGGCCCTCTTTTGACCTATAGTCGCCGACAATGGGTCCCTTGGTCAAAAACCGGCGTCAACACATGTCCCCCGGCCTAGGGTATGCAACGCATGCGTCGGACTGATTTATCCTCTTTTATCGCGCCGGTTTTATCGCCCGTCACTTCTCCATAAAACCCAGTGGCCAGCCCCGGTCATTTCCCATTTGTTTCTTCTCCTTGGCTTTCATCTTCACCTGTTCTAGCGACCTTTGCCTTCTCGAGCCTTTTCAACTTCTCACCGCGCCGCCGCCGTTTTTCTTCTCCGGCGACCATGAATCCTATCGTTGCTGCTGCTGCGGCTGCCGCCGCCGGCCGCGTCTGCCGCCACCACCAACGCCGTTCCGGAGGTAATGTACATCCGAGCATCCCTCTTTTCTACCTTTGCAATTTTCTTCGTGTTCTTGTTCTTGTTCACTTTCACAATTTATTTCTCGTTCCGCTTCTCATTTTAGCCCTATTCCTTGTTTTTAGGAGATCCGGAACCAAGTTGTTATTCCATCCAATATCCCAACTCATTTCTTCTTGGGTCCTATGGGCGATCCCGACCCCACAGATCTCATCCGTGCCGAAACGAACCGGGTCCCGTTTCGGCAACGATCTCCTCTATCGGCCGAGTGGGCCAACAGCTTTCGGTCATGGCCGACTCCCGTTGCAGGATGGCGCGATTGGTATAACCGAGTATCGGCCGTCCATCCGCAAGGTTGGGCCAACATCGGCATCGCCCACGCCATCAAACTCTCTTTGGCCGATCACCACAAGAACGAACCATTGTCGGCGGCAGCTTCTTATCTCCGGTCGGATGCCCCGAATCGCTTCATGTTCGGCCACGGCCCGGCTACCATGACCCTCCCGGACACGGCCATGTTGGCCGATTTGAATATCACGGCGGAGGCCACTCCGGATGCCATCCGCATTAAGTCCTCCCACCGGATCAACCCTAAGGACACCAGGGGTTGGAAGGTCTACATCCAGCACCTACAACAAGGGGCACGGCACGGCCGATCGCCGCGAGCACGTTGCCTTCCTCAACATGTGGCTTGACCACTTCTTCTTTTGTGGGGTCAGCGTGAGCCCCACAAACAACTTTCTCGCCGATAGCCGATAGGTCGGCCGACAGCTATGCCCTTCCCATGGGCAAGTATCTTCCGGGATCGGCGTACCTCCTTCTTCACCGAGGTCTCGGTGGAGTTGCGCTCCGCCGATCAGTCAAGAACCCGGGAGGCCCTTGGTGGTTCATCCAAATGTGGTTGTCCCTTCATACCACCAAGGCCATCGATCCGGACCT
This sequence comes from Chloris gayana, assembly GCA_031894775.1. NCBI lineage: Eukaryota > Viridiplantae > Streptophyta > Magnoliopsida > Poales > Poaceae > Chloris > Chloris gayana. The sequence goes on along the minus strand of JAUNZO010000134.1, from coordinate 360,751 downwards.
CGGTGTCCTCACCTTCCCCGGCAACTATGCCGAATCGGCCACGCCCGATCCAGCCGATGTATCTCTTTCGGGAAGCGTTGTCCATGGCACCGGGGCGGCCATGTCGGATGACAACCTGGCGTATTGGTTCACCGCCCTCTACAAGGGCCTCAACAACGAAAGTACGGATTGGTACCCGTACATCGATTTCTTCGAGAAGGGGTATGACACTCCTTTTCCGATCGACCCCACCTTCCCAACGGCCGACAGGGAGGCGGTCAAGATCTTTACCACCTGCCTCCGCCCTCGTTTGCTGCCGACGGGACTCATTGCTCGGGAGCAAAGCTTTCTGCTCCTATGAGTTCTACCACCCGTCGGTGGCGGCCCGCCAACTCGGCTTCGGCCGCTTGCCCCCAGCCTCTTCTATGTGGGGCAAATAAAGGCGCGGGCTACCGTCGACAACGCCATTCGGTGGAATTGGCTCGTCGGCCGCACCGCCGATGTCGTCACCGGCGACTTAGCCGGATTTTCCCGGCGCCCGGAGTACCCGCCTTTTTGACCGTTGGTGGGGCGAGTGGAACCGGCACCTCCGCAGCCGGAACACCGCCTCCTTCTTCTCCGGCTTAGTCCCGAGAGAAGCTTTCGCCGAGGTACGTGTAGCCGATTTATTTTATAAGGCCGATTTTGTAAATGAAATCGGCCACTCCAAATGCTCACCCTTGTATATTCTTTTTCAGTCGGACACGGAGGAGCCGCCGACCCGGAGTATCGGTGGCCGGCCGATTGCATACTTAATGCCGAGCCCAATTGCTCCAAATATCGGCTTCACCGATCGCACTCCTGCCCAAGCTTTTGCGGCGATGAGTCGAGGGCACCAGCTGCCCGCAAGGCCAAGACTAAAACAGCCGCCCTCAGCAAGAGGAAGGCTAATGTGCCACCTGCAGGGCCGACTCAAGCCCCGAAGCGACACCGCGCGCTGCTAAAGCAGCTCAGTGCGCCCGTCCGACCCGGACTACTTCGATGAACCATCTCCGCCGCGTCAGGTTATTATTGCATGATTGCCGATTCCTTTTTACTTTACATGTCTGTCTAACTATGAGTTCTTAGCAGGAATCGGCGGTTCTTCCTCCTCGGGCCCGGACGCCAACGCTCGATAGGCCGATCCGCCTGTCGACTCCTCCACGGGCCAGGACGCCGACGCTCGAAAGGCCGATTCAAGCAGCTCCGGAACTTGGAGTCATACCAAGCCGGGCCGATCCAAACCTTACGGAGAGCTCAACTTGCTCGGATCGGCCTCGCGTCTTCCGAGGTTGCCACCGAAGCCGAACAAGCTGTCCATGTGTCGCCCATCGCTCCCCCCAAAGGCACTATTGCTCGTCAAAGAATCGGCCGGCCAGGAGCCGCCCGCAGCTTCTCCTCGTAGGTACCGCTGCCGATGAGCCCGCCGGAACCGAACAAGCTGGCCATGTGCCCGATGCCGCCTCCGAGGATGCCGCCGGTGAAGGGGGATCGGCCGGCCGAGAGCTGATTGGAACACACGAACCTCGTGGGTTCAATGGCGCAGCCGATAGACGTCCGGCCGCTTCGCATCGACGCTTCGCAGGTTTGTTTTTACTATCTCTTTTTTTGATTCGCCGCTGGTCATTAGCTTCACTTTATTTCTCTTGGTATTTCGTGCGCTCGCCTTCCCTCGTCCTGCGTCGATTTTGGTATCTCGTTCCGGTCTTACCACCATGGCCGAAATCGCGCGCGAGCTTGAGGCTTCTTCGGTTGATCGCTTGGTGGCCGACGCCCACCCCATAAGGGCCCGTGCACTTGGAGGTCCGGACCGAGCTCCCGGAGGATGTTCGCGACGCTCCGCACCGTGTGGCATACATGGAGTACCGGCAAATGGACTTCATTCGCGCCCGGCAGCGTCCGGCTCGCCACGCGGAGCAGCAGCAAGCCGCGTTACTTGCCGAGGACTCCATCAAGCGCTCCGAGGAGGAGGCCCACAAGACCCAGGAGATGCAAGAGCAACTCTCAAATCGGCAGGATGAACTGCAGGTAATCAACCAAGAGATTGCCGATTTGAGAGCATCGCCGGCTCTCAAGGAGAAGGAAGCGGCGGCCTTGGAAGCCACCATTGCACAAGCTGTCGGTTGACGTGGCGGCTCAACGGAAGACGACGGACGAAGCAATTCAAGCGGCCGAGAAGATGGCTGCCGCGGCGCACGCTCGATGTCGGCCCCATCGAGGATGACCTGTTGGTCATGGCCAACCTCGACTCCATGCTGGCCCGTGCACTATCTCGCCGTCCAAAACTTCTTGTCTCGTGCCGAGGCTGTCGATTATGCTTAGGTGTAATAGGACCTTGAACAAAAATTTGTTATAAATATTTTTTGCACTAAGGGCGATATACAATCATATCGGCCATCTCGAAGACGATGTTTAAAACATCAGCTAATTTATCGGTGACTTCTATGTTTTTCTTTCATATTTTTTTTTTTTTTTTGGCTAAGGGCGATACTCTCGGTATCGGCCGTCTCAAGGCGATGTGCATCGACATCGGCTGTAGTCTCTTTTAGGCCGAACACTATGAGTTAATCCAAATACTAGGATAATACTCGCTTCAAATACTTCCCATTAAGTGCTCGGCCAAATTCTTCTCCTGCTAACTCTTTCAAAATATATGCGTTACCCGTGTCGATCGGCTAATCAAATAGGGTCCTTCCCAATTAGGCGACCATTTACCAAACCGATTGTCTTTCACACCGATCGGCATCCTAAGCTTCCGGACCAAATCGCCCTCTTTAAATCTGCTTTCGCACAACCTTCTTATCATAATGGCGGGCAACCCTTGCCTTATTCTGCTCTATTTTTTTCAATGCATCCAGCCGATTTTGTACTACATCTTCTAATTCATCCATCATCAATCCGTGGTACTGATCGGCCGAAAGCTTTTGTTGCAATTCAATCCTTCTAGAGCCGATAGTCTGTCTCCCATGGCGATGACGGCTTCGTGCCCATATACAAGCCGATACTGGCGCGACTTGCATGGCCCCATGCCGTGACATACGATAAGCCCACAAAGCGTCCATCAATTTCATGTGCCATTTACGAGGATACTCCTGTATTTTCCGCTTGATCAACTTGATCGGACTCTTATTTGCCGCTTCAGCTTGGCCATTGGCTTGGGCATAATACGGCGACGAATTAATCAACTTAATCCCCATCTCCTCAGCAAAAGATTGAAATTCGTCCGACGTAAATACTGATCCTTGATCTGTCGTGATTGTTTCTGGAATCCCAAATCTATAGATGATATGCTCTTTAACAAACGTTATCACGTCGCCCGTCGAAACTTTACGATAGGGCGCCGCTTCAACCCACTTCGTGAAATAATCGTAGCTACCAATATGTATTGATGTCCTTTGCTTGATGCTGGATTTATCCGGCCGATCATATCCATGGCCCAGCCTCCGAACGGCCAAGGTTTGATCACCGGATTCATAGCCGACGCAGCGCCCTCCGTATAGGCCCGAATTTCTGGCAATCTTGACAACTTTTATAATATTTAAAACAATCGGCCAACATTGTCGGCCGAGTAATAACCAGCTCGCCTTAGCAGCCACTTCATTTTATGGGCCGATTGATGCGTTCCGCAAATCCCATCATGTACTTCGCTCATTACCACTCGGCTTCGGTGTCATCAATACATTTGAGAAGCACCCCATCAATTGTCTTGAAAAATAATTGATCATCCAACAGCACATACTTCAAGGCTTTATATCTTATCTTCTTATCCGTAGGTTGGGATGGATTGCTCAAAAAATTTTGAATTTCCGTGCGCCAATCGGCCTTTTCAATATCGGCTATTTCCAAGCTATTTCCAGCGAGCCGATATCCGGATGCTAGTTGAGCCAAGTTATTTGCTTCAAGTTCTGCTCTCTTGGTATATGGCTGATTTTAACACACTTGAATCTTTTCATCAACTTCGGCACTTTTTATGATATTGCAACAATATTTCATCTTTACACTCATACTCATCGACCAGCTGACTCACGACCAACAAGGAATCGCCGAAAATTTCCACAAAATCAGCCCCGGCATCGATGAGTAACTCCAGATCCTTTCAATATCGCCTCATATTCGACTTGGTTGTTGGTGTGCGCCTCTACTGTAATAGAGTATCCACGTATTGCCCCCGAGGCGACACAACAACCAAGCCGATTCCACTTCCTTCCTTGCAAATTGAACCATCAAAGAATACTATCCATGGCACTCGGTTCAACGTATCCGGCCGAGTGCTCACCGTGCTGCACTATTAAATCAGCCAATACTTGTGCTTTTACTGCTTTGGCCGATTCATAGCCTAGATCAAATTCCGCAATTGCCAACATCCATTTGCCCAACCGGCCTTTGGGGACCGGGGCCGATAGCATATATTTTACGACATCGGCCTGGCAAACCACGATGCACTCTTCGGCTAACGAGATAATGCCTTAGTTTTGTACATGAAAAATACGAGACAGAGACATAACCTTTCCACCTCCGGATACCGCGTTTCTGCATCAATCAATTTGCGGCTGAGATAAAATATAACCCGCTCTTTTCCCTCCTGTTCTTGAGTCAACGCCGAGCCGATGCACCTGTCATCGGCCGATAAATATAACTTAAAGGGTGTGCCCGACTTTGGCGGAACCATCATCGGTGGGGACACCAAATACTTCTTGATATCTTCTAAAGCTTTTTGATGGATTGGCTCCCACCGAAATTCTTGATTGGCCTTGAGCTTTAATAATGGCGTAAATACATCAAGTCGACTGGACAAGTTTGAGATAAATCGCCTAATAAAATTTATCTTGCCGATCGGGGACTCGGAGCTTCGTCTTGTTCGTCGACGGTTCCAGCTTTCGGATAGAATCAATACTCTTAGGGCCGACTTCAATTCCCTTTTCATGCACAATAAACCCCAGAAATTGCCCAATCGAGACACCAAATGCACACTTGAGCGGGTTCATCTTCAAGCCGTATTGTCTTGTTCTCTTCAACACTTCTCCGAGATCAGCCACATGACTTCCAACCGATTTTGATTTCACCATGACATCATCAATATAAATTTCCACCAATCGGCCGATCAAATCGTGATATATAAAATTCATGCCTCTCCGATATGTAGCACCGGTATTTTTTGCCCGAAGGTCATGACAACCCACTCATATAGTCCTAACGCTCCAGGGCACCCGAACGCTGTCTTCGGTATATCTTCTTCGGCCATAAAAATCTGATTGTACCCAGCATTTCCATCCATAAAGCTCAAAATTTTGTTGCCGGCGGCTGCATCAACTAACAAATCGGCGTTTGGCATTGGGTACTCATCTTTCGGGGTTGCTTTATTCAAATTTCTGAAGTCAATGCAGACCCGCATCTTTCCATTTTTCTTTTCCACCGGCACAATACTCGGAAACCCACTCCGCATATCGGCATGGCCTAATGAAGCCGGCTTCATATAATCTAATAATCTCTTCTTTGACGGCTTCATAATACCTAGGGTCAATTTTCCGAGCCCCCTGCTTATATGGCCGATATCCGGGTTTGGTGGGCAACCGATGTTCAACGATCGATCGGCTGAGTCCAGGCATCTCGCTATAATCCCAAGCAAAACAATCTTTAAATTCTTCCAATAAGGCCACTAATTCATCTCTTACTTCTTTACACAATTTCTTGCTAATATATGTCGGCCGAGGCTTGTCTCCATCCCCTATATCTACCTCTTCTAACTCGTCGGCCGACACAAAACCGTTACCTAGTTTCCCATCTTCTCGTTTCGTTAATCGGCCGACTCATCATATCCTCAATGCGTGTATCGATCGGCCGATTATCCGCCAATTCTCCCGTGGGGCCCATCGGAGCAGCTGGGGGTACCCGACCCCCGGTCACAATAACTCCGTCGTGCTGTAATGTTTATGGCCTCCGCATCCCAATATGTGCCCGATAAACAAGGCAAGCTCTCCGGACCGGCAAACTCGAAATCGGCGGTTGCAATGGTTACGGACTTATCGGCCCGCACGATTTCAACCTTGTTGCCGACCCATTGAATCAAACACTCGGTGCATGGTCGATGGGATGCAACAATTGGCATGAATCCAGTCTCTCCCCAACAAAGTTGTGTATGCACCTTTCCCGTCGATGATGAAAAAAGTGGTGGGTATGGTTTTGCTGCCTACGATGATCTCCATTATTGCGGCCCCACGCACATCTTGGCTTCTCCCGCTGTAATCCTTGAGCGTCGGATTAGCCTTCATCATTTCTTCCGGAGTCTTCCCAAGCTTGCGGTATGTAGTAATCGGCATGACATTGACCGCTGCTCCTCCGTCGACCAACATCTTCCTCATCGGTGACCCGTTGACGTAGCCGCTAATATACAATGCCTTGAGATGCAAATGATCGGAGTTGGCTGGCTTATCAAATACCGCCGATTCCGGCGTCCAAAGAATCTCTCGAAGTCTCCCCAATCTGGTTCTTCTTCGACCGAATTTTCATCGGCCGATCCGACAATCTCGGGCATCGGGGACATCATATTCACCGCGGCTTCAGCTCGGACCACTCGAGACCGCACTTTCGGCCTCCATTCCTTCTTGGGCTTGGGCTCATCATCTTGGTCATCTCTATGATGCCGTCCACCCTTGATTTCTCGACAACGCATTCTTTGAAGCCTTCTCTTTTGGGTTTTGCTTGAGCAAACCACCGGGGCACCACCTGTCCTTCGTTCTCGGTTTGATCATCTCTCGAATCTTCATGGTATTGGTAATCAAACCCTTCTTCATCATTGATTGGCCCCGACCGATCGTGAACGGAGGTTCTCTTTGGCACTATGTATCTTCGTTCATCATATCCGTGATCATAGCCGATCGCTCTTCGGGGGCCGATTGTTGTGATTCGTAGTTGCGACCAATCGGCCGTCCCTGGTAACTTGATGACCCGCCATCACGATACTCTTTCCGGCCAATGCACTGCGGGCAGTTCTCGATAGATGGAAGCTTCATGTTTTGGTCCCGAGCAGATCGAAAGAAAGGACAATCCCGGTGTGGGTCAAAATCTTCTCGGCGGATCACACCTTGCCTCGTACTGCCGACTTTGACCGATAGATTCCTGTTCATGTGCCATCCGATCTCTTTCTTCCCTCTCTCTCTTCCTCTCATATCGGCGTATGAAACCAGCTGATCCACCACCGATGGTATTGATGTACATCGTATTAGCCGGAAAGGGTGCCAATCAACTTTCATCTTCTTCTTTACATCAGCCTGCTCGCAATACCCCACTCGTCAACCGCCTTCCGGATCTCATCTCTCATAGCATAACAATCAACGGTGTTATGATGTGTTGGCATCTCTTAAGGTCACGCGGAAAGAAACACGTGACCGCGGGAGAGCCAAGGGTTTAAGTCACTTGCACTATTTAACCAAATAATCCACATCCAAGACAAGTACTAGATATGTATTATAAGGTGGGTCATGAATATCCGCAAGCGGACGGATAACCCGTTGTAGCATTTCACCCGAGAGTATTCAAGGGTATCGTATTTATATTTTCCCAAAGGAAGACATGGTTGATAAGAGTACTTATGTTCATGGTGTTACAAAAGAATGATGAAGTATTCACATTCCAATGCAGGGGTTAGGAGCAATAAGTTGAGGATAGTGTGACACACACCAAGGCGATGCATTCTCTTATAAAAGGGATAGAGGCGATCCTAGATAAAGCTAAACTAGACTAGCAGACCACTACTCCTAATGATACAACATTCATATGAGTGCGCAGCCTTCTACCTAACATCCAAGATCATGCAAGCGCAAGCAAGCGTCTAATGCCTAGGCATCATCGGGAGATCCGTCTTACGCGAGGTCCGCCTCGCGACTCCGGCTTTTTAGACTCCTATGCCATGCCCGAACGTGGAGGATTACTTTGGATGACAAGGCTGTCACTTCTTGTCACCTACCTCTACAAACCGTGGGACACGAAGCACATTCAACGGTGGGTAGATAACCCCAAGCACCGTGCCGGCGTCACTAACCACAACTCTAGATCCCTCGAGGCACCGACATGGTGGTAAATCTAGAGCACCCTTGCGGGACGATGAACCCGAAGCCTATTCATAAGAACACTAGCCTAACTAGCATACGCTAGACGAAAGGATCAAAGCTAGCACTAAGTCATGTAGATGCGTTCGTCGCTCAAGAATGAGCGACGAACGGCAATTAATCAAGTAAGATCGGGAGTAATCGGTGATCAAGTATGAACGAACGAAGAACATTCGATATGAGTTCATCTTCTATTAATGAAGAACGAAGAACGAACGACGAACTCATATGAACGAACGATGAACGATCAAACAAGATCATGACTACTCTATAAAGCTCATGACAAGGATATGAACGAAAGTATTCCATATATAAAAGATCAAGTCTCATAAAGAGAGGATACAAGAGCTATACCCAATTTTCCACAAGACTTTGGGAGCAATGAGGCAGCCCACTACTAAGCCTAGCACTACCTAGAAAGCCTCTAAACTTCTAGTGTGAGGAGAGAATGATCCTTGTGTTGTTGTGTGTGTTAAGGAGGGGGGGTACCCCTCCTTATATAGGCTTGAAAGGTCGGCTCCCGGAGGCGGTTTCGTAGGTCGGTGGCATTTAATGCGCGTGGAACCGACCTCCGTAGGCGGTGGGCAAACCGCCGTAGAAAAGTGGGCCAGGGGGCCACCATGACGGTTCGGCCGAACCGCCTTGTTGGTTCGGCCGAACCGCCACCGGCCCCTCCCGGGCCGGGCTTTGGCGGTTGGCTCCCCCACCGGATGTTGGTCTTTGATCCAGGTGCGTGAGGCCTTATTTGTGTTGGATTTCGTGGTCGTTGGCCTTTTATCTTGGAGTTGATTCCCGCGGCGAAGTGGAAGTTTTGTAAAAGTGTTGATTTGTCGCCTCGGGCCCGGAATTCATCATTTTCCACCCGCACACTAAAAATCTAGAGGTACACGTGGAACTAGGTTATTTCTAAGTAAAATGCATGCAAGACATGCCTAGTCCTTCTCATTTATTTGACTAATTGACTGGTCGAAATTGGTCCGTAACGACCGTCAACAAGCTCCCCTAAGCTTACCCCTTGCTCGTCCCGAGCAAGTAGTAGAACTTTAGGTTGTTGATCAGGAGTTGCTACAATGCCTACTTCTCAAAGGTACCAAGTGTATAACAAAGATACTCATCCTTGAGTTGAATAAGTTGGCAATGGTGACTCACCCTTCCCCTTAGTCCTCATGGGGCTTTGTGCTTTTCACTTTACCTTGGGCGGTTGAGAGAGAGAACGGTGTATAGAGCATTTATTTTCTCTTCCCTTGTCTTGCTTTTTATTCTCCTGACGTTTTCAAAAAATATTTTTTTTTTTTTTTTCAAGTAAAACCACGTTCCACAAGTGATGCTCTCGAATCGCTCTAATGGTGTTTATATTCCTCACCAAGGCATGTGTATTGCCTCATCCTACATCTAATAGGCTTTTGTGGAGCTCAAGGTAGGGTATGAAATGAGGCATACTTGCATTCATATTTTTGCGAAACCAAAAGAGTGGATCCATGGAGATAGCAAGTCATACAATCGTAGATCAAGATGTGCAAGTGTGAAGATGATGGTGGTGGTGTATTTGACTACTCCTCTTTTTGTTTCACCTCTTTTTATTTTGGATTTTGGGCATGGCTATCTTTTCTTCTTTTCTTTTTCTATGCTCGAAATGAGAGCAAGCATCTTTTTCTTGCTCATCTTTTGTGAGCCTTATTTTCTTTTTCTTTTGCATAGCCATGCCTTCTTTTGATATTTTAAGAGAGGTGATAAAATGTGAGGAGTGTCTTTATTTTGGGTGGATGGCATGACATGTTGCTAACTTCCGTGTAGAAGTGTAGCATATGAGGTGGAGTGTGTACGTGATCTTGATCATGAGAGTATGAAAAGCATCTCACTAGGGTCACACAATTTTGATAAAGCTCAATGAAGTAACAAGTAGCAAATGAGTAAGGTTTTCAAGGGAAATTTGCATATGGCTTTGGTAGGAATTTATCATCACTTGGGAACTTATAGATTTTGCAATTTTTGGGAACAGAATTCTGGAGATTTTAAGCTCAACTTAGGACAAGATCATAGCAGCTCTTTTTACCATATCATCATCTCACAACAACTTAGGTGCAGCTCAAGCATGTGCAGCCCACAAGTTTCAGGTTCTAAGCAAGTTTTGCTAGCCACCAAACTCAAAACTAGGAGAGTTCTAAATTATAGACTAGGCACATGAGAGAAATAAAACAGAGCAACTATTCATCATCTCAACATAGAAAGACTAGCAACATACTTGCAGCGTATAAAAGGGAACTAAGCTACTTCTTTTTGTTCTTTTTAGTTTTATCATTTTTATTTTGTTTTTCATATGAGAGGCAAGAACAAGCAAAAACAAGAGACAATAAAGGATACAAGTTGCGATACATGATACCTTAGCGGGGGTGCTGCCCCCCCAAGCTTGTTCTTGCTCATGGGTTTGGTGGAATGAACCCCATGTGACGGAAGTAAGCCAAAAGATCGGCTCGTTGTTGCTCCGTCATGTTGGTGAGGGCGGTGAGCTGGGTGTCGGTGCGCTCTTGCCATTGATGAGTTTGCAAGATGTGTTGGTTGAGCGCATACTCGGTGTCTTCCGCCGTGGTTTGGAGTCTTCCCATTTGTGAGGAGAGGTTGTTCATCTCCTGCACAAAGTTGTAGCCTTGGGCTGATCCGGAGTCGGTGGAGTGTTCCTCCCATTGTTGTTGTGGAGAAAACAGCCCCGGCCATATCCCGGAGTTTGCCACGCCGATCCCCCGGCCATGTGAGGTGGCGGGGCTGGGTACCCACCGGAGAAAACCCGGGTGGCTGTACCCCGGCTCGCCATGAGTCGTGGGGTGCGGTGTGGGCATCTCGGAGGTAGATGGTTGTTCCGATCCGTGCGCCTCGCGAGAAGATACACTCCGCGAGACCGCCGCGCTTCTTGGAGCTCAATGGTTAGATTTTTGAGAGTATACAAACGAAGGTCCGGGTTAGGTAACCGAAACTCGTTTGCATATCCCACAAAATAATATATGAGGGAATCGTTCGGACCATTCTTAAGAGAGTGACCTTGAATAAGATAATCTTTATTTATAAGAGAGCGAGGTGTAGCAAGGTATTCAACATTAGCATCATGTAAAGCTCCCACCCGCATGGCAATTCGTGTCACTAGAGAGGTACATTCAATTGGTCCTATCGTCCCAAGATTTTCTATCCATTGGCAAATCATGGCTTTCACGGGAGCAATCTTAATCTTATCGACCGCAGCAAAAAGAATTTTTAGCTCATCCTCGCAAGCACAATCCGAATATCACTCCTTGGAAAAAGAGTGATAGCAATCCACATGTGCATAAAACGCAAGGTAGGATGATGGATGTGATTAGTTCTAGGTCGCACGCAACTAGGAAGACCCGTAATCCTTTCCCAAAAAGCATGCTTTGAAAACCGAGGAAGGGCACCATCCAAGTCGGTATTGCAGCGAGTATTAAAGCCAAGAAGAGTGCTAAGTTCTTTCCAAGTCAAACGGTAGGATTCACGGAAAAACCGAAAAGAAATTCCTTCATCTACCGTTTGTAGGGTGCATAAAAACTGAAGTGTAAGCAAGCGGGAACCCGGCTCATTTACACTAGCAAAATCTGTCCACCCTAAGGCTTTAAATACTTGAGCAAATTCAGCATCCATACCTATTTTGTGCAGCAGCTCCGTGTCAAATGCTCGCGTAGGAGCAAAGAGACGGTGTTGGAGAAGCGTGTAGGTGCGCGTCTCGTGCTCGCCCACTAAGTCGAGGTCGGTGTCGGTGAGGAGACGATGCTCGATGTTGCCCTCTTGCCCTTCTTCCTCGACTTGTGGTGGTGAACTTGGCGGTGACTCGACTACGGGGCGTGCGCGGGTGCTTCGACGTAAAGAGCTTGAACTTGAGCGTGAGCTCAAGGACCTCTTGATTGACCCGAACAGCTTCTTGGCACCGGTCATGGCTGCACACAAAGAGAGCAAGAATGCAAGAACAAAAATTCCGAACGGGTCATGTGAGGGAAAAAATCAAATTAGCGACACCGTCGGTTGTTCATGTGAGCAAGAAATCGCAACTCGAGAAAACCAAACAAAAACAAATCAAACCAAAAACTAGACAAGCACACCAAGAGCAAAAGATTTATGCAGAACTTTTAGGCAATGAGCAAGTGAGGACAATGGAAAACTTGAGAGTAATGAGAATGAAGTGAGTGAGGAGTGGAAATGATAGTGTGAGAGGGGGAGAGAGCTCCGGCCAGGCCACCTCTACTTATAGCTCACTAAGTAGCCGTTTTTGAGCGTTAGGAGGGGCATATGACCGTTGGGAAAAGGACAGACCGAGCAACGGTCATAGCAGTTCGGCCGAACCAAGGAGGTGGGTTCGGCCGACCTGCTCGTGGGTCCCTTTTGCTCCCCTTTTGGCCCATAGCTCCCAACGGCCAAATGATCATTGACCATGGTTGCTACGTCCGGATATTCCTCGAAATTTTTGCTCAAGAAATCCAAAGAAAGTTGCCTCAAATTCAGCTTTATTCGAAAAATCAAATCTCGAGAAAAAGTGTTGGAGAAAATTCCAACATGCAAAAATTGTTTTTGGATTTTGTATAAGGATACAAGGGTTGTCCAAAAGTTTCAAACAAAGTAGGAAAATTTGGACGTAAAAGGATTTTGGTTTTCAAATTTTCTATGCATGGCGAGTGAGAAAAAAAATCAAATATGCTGGCGGAAAATCCAAATAAATGAAATGAAAATTATCTTGTGATAAAATAGAATATGCAGGGAGATGCATGTGGTGGAAAACAAAAATCAAAAGAAATCGAAAGATAATACCGATTTATCCTCGTCGACCGGGGCTTTGCCATTTTAAGTCCGGCGAGCGAGGACTTCTCCATTTCTTTTCATCCTTGTGGTGCAGGCCCTTTCCCCGGAGAAGAGGATGGAGATGGCTGCACCTTCTTCACTTGCCACACTTGTTTGGTCTTTGTTGATGTAGGTGGCTTTGTGTCTTGAAGGACTCGGCTTCTTGGCCCATAATCCCGGCCTTGCTGTTGCGAGGCTTCTTGGGTTGGTACCATGACGGATTCTCAATTTTGTCAAGTTGCTTCCAAAAGGCGACGAGACTATCCGTCTTTCTTGGCGTCACTTCAACTTCACGGATGTTTGAGGGATTTGGCCCATACTTGATCTTGATCATTGAGCATTGTTCTTTTCTTGGTTGGAACTCAAACTTTTCCTCCTTCCCATTGATGTGGAATCGGATTTCTCCATTCCCAACATCAATTTGGGCGTTTGCGGTGCCGAGGAAGGGACGTCCCAAAATGAGGGGCGTGTTCTTGTCGATATCCATCTCAAGCACCACAAAGTCCACCGGTATGAAGTTGCCTCGAATTTTACCGGCACGTCTTCGGCTATTCCCGCGGGGTAGCGGACCGAAGAGTCCGCCAATTGCAACCTCATTGGTGTAGGAGTCAAGGTTGTGTAGCTCAAACGATCAAAGACTTCTTTGGGCATCACGCCGACGCTTGCCCCAAGATCACATAAGGCCTGGTCGAAGTGGTGTGCCCCAATGGAACATGATATTGTGGGGCAGCCAGGGTCCTTCTTCTTTCTCGAAGCCGATTGAGTATAGCTGCGCTACACTCCTCTGTGAGCTTGACCATTTCCTCGTTGGGTAGTGGCCTCTTGTTGTTGAGGATGTCTTTAAGGTAGCGTGCATATGTGGGCACCTGCACCATGTCCAACAATGGCACGTTGACATGAATCCTTCGGATGGTCTCGACGAATCGAGCAAATTGTTCATCCTCCTTTGGCTTCCTGTTTCGTGAGGGAATGGCAAAAAGCTTGTGTCTTGAAATTCAATTCCATTCTTCCCTTCACTTGGCTTCGGTTCTTCTTCTTTTTCTTTGGTAATAGAAGGGCTTTCCTCCTCCAGGTCGTTCCTGTTCTTCTTTGCTGCATGGTTAGGATATGGCGGATCCCGAGTGGATTTTCCTCCCCTCGTGGTAACCGCATTAACATTTTCCAAAGAAGACTCGGGTTGCCCCGGATCTTCCCGAATTAGAACCAGGAATAAGAGCAGCTAGCTGAGCAACTTGGGTTTCAATCATTTTATTAAAGCTCAGCTGATTTTTGAAAGCGAGAGGAGAAACCTTCTATTTGTGCGGTTATGTTTTCTAAGACTTTATCATTGGCAGCAAGCTTTTTGTTGATAGATTCGTTAATTTTAGCTTGGCCATAAACCAAATCTTTCAAGGAAGGTTGATTATTGTTAAAGCCAGAAAAATTGTTACCTCCTTGATATGATGGTCGGTTTTGGTTGTACCCTTGTCCTCCGTTTGGACGATACCCGTTGTTGTTGTTCATGTAGAACACCTCTTCATGGGTATGGGGGCAATCCTTCCCCATATGGCCGGTGTTCCCGCACTCCTCACACGTCATGTGTGAGTCCAATGCATGAACACCACCATTTGCGTTGTGTTCGTCCAAGCGTTTTATGAGGAGGTCAACCTTGGCGGACAGCATGTCCACCTCCTTGACAGGGTGTATGCCTCTTGCGCGTGTTTGGAGTCGATCATCGCTCCACCCTTGATTGGAGACCATCTTCTCTATGAGTTCTTTTGCTTGGGCAATAGTTTTGGAGAAGAAGGCTCCTCCAGCAGCGGCATCCATATGTCCACGGGTTGTTGGTGTCAACCCGTTGTAGAAGTGTTGAAGAATGAGCCATTCCTCCATCCCATGGTGAGGGCAGGCCGAATGTATTCTTGAAGCCTTTCCCATGCCTCGGGCATGGATTCGTTTGTCGCTTGTCGGAAACTTGCAATTCTTCCACGAAGGGCATTGGTTTTGCCCATCGGGAAAAACTTGGCGAGGAACGCCGTGGAACATTTGTTCCAAGTGTCAATGCTTGCACGATTGGCATAAAACCACCTGTTTCGCCTTCCCAAGGAGGGATAGGGGAAACAGGCGGAGTTTGATAGCATCTTGGTTGGCTCCGCCGTGGCCGATGTGTTGCATATTTCCAGGAACCGTTGGAGATGAGAGTTGGCGTCCTCGGAGGCCTTTCCACAAAAGGGAATGGCTTGCACCATAGTGATGAGGCTGGACTTGATGTCAAGTCCTGCAGCACCAGCGTCGACGTTGGGCCCAATGGGCACATTGGCGACGGAGGGCGCAGAGTAGTCACGAAGGGTCCTTTCAGCCATGAGTGTTGAGGTTGATGGTGCGGAAGATGCGGGCTCGCTTGTCGTGGGTTCTTGAGGAGAGACAACGACGCGAGGTCGAGTCTTTCTCGCAAGAGCCTCGGGATTATCAACGAAGTTTTCCGGCAAGTCGAATCCACGCATGCACTATCCTGTTTTCACCTTTGAGAGAAAACAGATCAAGGTTAGCCTGCAAGGGCAATGATTAAATCATCATCAAGTGTAATCATGAACATTCATTGTATTCTTATTAACCAATGTCTTCCCCGACAACGGCGCCGTAAATGCTTGTTGGCATCTCTTAAGGTCACGCGGAAAGAAACACGTGACCGCGGGAGAGCCAAGGGTTTAAGTCACTTGCACTATTTAACCAAATAATCCACATCCAAGTACAAGTACTAGATATGTATTATAAGGTGGGTCATGAATATCCGCAAGCGGACGGATAACCCGTTGTAGCATTTCACCCGAGAGTATTCAAGGGTATCGTATTTATATTTTCCCAAAGGAAGACATGGTTGATAAGAGTACTTATGTTCATGGTGTTACAAAAGAATGATGAAGTATTCACATTCCAATGCAGGGGTTAGGAGCAATAAGTTGAGGATAGTGTGACACACACCAAGGCGATGCATTCTCTTATAAAAGGGATAGAGGCGATCCTAGATAAAGCTAAACTAGACTAGCAGACCACTACTCCTAATGATACAACATTCATATGAGTGCGCAGCTTCTACCTAACATCCAAGATCATGCAAGCGCAAGCAAGCGTCTAATGCCTAGGCATCATCGGGAGATCCGTCTTACGCGAGGTCCGCCTCGCGACTCCGCTTTTTAGACTCCTATGCCATGCCCGAACGTGGAGGATTACTTTGGATGACAAGGCTGTCACTTCTTGTCACCTACCTCTACAAACCGTGGGACACGAAGCACATTCAACGGTGGGTAGATAACCCCAAGCACCATGCCGGCGTCACTAACCACAACTCTAGATCCCTCGAGGCACCGACATGGTGGTAAATCTAGAGCACCCTTGCGGGACGATGAACCCGAAGCCTATTCATAAGAACACTAGCCTAACTAGCATACGCTAGACGAAAGGATCAAAGCTAGCACTAAGTCATGTAAGAGCGTCTGCCGCTCAAGAATGAGCGACGAACGGCAATTAATCAAGTAAGATCAGGAGTAATCGGTGATCAAGTATGAACGAACGAAGAACATTCGATATGAGTTCATCTTCTATTAATGAAGAACGAAGAACGAACGACGAACTCATATGAACGAACGATGAACGATCAAACAAGATCATGACTACTCTATAAAGCTCATGACAAGGATATGAACGAAAGTATTCCATATATAAAAGATCAAGTCTCATAAAGAGAGGATACAAGAGCTATACCCAATTTTCCACAAGACTTTGGGAGCAATGAGGCAGCCCACTACTAAGCCTAGCACTACCTAGAAAGCCTCTAAACTTCTAGTGTGAGGAGAGAATGATCCTTGTGTTGTTGTGTGTGTTAAGGAGGGGGGTACCCCTCCTTATATAGGCTTGAAAGGTCGGCTCCTCGGAGGCGGTTTCGTAGGTCGGTGGCATTTAATGCGCGTGGAACCGACCTCCGGAGGCGGTGGGCAAACCGCCGAGAAAAGTGGGCCAGGGGGCCACCATGACGGTTCGGCCGAACCGCCTTGTTGGTTCGGCCGAACCGCCACCGGCCCCTCCCGGGTCGGGCTTTGGCGGTTGGCTCCCCCACCGGATGTTGGTCTTTGATCCAGGTGCGTGAGGCCTTATTTGTGTTGGATTTCGTGGTCGTTGGCCTTTTATCTTGGAGTTGATTCCCGCGGCGAAGTGGAAGTTTTGTAAAAGTGTTGATTTGTCGCCTCGGGGCCCGGAATTCATCATTTTCCACCTGCACACTAAAAATCTAGAGGTACACGTGGAACTAGGTTATTTCTAAGTAAAATGCATGCAAGACATGCCTAGTCCTTCTCATTTATTTGACTAATTGACGGTCGAAATTGGTCCGTAACGACCGTCAACAAGATGCGAATTTCCATGCCACTTGCACCACTTAGCCATTTTCTTCAACTCTTCGGCGTAGGAATTTTGTGATGAGGGGAAAGCTGGATTTTCTTTTCCCGCAGCAGCTGATCAAATATCTCGTCGGCCTTGGATAAATCAAAATCATATTTTCTCTCCTTAGGATTGACATGTGGAGAAAATATCGGCCGTTTGTTATTAGTCCACTCAACTGCATTAATTCCCTCTTCATCATCTTCACCGTCGAAATCAGCATAAGCTACCCGATACCGCCGATTCCTGGTGAGTTGGAGATTCTCTTCCTGGCCGACGCCCTGCGTGTCAGCTGTGCCAGCCCATCAAACTCATGTGGGGTAAATTTTTCTTTGATGTTGGGGAATAGCCCCGCATAAGCAATTTCGGCCAATCTGTTGCTCTGTTAGGTTCAGGTTGTAGCATCGTCCCTCGAGTCCTGAACCTCCGTATATAATCAGCCACTGATTCCCCGGTTTTCTGTTTCACTGCCATTAAATCGGACAAACTAAGCTCGGTAATGCCCGTGAAGAAGTACGAGTGAAACCTTTTCTCTAGATCGGCCCAACTCTGAATAGAACCAGGTGACAGCGAAGCAAACCATGAAAAGGCCGATCCGGACAATGACAGTGGGAATAACCGAACCCGTAAAGCCTCCTGAGTAGACGCCTCACCAAGCTGTGCGTCATACCGGTCGATGTGCTCCATAGTTGATGTGTTATCTTGGCCGGACAACTTGGAAAACTCAGGAATTTTATACTTATTGGGTAAAGCCACGGAATCCATCCAGTCAGGGTAAGGTCGCCGATACAATGCACTCTTCTCTTTAGGCTTCAAATCGAGCCGATCTTTCATCATATCGGCGATCTTAGCCATGAGGCTATTCATATCATTGGGTCCAGCGATTGCTGATCCGGTCCCCGTCATATAAGCTGTGTTGGGCTGTCCCCGATCGGGTGTATCAATTGGCTGTTCCCGGAAATCCCAGTGCGAGTGGCGGGAACGGTGTCGCGGAGCAATTCCATAATTCATGGCCGATTGGATCGGCCGTCCGATCATGAATCCCTGTCCCCCAGCCGATGCCGTTGGCTGTGGAATACCGGATATCGGCCGTACTATAGTGGGTGAGTTCTCAATTCTACTTGGGCCGGTATTTGGTACGTAGAAGAAATTGGGTTGCTTGTGCCATCCGTGGGACCGCTGCCACATTGGTTGCTGCCCCCAACTCGAAGTCGGTCTGTTGTATATCTTGTCTGTCGCCTTCTTCCGTTACCGACTTCTTGGGGCCACTTGTCATCCTCTTTGCACTGGCTGGGTTGCACTGGTACTTGCATTTGCATTGTCCTTGCCAGGCCATAGGTGAGGTGGCATGCCGTACGAGGGCTGAAACCCCGCCTGCGGTGTGGTACTACGGAGGCTAATTCCCCGATTCGACCGTACAGGAGTGCCGAAAGGCTGAGTGTATGCAGGTCCGGAATACCCTTCGATGAACAGCCTGCCATCAATTGTGTCCTTGATCAAATTCCCGATGGTGTTGGTCAACACGCCCGATTGATTGATTAGGGCTCGATGAACGGACGAGTTGACCATATCACTAAGTTGGTTGGCATCCGGCAGTCTCCGGGCTTTGATTTTGTCTAGTTCTTCCGGATGCGAGAATCCGAGGGAAGTCTCCTTTTGTGGCCACTCTGCCACGTGTCACTGTCGGGGCTTGAAAGTACTTTTTCATTGCTTCGGCCGGGTATTCCTGGTACTGCAACTTTTGTTCTGTCGTCATCTTTCCCCGGGCCGAAATCCCGTTATCATCGAAACTTCTCCATGCCCTTTGCCATCCGTCCCGAGAGGTACTGGAACCAAAATCGGCCGATTTTCAGCATCGACCATTGGTGTTCCGTCCTCCCCGACGACTCGTATGTATGACATCTTGATCTTGGTTGCTTCTGTCCCACTGGGCGTGCCAAAAAGTGTGTTGACGTCAAAAGTCGTCGACACACCGTTGTCCGGAGAGTCCACCGAAACCCCGGCCGACGCGAGTCCTGTGCTCCCAACGGACCGGCTCAGCTCGCCAATGTTCGTGTGCGCTGGTGCGTGCGGATGGTTTTCCTGCAAACCAACAAAGACAATAAAAAGTGTAAAATTCCAGGTCATCGGCCCGGATAGACCGATGTGCAGCCGTGGCCGATTATGGCGTAAGATAGACAAAATCGGCCATAGACAGAGAACAGCACGGCCCATCCATTTATGTATTAAATGCCAGGCAAACGAATCGTGATACAAACGATACGAAATCGGCCGACGCTATAACATGCAATCGGTGGCTAGCAGCCGATTTCGTCGGTAAGCGATCAAATCATTGAGACCTTGCGAGGATGCATTATCGAATAAAATGTAAACAAGGAAATTATTAATGGGATGTAATTAATTAAATCGGCCGATCGGGCATCCGGCCGATTCTGCCATCGATTATAACGAGTGAGTTATTAGATCTACCTAGATGTATAATGATGATCAATGAAATCATACTAATAACTCGAGTTCAAAAGCAGTTTTAACAGATTCGGTGCTAATTGCACATAAAAACGGCTAATGAACGTGATAAACAATCGGCTAAACACTCCGAAAGAACAAGTAAGACAAATACAACCGCGCAGATCCCGAATCGACCGATCGCTCCAACAGGACAAGTCAAGCGATGGTACGCGGTCGGACCAGATCTAACGACGCGCACGCCGGCCGATTCAGGACAAGCACAATCATAAACGCCTTAGCTATGAAAGTAGATTTACACCCTAGCCAATCGGCTGCATGCGCCTAGGACAAGTCAACTATCGCAAAGGCAAACACGGGACACGTCAACCGAATCTGCACGATCGAATCGGCCAAGATGTAAAAGAATTCTCATAGCGGCTATCGTGACTCGGACGACCGGATCCGAGCCAATTGGCGTTGCGAGCAAAGGCTGGGACGGGGAGGCGGGACAAGTCGGACTACCTCCACCACGAGCCCGGACTAGGTCGACTTGACTCATCCCGGCCGATACTCACTACGACGATCAAGAACAGATCCGGTCGCCGGATAACTAGTAATTAAGCCATCTAATTACGAACAATGCGCCGAGAACTAGACAACATAATTACCTTATCAAGCCAACGTGTCGTCGACCGGAGCCCCGAGGATCCCGCGCGAAAACAGTAGAGACTTGACGAGAAATTAGGGTTTGGCGATGCGCCGAAAGTTGTATTGGATGTGAGATGTAATTCGTTTGATAGCAAGAAGATGGTTTAATCATCAATCGGATCCGTGAATCGGCCGATCGGACATCCGGCCGATTCTGCCATCTATTTTAGCAATGAATTATTTAAATCTATCTAAATGTATAACGATGATCAATAAAATCATGCTAATAACTCGGGTTCAAAAGCAGCTTTAACAGATTTAGCACTAATTAAACATAAAACAGCTAATGAACGTGATAAGCAATCGGCTAAACACTCCGAAAGAACAGTAAGACAAATACAACCACGTAGATCCCAAATCGACCAGTCGCTCCAACGGGACAAGTCAATCGATGGCACGCAATCTGGACCAGGTCTAACGGCCGCGCACGCCCGGCCGATTCAGGACAAGCACAATTATAAACGCCTTAACTATGAAAGTAAATCTACACCCTAGCCAATCGGCTGCATGCGCCTAGGACAAGTCAACTATCGCAAAGGCAAACACAGGACACGTCAACCGAATCCGCACAATCGAATCGGCCAAGATGTAAAAGAAATCTCATAGTGGCTACCGTGACTCGGACGACCAGATCCGAGCCAATCGGCGTTGTGAACAAAGGCTGGAACGGGGAGGCGGGACAAGTCAAACTACCTCCACCACGAGCCCGGACCAGGTCAACTTGACTCATCCCGACCGATACTCACTACGCCGATCGAGAACAGATCTAGTCGCCGGATAACTAGCAATTAAGTCATCTAATTATGAACAATGCGCCGAAAACTAGACAACATAATTACCTTGTCAAGCCAACTTGTTGTCGACCGGAGCCCCGAAGATCCCGCGCGAAAACAGTAAAACTTGACGGAAAATTAGGGTTTGGCGATGCGCCGAAAGTTGTATTGGATGTGAATCGAGTTTACATGTTACATCCGAGTATGTATTTATACTCGGCACAAAGAATCCTACTCGGACCCTCTTCGGGCCGATTTCCTAACCGACTAGGATCTTTTCCAAAATTAAACTATTATTTCTAATTTTACGACGTGGGCCGGGCCCATCAATGTTATGCTCTTCCGTTGGCGTCCGCGCACGATTCCCGGGAGGGACGCGCCTTTACTCGCCCAAGCGGCCGTCGGACTTCCGCCCACCGGCCCTCTTTTGACCTATAGTCGCCGACAATGGGTCCCTTGGTCAAAAACCGGCGTCAACACCTACATATGGAGAATTGTTAGCTTGAATTACCATTCCACTATTTTCCGAATGTTATCTTCAATGGACAAGTTTCCAGGTGTCAAGGAGAATGTAAGTTTCAACGAATTGCAACCTGTTTTGCTATATCAAACTATAGTTGGGCTGCAGCTCGTTCGCTACTTGGCCCAGCTCAGGAAAGACAAACTATAATTACGAGAGATAACCCGCCAACATCACAATTCCCTTCGTAGCTTGGTGGCGAGTGCTTCCCTTTCTTTCTCGAGGTCGCGGGTTCGAACCCCGCAAAAGGAAGAAGTTTAAAATTTATTAAACAATGGCACGTTAGAATGTGGGACCCACATGTCCGAAGACGGGCCCGCCATAACTAGTCACCACGAGGGGACCCACATGTCGGAACTAGGACACGCCTTGACTAGTCAACACGTGGGACCCATCGGACCGAGGGGCCCACAATAACACGTCGGCACGTGGGACCCATTGGACCTACACAATGACACGTCGGCATGTGGGACCCACATGTCGGAACCGGGATACGCCTTGACTAGTCAACACGTGGGACCCACTAGGCCGTGGGGCCCACCATAACACGTCAGCACATGGGACCCACTAGACCTACACAATGACACGTCGGCATGTGGGACCCACCGAACCCCACGGCCCGCGATCGCACGTGGGACCCATACGTGCCTAGTCACCATGTGGGACCTACTATTCGGCCCCACCATGACAAGTGGCGTGGCACATCGGCATGTGGACCCACTGTCCACTTATTTTGTGACAAAAATTAGTTCGTCATTGTTCATTAGATAAATTCGTGGGACCCACAATTGTTTCATGACGTTCTCTAAAATATTTATGACGAAAAGTTTTGTCACAATAAGTACGGTGGAATGTACTTTCTTCTATGACGAATTATGTTTTAGTTTTTTGACGTTATTACTAAATTCGCGATAATTTCTTAGTGCCAAGGCCTCGTCACTGCTCGTCCATGACGAATGGTAACATTTTGTCATTGATATACGTTCATGTATGACGAAATTGTTGAACGTCATGACCGGAACGTCATAGATGTATACATTTGTACTAGTGACGCTACCCCACTTACGAGAAAACCATACTATAGGTTACCCCGCCTCGTAGCAAGCCACACTACAGATTACCCCATCTGCAGCCAACCTCACTACAAGTTACCCCACTTGTAGCTACCCAAGGGTTACTCTACCCAAACCATCCCTCTAGTTCTCGTGAGGATCCAAGTCGTTCGTGATCGTGAACACGGTTGTTATAACAGTTTTACACTCTGCAGAGGTGGCACAACTTTACCCACTGGTCGGTGATTCCATCACCCGTCGGTGACTAAAACCTCCATTATACCAGACACACTTCCTTAGGTGTGAGGCCAAGAGATCACCGCAAGGTCTTCCGAAGGACTTCCCGGCTTGCAAAACGCCCATGCTAAGGTTTCACCGTCGTAAAAGTGACGCATCACCCGGAGACCCTCTCTTGCACCGTGGCTTCAAGTACCATGCCTTTCCTCGCCCGAATCTAGAAAACACCTTCTTCCTTCATCCTTCGTCGACGCCCGCAAAACCGGGAAGTTACCTTGGTACTAAACCTTACCTACCCATTATCAGCCATGTACTTTGTGCGAAGTCCTGGGTTCCCGCTCCAAGAACCAGATCCTTATGATCCCAAACAGGTACCACCACAACTAATAGTGTGCACTGGCACTATCATCGACAATCCTCCTGTCGGGATCATCTAAGTTCCATGTTGCTAAAAAGCATTACCGAGTTCATTGATCATTATGTCAAGTGGACAATTAGTCAAGATTAGCATTTAGTTCAAGTTAACCCCATTAATAGCAATCTAAGCAATGACATACCCGGACTATAACACTACACCAACACCAAGGCGACAAGGAAACAATATGGAATAGGATATGACACGATGGGATTCAAATTAAATGCAATGCACAAAAAGTAAATTCAGATAGTAAAGAAGTAGGCGCAATGTGCATCAAGGACACTTGCCTGATTCCCTTTGCTGCTGCTCATGTCTTCAAGTCTTGCTCTTGAGGTCTTCGAAAAGTACATTCTTCTATTTAACGTCACATCGACACAAAACATGCAAGAAACAAGCATACAAACAAACTAAGAAAAAGTACACCAAAAAATACCTAATAACTATAAAAATAGTACTAATAAATAGTACATGTAGCTACAATCGCGTGAGCGCAAGAATCGGCTTAATCGAGTTACGAACGAAAAGTTATGAGCATTTAAAGATCTAGGGTTTAAAACATAAAAACAGCAGATTAAGGACCATTTTGTAAATATGGAAAAGTTCAAGGACTAGAATATAAAAAGGTTAAGGTCTAAAAAGATAAGTTTATAAAACACCAGGGTTGATTTTGCAAAAGAACATGATTTAATGTGGTTTAACAAGAACAGGGGTAGAAACGTAATTTTCTAAAAGGCCACGATTGATTATGTAAAAAGGCCATAATTAAAATATTGAAATAAATATGGCTTAAGGACTTAAAAATATTTTAACAATTAACTAAAAGTCTTAACGAAAAAGATTAGGACAAAAACAGATTTAAAATGAAGGCTAGGGCTCCTTTTGAAAAAGATAAGGACTTAAACGTGAAATAATAAAACTATAGGGGTCCATATGTAAAACAGCCAAGTCTAGGGACCTATTTGTAATTTGCAAAAAGTATAGGGACTAAAATGTAAAGGTTCTGGACTAAAATATAATTTATGAAAAACATAGGGTTGTTTTTGTAAAATTACCGAGACCTAAACATAAATAAATATAACTACAGGGGTTAAACAAGAAAAGTTACGCCCTACGTGGAACCGGGGGCTTAAGCACGATTAAAACTAAGCATAGGAGTGTTTGTGTAAAAATAGAGGGCCTAATCGTGATTAAATAAATGTTAGGGGCAAATTTGTAAAACTACCGATTTATCGGATTTAAACAAATTCAATTAATTAAGAAAATCGTGGACCGGGTCTATGGTCCGGTGGACTAGCGGCGGGTGTGCGGCCATGGGTCTACCGTAGACCGGGAGGCGTACTCCTTCGGGGATCTAATCGGAGCCGTCCCTCGCAGATCCGACGGTGTAGGGTGCTCCGGCCAACTTTGGTCGCCGGTGTCGAGCCGCGGACGGTGGCGCCATTGAGGAGCTCGCCGGCATTGCTCGATCTCGCGCCCTAGTGGCCTAGAACCCACGACGTTTGTAGGAAAAGAAAGAGGGGCACGAGGGGAAACCTACCGGGGGTTGCGGCGTCGCGGTGGGGTCGGGGAGGGGCTCGCGACGGCGAGGTGGTGGCGGCACCGTCCGGTGGCGTCACGAGGACGCGTCGGGCATCGACGGGGTGGCTCCTCTCGCGAGCGAGGGCGGTGCGACGAGGCGAAGGCCGGCGTGGTGTCGGCGCCGACCGAGGCGGCTCCAAGCGGCGGCGCAACGAAGCTCGGGCTGCGGCGTCAATGGAGGCGGCGGAGCTCCGTCGTGGGGCGTGACGAGGCTACGGATTTTGGGGAAAAGAGTAGCATAGGATTGCGGACCTCGTTTATATAGGGGCCATGGATCGATTCGGCTTGGCACGCACGCCAAGGACCGCCGTGTTGGCATCGGAGACGGCTAGCGTTAGGGCGGCGGTGTGGTTGGGCTCGAGCGGGCTTGCGGCTCGGCCTGCGGGGCCGGCGGGGGCCGGGGTTCGGGCGGAGCGCGCTATAGCTAGCGGACCGGGCGCGAAGCAAGCTGGGCTGAGCCGAGCCGTCCGGTGGGTTGAAAGAGAGAAAAGAGGGGGAAAGAGAGGGAGAGAGTCGGGCCGGTTGAAGAAAAATAAGCCCAATGGCCCGAGTTTCGATTTCCTTTCTTTTGCCTTTTCTACTTTCCGTTTCTAATAGTAAAACAACTAAACAGAAACAGTTTCTATAGGAATTTTGAAATGTAAAATTCACACAAGTAAAGATCAAATGCTTCTACTCCACATGAACCCATTTCAACAAAAATAGGACAATCTATATCAATTAATTAGATTTAGAAGACAATAGGCTTTTGCATAAAAGGGTTTATAAATTTCCTTTTCAAAGCCAAACTTTTACCAATTAAAGATAAACATTTTAATTGTTGGAAATGCCTTGAGACCAAAAAAAATACTTTAAACAAAAAATAAGCATTATTTCATAAATTCTTCTAAAAACCCCCATGTATTGATAAAAGAAGCTATTTTTCATAGATCTATTAAGTAAACAATTACGTAAATCAAATACATTTATTTGATAAACCCTTTTCACATATTTAAAGTGTTTGAACCATAAATCAAATGCATTTCTCAAATCAAAAGCTTTCATCAATCAAACTTTATTTAGTTTTGGAAATAACTCCTTCTTCTCACAATGAAATAATACGGCTCTCATTTTTTCTTACAAAGAGAAAACATCTTGTATAAAATAATGCTTTTTGAAATAAACTTATTTTCATAAATCATTTTCTTAAAATAGATTACCTACATAAATCAAAAGTATTTCTTAAATAAATGTTTCTATAGATCAAACTTTATTTATTTTTCAAAAATAACATCTTTAGTTCACATAAAATGATAACAAACTTCTCTTTTTCTTGCAGAGGGAAAATACCTTGTGTAAAATTTTGGTTTCTAAAATAATATAAATTCATGAATCAAATATTTATTTTTCAATAAATCATTTCATAATCCAAAACAAGTCAGAGATACATTTGTAAAAATTTAATAAGGTTTACCTTATAAGCAAAATAACTTATATTACTTTTGTTGAGTTTAAAATAACTCTTTCTCTTAAAGAAGAAACAAAATATAATTAAAATATTAACCTTTAGATAGATTTCAAAATATACTTCAAAAAGTTTTAAAATTTAGTGAATTTTAAGCACAACCCAGAATTTGAAATTCCAGGGTGGTACACTCTGTGCTGATCGACACGCTTTGGTGCTAATCGACGCATAGTGAAGAATTCAGCAGAAAAATCAAGAAAAATGTCAAATAAATCAAGTGAAGGTGTGCACTTATGAAGTGAAAGGTTTGCTCAAGGATTAGCAAAATTTTAAGTGTGGAGGAGAGGATACCCTCAAGGATGTTCAAGAAAAGTTCAAGAAATTCGTTGCAATATAGCCAAGAATTATTTCAAACATGTGCAATCCGATAGTGGGAAATTTCTTTCTTCCCAAGATCAATTTTTGTTGTGCACATGTCCAATTATCTTACAAGGTGTGAGTTTCTTTCTACAAATTTAATTTCTAATGGCCTTTTTGGCAAGTCTCCATAAATCCACTTAAGAATTGTCTCCTAGCTTTACAATATGTTATTGATTTATGTCTACATTCCTTGAATTACCTTACCTAGCTACTCATATGAGCCTTTCACAAACATTCATCGTTCTATTACAACTATTTATAATGTAGATTATAGGTGGAGTGATTTGAAATATGAGTTGTTGCCTTTGATCACTTGACGGATGATTCTTTTTGTTCACAACAACTTTTTGAGTGATTTACACATGAGGAAAAGCTATGAATCTTAATTCGAATTTTTACAATACATTAATTTATAAGCGGAAGCGTAAAAGTCTCGACGATACAAAACTTATAGAAACCATATCAGCCCATAGACACTGTCTCACTCCCGAGTTGGTGACGAGGGAACCCATTCTACGGTCCATTCTTTGGGTTACTCATCTTGCCACACAAACTTGTCACAAGCAATCATAGTACTTGGGCTGTGCCACTCCCGAAAAACAATTTATCGATAAATCCCGAGTATCTAGTATTCTCCCTGCATACTCGGATTAGAGGACGTTTAGGACATGATTTACAATACCAAGGAGAAATTAAATTGGGTCTATTCTTCCATTCATGTCCCCATTAAATAAACTGTGGAGCCGCTCCGTTAGTATTACCTCTCCCGTCCGGCTAGCGCAACCGACTCCAATGCATCTCGGTCGCGGGTTCGGGTGCAACGCTCACCCTGTTTTGGTTTTATTTTTTGCCACTTTTGCATGGCGTGTTGCATGCTCGTGTGCTATGACCGCGCGCTCTTTTTCTCGTTGCACGCATAGCCTGGAATTGGGTTTTTGCTACCGTGTGTTTAATGCTATCGTGTCGCGCTCTTTTTTTCAGCTTTTCTCTCGTGGTGGTCGCACGCTCTTTTCCCGCTCGCGCCCTTAGCTCGGGACGGATCGTTTTCCTCTCGCACTAGTCCTCTCGTCAATTTAAGGCCCCTTTGGCATGGCTCATCCAAAATAGTTGGCTCCTCCGAAACAGCTCCTCCACCAATATAGCTCTTTTAGAAATGGCTCCTTCACCAAAACGGATTCTCTATCAAAACCGATTCTTGGAGTGTTTGGCAAAACAAATTCTCATGCTTTTGGATAGCAAAATAGATCCTAAAAATGATTGAGGAGCTGTAGGAGCTATGTTTTTGAAGCTTTTGGCTCCTAGTTCATTTTGGAGAAGTGCTTCTTAATCCTAGGAGCATAATCCGTTTTGAATGAAAGTGTTTCGATAGATTCTTGACCCTAGGACCAGAATCCGGTCCGGAAGTTGCTCGGGAGCCTTGCCATACAGGCCCTTTGGCTCCTAGCTCATTTTGGAGAAGTGCTTCTTAATCCTAGTAGCAGAATCCGTTTTTAATGAAAGTGTTTGGATAGATTCTTGACCCTAGGAGCAGAATCCGGTTCGTACGCTGCTTTGGAAGCCCCGCCAAACAGTGCCCTTTACCACACACAATATTTCTCAATGCAACATGAACCGAAGTCCTCCAAGCAACATTAGTGAATCGGTTCGAGCGTTTGATCTGCACTTTGAGCCGCTGCTGGAACTTGCCGATGGTACTCGTCTTCTTTTGATTGTTTCCATTTGAACTCGATGGTTTTCACTTGTTTTTGCGCTCGCTTATGGTTTGCGCCGCTTATTGTTTGTGTACGAGGATTTGATCTTAACTTGCAACCAGAGAATGATCCAAATGATGCACCCGTGCAAGGTTTGCCGACATGCATCGTTATTTCAGCTTGTGTTTATTTTCATTTCTTAGCTGTCCCGATGCCCACAAATTTTTATTTTCAACTTTTAGGTTCTACAAGGAGTAAAGAAACATCCGATGAAGTTAGGAAACAAATTTACCAAACTTTGTTGGCAAGAAGTAAGAATGGGATTTTAGGGAAGCAAGTTATCAAATAAGTTGCACCTCAATTTGATTTTTCTATTCGTAGCGTTCAAATGATTTGGCAGTAGGGGAAAAATTGATCTAGCTCAAGGGACGGTGGTCAATGTAGCGAGTAGAAAGAGAGGTCGTGTGGGACGAAAGGAAACACCCATTGACTTAGAGAAATTATGCACTCGTTCCTCTCGATAAAAGGATGACTATAGACAATGTGAGCAAGTGCCTAGGCGTTAGCAAGTCAAAGATCATGTGGTACATGCGTAAAGGTTTTCTTAGGCGCCATTATAACAAAATCAAACCATACCTCACTGCTGCAAACAAGAAGAGTCGACTGCAGTGGTGTGTTGACATGATTGATCCGAGATAGCACACAAAATGATCCACACTTCAAAGATTTAATTGATCATGTGTTCATCGATGAGAAGTTGTTTTTCCTTACACAAAAATCATCCAAGTATTACTTGCTGCCCGACAAGGATGATCCACATCGTACTTGCAAGTCAAAGAACTACATCCCACACCTCATGTTTTTGTGTGTAACCGCTCGGCCAAGGTTTCGTGATGGTGTTCGTATTTTTGATGGAAAACTTGGAATTTTCCCTCTTGTGACTTATGAACCTGCTAAGAGGAGTAGCACTAATCGGCGAGCGAGCACAATTGAAATTAAACCAATCACTCACATCACAAGAGAAGTGATCTAGAAGTTCATGCTTGACAATGTGCTGCCGGCTATTACAGCAAAATGGCCTAGAGAGGACATGCACAAACTGATCTACATTGTTCACGACAATGCACCGTCTCATCTACTTGTTGATGATCCTAATTTTTGTGAGGCGGCTCAGCAAGTAGGATGGGACATTAGACTTAAATGTCAATCTTCAAATTCTCCAAATTTGAACATTCTAGATTTGGGTTTTTTTCATGCCATTCAAGCGATTCAATATAAGAAACCTGCAAAGAAAGTCCAAGCGCTTGCGCCAATTGTGCTAGAGATAAAATATATTCTATTGCAACCAACATTTCATCATTTCATTTTGAGCTCATACTCATACTAACATTTTTTAATATCTAAAATAGGCTTGCAATGAGTACTCTCCGGAGAAAGCAAATAGAATATGCCTCACACTTCATTTAGTCATGAAGGAAATTATGAAGGTTGTCGAGCCAATAGATACAAAATTCCTCACATCAGCAAAGAAAGACTCGAGAGACTACACCTACTTCGACTACAAATTGATTGTGAGGCGACCATTGTTGACGAGGCAAAGGCAACTCTCGCTGCAAACAATTAAAGGAAGAAGGTTACAACTAGGTATCGAGTAGGGTTAGATAAATGGATGAGATAATGAAACCAATCTGTACTTACCCTATGCATGTTGTTCCTTATATTTCTTCAACCTTTCAGCGAGTTCATCCATCTTGTTCCCAATATTTGGATCTTGTTCTTTTAATTGTTGCATCCTTGGACTGAGCTCATCTATCCTCTCGCTAGACATGGTCCGGTAAAAGGATCGTCCCGCCGTCCATTTGCAGCTCATCAACATTGGGAATGTATAAATCACAGTTGAATTTGTCAAAGCCATCTATGATCACCGTTGTGACGTCGTAACCGATGTGGATGAGCCGGCACCGAGAGCACCTTCTCTCGCTCCTTGCGAATGCGGTGACACGCTTAATGTCTTGCACACCATGCATTTCACCACATCGTTTGCACACACAACGATCTTCTTCTTCGCTGCATGAATCGGGGACGATGAGAACGTCCATGGAGTTGTCGTCCGGCGAGGGCATCGCCATGAGCGAGGGCACCGGGAGCGGATGGACAAGTGCGCGGACCTGCGAGGCTTGACCTGCGGATGGAGCGAAGCCGGCGCGTGCGACAGAGAGAGCGAGCTAGGGCAGAGCGGCGCCGGTAAGAAAGTGATGGCGATGCGCGAGCCATTACGCTTGCGAGAGTTGGGAGCATGCGCCGTTTCTATGGACGACGAGTGCCTCATTTTAATTACCGAGTGATTGAAGAGGGTTGCGCGCGGCGTTTGGATTAAAGCGACAACCTCGAGAACGGTCAGCGCCGGGGATAAACTTGGAACAGCGTGGGGATGTTTCGCAGGACGCGCGCTAATCTGAAAAATGCTTCGTGCGCTAGGATGCTCTCTAATCTGAGTATGGAGGGAGTACTCCGAAGTCTTACCCGACAAAAGTGGTTTCTAAACCGATTCCTAGCATGGAGGGGGCTGACCGGGCTTGCTGGAATTATGCAAAAACAACACCGATGTTTCTATATTTATCTTTTAGCGATACAAGGTTGCATGAACATAAATTTAGTGAGCAAGACCTAGCAATACAAGGTTGCAAAATCAACATATAATACTTCAAAAACAGCAAGTATAATATCTTGTTCACTTCTTACTACGATGCAATCTGCTTGAAACAAGTGATACCGAGGGACGAGTGATATATATCAATTTACATCCTGCAGGAGAAACCCAAGTACACGACATACACACCATATAAGAACACGTATGAACACCTTTCACGAGATCATCATAGTGATGAGCCGGGTCTAGCCTCCGAGTGTATGTCCCCCTTACGACCACACAACCTCCAACTGTCCACAAACCCGTGCATCCACCGTGATCGATACTTTGCACAAAGGGAGGAGTTACCGTCCAACACTACGACTCTCAAGTTACATCGGTTTAACAACTCCCATATGAAGGTGTGCACTTGGTACAATTCAATACTTGCTCGCGGAGCCACAACGAACAGTCCTCAACCGACACGCACGGGGCTATGGCGAACAAGGGTCAACCTTGACACCGCATCCTACACGTGCACATCCCCGCACGGTCTTAAATTCATAATCATCATGTGATATACTTATAACAATTAAGTAAAACCTATAGTGAGGGTCTCCGTACCACTCGGTGTTTCTACCGATGATTCATTATTAAGAATAACATTGCTAACGAAAAAAGATTGTACCTAACCAATAAAGACCATAGGCATAAAGGGATAATTAATGCAACTACGGTTGCAATCAATTCCTAAACTTAAATGCACAAGACATGACATAACATATGTGAAGTAAAACTGAAAACTTAACAAATGTGGGTTGTGCACCGGGGCTTGCCTTGGGATTGTTCGAAGTTAGTACCCTCAACGGTGTTCAGCTCAACTTTAATATCCTCGTGGTTGCCTTCCTCGGTCCGGGTTCCTATATGAGTGCAATGCATTGCATGAGCATAGATGAATACATAGACATATATATATATTCATGGAACTTTCTCAATAAATACATGTCATGATACTATATGATCATGAGATAAAACATGCTTATGCATGAAATGACATGCTCACATATGCATTTTGAATAATTTAAGTCAAGGGGACAAACTTCTAATTAAGAAAAACATAGATGAAGCAATACATAAGCATAAAATACAGAAGCAAATAGAAGAAATGATTTTCTCCTAGCTAATAAAACATGGTACAAAAGAAAGCATTAATCTAATAACTTTCTATTAGGACATGGAATTATACACGGGCATAAGTATGGAATGTGTCAAAATAATTATGTACATGCTATACTCCTTGCATGCATCACAATAAGGCTCATGGTGAATGAAAGGAACTTTATGTCGCCAAGCCTCTTGCTTGCCCTTCTCCAATGTATGGTCCATCGCAGCCAAGTCCTTGCTAATCCTTCATCAAACTTACCGTCAAGATTCACACATTCCTTTGCATCATCCGTTAGCACACGCTTGATATTTATCTTCATGTTGTATTGATTCTTTGTTGTGATATGTGTTGCTTGCTTGATATGACACCAAGAATTAAGTAACCAATATGAATATGGTGATACTTTCAATGACCAATATGAGACATATCAACAATCTTCATTTCTTTTCATGTGACACATGGTATAATATTTTCACGGTTGATCATTGATGTGCTTCACCTTCATCACATCGTTTGTCATATGGCATATAAGTATATACATGTGAAATATCCATATACATCCATGTCTTGATACAACAATGTTCATAATAAATTTACAAGACATATTCCTGTTACAACTCAACAAATTACATTAGCTCTTTAATCGTGTTGTCATCAAAACACCAAAACCCACTAGGAGGCCTAGATGCACTTTCAATCTCCCTCTTTTTGGTGATTGATGACAAACCAATTAAAGCTTCACAATAAAATCATAAAATACTTTTGGATGTAGTGATATACTTAGAGCTCCCCTAAATATGTGCATAGGAATGAAATTCCAATTTTGGCTTAAAATGCTAAAAGCACATATTCAATAAAAACATGGAGCTCCCCCTATATCACTCGCATCCATGGGGTGCATAAACGTGTGATGTGATAGTACGTGATGCGCATGATCCAAGCACGAAGCAAAAAGAAAAAAGAAGGAGCAACAAACATACACCATTGAACTCATGCATTTCACACTAGCACAAATTTTTCTTAGATAATTAAGTTCTCAAAACACACATAGCACACATTAAAAATATTTGTTCTCAAGTCCAACAAGTTTCACGAAGAAGGAACGAAATGATACAAGATTGGAAATCTAGAAAACAGATCGGGCGACCTGACCGCCCTTCTCTTGGCGAGACAATGGACGAGGCGGGCTGACCGCCCTTCCAAGGCAGTCCGGCCGCCTTACACAATCTGAAAACACATTTTTATCCTTTCTGCTCCTTTGATCATTTTCTTGTTCCCCATCTGAAATGCTGAAGCTTTAATCCTTTTCTTCTCCCCCTTTTGTCAACAATCATCCAAAAAGAAGAAAAGGTAGTCCGAAGGGGTGTTCGTGCTTCATTGAAAGCCACCGCCACTACCACCTGGATCATTGGGATCCTGCCAATGCCCTGCTGGTCCAAGGTACAAAATATGACATGTTCGCTCATTAGGATCAGTAAAAGGCAAGAGTGGATTAGAGAGTGTACCGGATGGTTCAAAGTGGAAGAGATTGTCACCAAATTCTTCAAATGCACTGCACCTAGCTGGTTCCTCTTGAGGTATTCTTGCTGTGACTATTGTGCGGGAGGAGGAGGCGATGCAAACTGTGAAGATGATTCAAACTGAGTGAACTATGGAGGAGGATCATTATACATGTCGCTGTGAGGTGGCACACAGCCACCGACCGTCGGATCACTAGGCATACCCAAACCACCACGTGTGGGTTCTGAAAATCCCCCATGTCCACCACTATTGCTAAAACTATGAATCCGAGAGTAATAATCTTCTGTTTGCCATCCGTGGTACCTTTCCATTAGGGAGGTTGGTGGTCGTTCTTCTTCTTGTCTAACCGGTGAGGGAGGATCATCCGGAAATTGGGCTCTCTCTCAATTCTTCTAATTCTTCTACCCAAATCCGCTCTTTCTCGCTCGATCACGGGTTTCCACAACATGTTGAGTTCTGCACATTTCAAAAATCATGTTGAAATTTTTCTTAATTGGAGATGTCGATTTTTCGCGATGGCGGGACGAGCCGCTGCCCCACCGGCCATGAAGGGCGGTCCGACCGGGTGGGCATCCTGCCGGTGCCCCTCCAGGGCGGCTTGACCGCCTCGCTGACCCGGTCCGACCGGGTTGAACTGTTTTGGCTACTGCTCCGGCTGAATGTCATCATCTTGTTGCTGTTGTGACCGAGACGGAGGTGTAGGCATTCTCACAATGGGATGTTTTGCTGGAATACGTCTCGGAGGCCGGTGTGGAGGAGGATGTTCTATGGGATAATTATATCTTGTTGTCTCCTCAATCATGAACATCGGGTAAGGACCAAAACCACATGACTTTTGAGGGTCCATGGAAGTTGCCTTGATCTTCTCCCAAATGAAGTCCATCACCTCCATCTCTCATCCTCGCTAGCAAATTATTTGAATAGAGAGTGATGTCCGAGGGGTTTCCATCTCTAGGTGAGAGGGTCTTTCTAAACATCCTATTCAACACCGAGTAATAGGTGTACGTGCCTTTTACCAGTCCCACCTTATCTAATTCATTTGGAGGATACATAAACCTCATTTGCTCCTTTGGTAGTGGATCCTCACTGTGGATTCTGAATCTGTTAGAATCACTTTGCCCAAATCCGAATATCCGTGCAAACCTACCATATGTGATTGTATACACCATACCCTCTCGTCATCCAAGTGCATTTTCTTTTCACCTCCTTCTTCCTCAAAATAGACTATCGCATAGAATTGAGCAATGATCTTATTGCTCCAGTCATATTTGAAACCCATCAAATTCTTGATATGAGTCTTCTCACAAGCTGCAATAACATCATCAAATATTGAATTACTCCGATTTTCCAAATGATACCGGTCAATCCACCGAGCCTCTAACACAACTGTATCCTTGTTTTTCAAAACGGTTTCATAGTAATGTTGTGTGAAAACAATTGTGAAACCGGTAGTTCGTGCCATTTTCCTTAAACGATTGGTATGGATTTTTCTTTCTTATCTTTCTCACTGTCTTTGTTGACCCTCCGACTCGATAATCTATTGGCATAAGAGTCGGAGGTCTATTTGGAGACCTCAAGATTGGTTTTTGAGGATATACTGATTTTGCAACTTTGCTTATGATCATCTCATCTTCCTCACCGTCAATTTCTTCCCCCTCACTTTCCCCATTATCCTCATCACCCACATCCTCATTTTCCTCACTCTCCTCGGTCTCTTCTACTGCAGCAAGATCCTCCTTTCCGACTCGATAAGTTTCATCCTCAACTTGTTCCTCATCCTCATCACCACTAGATTCATCACTAGTGACCTCAAACATTTCTTCATCCTCGGCTGCAACAAAACGATCAATAAACATGCTGCCCCTACTGTGATCTTTGCTTATATTTTTTTGTGGAGTTTTTGGGGCAGCCATACCTGCAGCTTTTTCTTTAGGATCTCTAGAGCTGCCACTTGCTTCGGAATAAAATCTCCCCTTTTTCCACCTTTCATTTCCTGACCTTGGCATTAAGATTTCCTGAGATAAAGAGATCAATAAATTATGTATGAGATCTCAGGAAACAGATTGAATTTGATTTGGAGTCAAGAAAGCATGACAATGGAATTTTTAGCTTTTCGGATGGGGCCAGCCTGGTCCGACCGCCTTGGACGAGGCGGCCTGGCCGCCGTGGCCAGCTAGTTCGCCTTTTGCTTTGTTAGTAGGACTAGAAAGATAGCAATGATTTTTGACAGAGGGAACTAGTATGCCAAGACTAATATTCACAAAACCAAAAGGAATCAAGCGATTTTGGTGCAACAAATTTTTTGTACACAACCCGGTCCGACCAGGTCGCAAGGGCGATCCGACCGCCTTGTGTAGAAAAACTTTGTTTCACCAAATCGATCAATACCTTAGGGAGAAATGATTAATCTTAGAATGTGAGGTTCATAGGCATACTAGGGAATGATTCCATGGCAGGGAACTTGTGGAGTTACTCTAGGTGAGGAGATCGGGAAAGGATATGGTTTGAATACCTTGAGAAGGAAGAAAACACAAGCTTGGAGGGGAACCGGCCTTGGATCCGGCCCGACCAAAAATGATTTTTTTCATGTATTTTTCAATTCTTCAGCAGATTTTGATCACTTGGTCTCCCAAACACTTATTCCTTTTATGTCCTTCAAATTCGAACCCCTTTGGACCAAATTTTGAGAGAATTTTCCGATGGCTCGGGATAATGTCCGATGGGCTTAGGATAATGTCCGATGGGGATAATATCCGATGGTCTTAGGATAATGTCCGATGGAGATAATATCCGATAGTCTTAGGATAATGTCCGATGGATCCAAGACTTAGAGATTTTTCGGGGTGTGCGACATTTTGTGATCCGATGGAAAAATCCGATGGGCTTGGGACATTGTCCGATGGACCAACACTTAGTGAATTTTCTGGGTGTGCACGGTTCCGTGAACCGATGGAAAAACTCTGATGGCTTAGGACATTGTCCGATGGCTCGAATATGAGTTGGTATTTTTGGATTTTGAGATGGAATTTGCACTAGGTTTCTTCGACACTTATTCTTGTGTGTCCCTCCAATTCAAACACCTTAGGACCACTTTTGCAAGAATTTTAGTCCTTCTTATTCAGTCATCTTGGGACTAATTTTGACACCAAACATGGGGATAGGAATTCTCAAGGGGATGAAATTGTGAACTTGAGTATCTTTTCATTCATAGCCAGCCATCAAACAAACAAGGTGAACAATGGCCATGATGAATCGATATGGTCACAAAGACCGAAAATACCACTATTTAAAAAAAAACACTCAACCTAGCAAGTCTAGGTATATTTTCAAAACATTTACCTATAGCACTCGAAGCAAAAACAACATCCAATGAGTCATTTTAGCATATTTAGCTTATACCTTTCATTTGAAATTACTCTTGACCTAACATATGTCAATCTATGGATAAGGTATAAACAAAGTATCTAAGATGCT
Organism: Chloris gayana; assembly: GCA_031894775.1. Classification (NCBI taxonomy): domain Eukaryota; kingdom Viridiplantae; phylum Streptophyta; class Magnoliopsida; order Poales; family Poaceae; genus Chloris; species Chloris gayana. The sequence continues at coordinate 323,325 of JAUNZO010000134.1, read as the reverse complement.
CGGTCTCATCAAGTGACACACACTTAACAACACATGGATCAGTTGTAAGCTCAAAACACCCTATTCATGCAAAGGCCTAGATGCACAGATAAGAAAAGGAACATAACCTTAAAAACATACCTTTGCCACAACCGTCAATTTCTTCATTCCGGCGAAGAATAACCAACAATTTGAGCCATTTACAATTGATGTACATGCCATCTCATCCAACAGAAGTTTCACCCAATGAAGTCAATAATGAGAGGCCCAAGTGGCACAAATTCCATGGAGACAAAAAAAATTTCTTGCACACCGGAGAGACACACTCTTCCTTGTGAGACTACACACATGCTAGAATCAACATTAGTCTCTCGGACCGGAGTTATAATTTAAACTCCCCCTTGATGCATGCCAAGCTTTTGAATTGCCATAATTTTGCATGCATATTCAATTAAGAATTATATGGAGTTCAAACCATAACTTGGTCACATAAATAAGTTGAGAGAAGAGCTAAGCAAGGATATACTCATTCATACTTGTTTAGGGGGAACAAGAATTACTCCGGTCTTCAAACATATTGGGTATATCTTAATTTTGCCACCTCAAGGCGGTCCGACCGCCTTGTTAGCGTAGCTCTGACCGGGTTGAATGGCAGATTGCACATTTGTTAATTCTTGTCCTTCTCTTTCTTCATAACATTCATTTGCACCATATACTTATATCTTGAGATGTCAGTGGGTAGGATATTGAACAAATACTCATTGCACTTGACTACTTGAAGTTCAATTCACTTTGTTTGATGTGTCAAGTCTCTAATGCATCTCATCATCCCCGAAAGCTCGATCAAGCAATTTTTGGTACCCAAGACTTGTTGGGTCCTTCATGATTAGTCAACAAAGATTTAGGCACCTAAATGGATGTAGTGCTAACATATGGTGAACTACTCACCTTTCTAGCACCAATATCCATTTTTGCCTTCCCATTATTAGTACACGTAAATTGACAAGTTTAGGCTCGGATTTGTTACCATTTGGACAATCCTTACTTTGATGTCCTTTGAGCCGCATGTGTAGAACACTCTTCTTTTGGTCTTGAAAACCATCTCTTGTTCTTGCTTGCTGTAACAACTCTAAGAAAATAAAGTGCATTTCATGTCATTCATGAGCATGCCATCATATTGCATTTGTGAAATATTTAATTTTGTGTTAAGAAATGTACAGGAAATATCAAATTAACTAAAGATTAAATTAAATTCTTAAAAAGAAATTAAATAAGAGTAAATAATGAGTTTAACATTTTCTACGGATAAAACATAACAATAAAAGAATTATGAAAGTTCTCTGAATTTATTTTGCTGTGTGAAAATAATTACAAGAAATAATTAAAGCCTTTCTTTTAAATTTAAGTATGAATTTTTAATCTGAAAACTATTTGGAATTTTAACTTGGACTTAATAGGAAAAGTGTTTGAAATAATTTTATTTACAACCCTGAATTTTCGGGGAATTTTCTGAGCTCGGGAAGGTTACTTGTTAATTAGCCGAAAGCGAGAGGGGCCTTTTTGCAAAATCACCGAGGCCGAGACCCAGGCGTCGGTCTCTTTCTTCTTCCTCTCTCTCTCTCTCCGTGTCTCAGCGCCGCCCGCGGACAAACCACCTCCGGCCGGGCCGCCACGACCCCCAGCCACGCAGCTGCTTGCCGTTACCGCCTATGGTCGGGATAAGACCCCCGCCCGACCCTATCCTTCTCTCCTCCTCTCATTTCTTCTCCTAGGCCACCGCCATTTTCCACCCGCTCCGGAGCAACGCCGCCGAGGCCGCTCCGGCGACCCCCGCTTCGAACCAACACCGCCGGAGGTCCCGCCATCACCCCGCGAAGCTCCTCCACCCACTCAATCGTGCTGCGACGCCCCAAGCTCCGTGATCGACGCGGTTCTTCCCCGAGCAAGTTCACCGTTGATCATCCGCCGCACCTCCAAATTGGCGAGCTGTGGTGAGCCGTTCTTGCTCGTTTCTTCTCCGGTTGATGCGCAACTAGATGCTCTTCTTCTTGGGAACTCCTCATCGAGTTTATTTCGCAGAGCGTCGTGCAATCGCCATTCTTCGGAGCTCCGACCGCCGCCGTCCGCACCACTCACGGTGAGCACCACCTTCCGCCGTGCTCAAGTTCCTAGGCCCCCATATCGAGCTTGCTCATGCACCGTGGGAGCTCACCATCCATTTTTCACCAATTTTTGGGTGCTCGGGCGAGCTCGCACCATGCCGGAGCGCCGCCGTGGTTGCACCTCGCCGTCGACGTGTCTAGGGTTGAGCTCATGGAAGCGCGTCCGCACCTGTCGTGTTCGCCATGAGCCGTGGAGTAGTTCGAGTACCCTCGCGGCGAGCTTTGGCTCGGCGTCGGCCGTCTCCGGTGGCCGCGCCGCCGTCTCTGTCCGCCGCGGAGGCGCCACACTGCGGGCCACACGCGCTGGATCGTGTGTGGCTACGCGGGATCACACGTGTGGCAACTACGTGGCCCGGCGTGTGGCACGTAACATATTTTGATTTTCGAAAATTCATAAAAAATTCAATAAAAATCAGAAAAATGTGAAACTAATTTTGTTAGACTCAGAAAAATAAGATCTATCTGTTTATGAAATAAAATGTCTATTTTGAGTATTTTTATTTCATGGCTATTAATTAATTACATTATTTGATTAATAGAAGCTATTATTTTAGGCTAATTAAATAATTAATTCAAGAAAGGAATTTAATTAAATGAAAGAGATACTGTAGACGAAAGTATTTATGAAAATTGTTTTCCAAAATTAAACTTAAAGACTATCATTTTATGTGATTTTGAAATTATTATCTTATATGTTATCACATGTGATTAAGTAATTATTAATTATTGATTAATAAGCAGGATTACTTATTAATTAATGAACCTAATTAATTATTAATTAATGAACCTGATTAATTATAAATTGTTAATTAGGAATTGATGAACATGATTAATTATAAATTGTTAATTAATAAACATGGTGAGTTAATAATTGTTAATTGTTAATTACTCGAACATAATTAATCATTAATTATTAGTTGATGAACATAAGTAATAACACCTTTGCATAATCATATCATGTACATTCATGCATGCATGATTGTGATTCGCGACGTATTGTTGGTAGACCTAGGTCCCGACGTGATCGAGGTTCCGTCCGAGGAAGAGACAGGAGACGGACACTTCGAAGTCGACCGACCCACCGAGGAAGCTAACCCCGACTCGCATCAAGGCAAGCCCCGATGCATCCCACCTATGTTTTTAAATATTTTATCTTATCACATAGTTAAGCTATGTTTGTGCATTAGGTGCTAGGGAATGGTTGATACCATAGATGCATTGAGATAGGTTTCCGTTTGTTTGTACTATACTCGGTCGGGTAGCTCAATAGAAGCTAGGCTTAATTCATAGTCGCAACGGTAGGTGTTTTAGGGATCTTAAAGCATGGAGGCTTTAAGGGTTGAAGTGTTGACACTAAGATAAGGAGAGTGTTAATGAAGTTGAGACCGGATGGGTCCCGTAGGAGAAAGGGCAAGACGGAGATGAGGTCTTGCAAGGTGGTAGCCCTGTCCGTGTCGGTCAAGGAACGTACCGTTGTCGGCTTAGTTGAACAAGTTTGAACGTACCATACTACATGCTGGTATCATGGGCCCAACAAGCTGATGTACCCTACCGCCCCGAGAGATGTAGCGTAGCCGGCTCTCTTTTACTGCATGTTAGTGAGAGGTTAGTCTCACGGGAGGGAAATGGGACAACTACGAGGGAAGTCGTGGAGTCGCCATATTCCGGGGAGTTTGGAAATGGCTAGTCTTCCGTCAGGTGCTAGCGGGAAAAGTTGTCGTATACGACCTGTGTGGTGCGTATACGTCGTGTAGTCGGGTTTTGCCAGCTGGTATAAATCGATTCGAATCGCTGTCCCTCGCCGTAATGAGTACCGCTTGTTTAGCTCGTCACATCGTAGTTAATCAACATGGAATATGAGGATGAGAGATGAAAGGAATGTTGACCTAATCCGATGCTTTCTTGCAAACTTGATTGCGATAGCTATAGACTGCAAATATAGATGTTAATCAACCTAATGTTGAGCTAAAACATTGAAAGTAAGGATCCATCTTTTAGTGCTGTTTTCGCAAAGGAGTAAACCCCACAGCCAGAAAGCCTTTGCATACTAGGCGTCGGCCTTAGCGTGCCATTTTGACGGGTCGGTCTTGCTGAGTATTAGAATACTCGGGGTTTGTTCGTTATCTTTCGGCGATTTCCACGACTTGTACGGTAGCTTCCCGGAAGAGGAGCAATGTCCTGAGGGAGGTTCCCTCCAATGGGAACGGATCCCGACGCCATGAAGAGGAAGGATCGTGGTGTACGACGGGCTCAGTACATCACGTTGATCGTTTAGTAGTCTTTTGTTGTTTAAAGTACAAGTTTCCGCTGCAATACTCGTAGGTTGTTAACTTCAATAATTTTTATGTTTCCGCTGTACGAATGTTTGTATTTCGAAAACCTGGTTGTGTTATACCATGTTGTATATATTCGGCTTGCATGAAATGATGCACTGTTGTAACTCGCTTCGTCGAGTGTCGCTCTATACCGATTCCCGGGTGTCCCGGAGGATGTCACAATTGTGTTATGCTTTTTTAGGCCTTGTCTCTCCTAGAAGCAATGGGCTTGTTTTTGTTCTTGTCCAAATTCTTGATTTGGTCGGAACCGGTGCTAGGGCGGTCCGACCGCCTCGTCAAGGCAGCTCGACCACCTTGAACTGGGTTTTTCCGACCAGCTCGAGACATTTGGGCATTTCATGATCATATGTCCCTTGCTCTTGCATCCAAAGCACACAATAGCTTTGTTTGATCTTCTTTGTCCTCTCGACGCCTTGGTTTTGCTTTGAATTCTTTTTGAGCACTTGAAAGAATAATGTCCCATATCATTGCACTTGTAGCATTGGACATGGTCAAGATTCTTCTTTGCCTTTTCTTGCTTCTTGTGCTTCGGAGACTTGTTGTTTGGTTGAGGGTGAGGCCTTGTGACGGTTGTTCCCACCTCAAGCTTCTTCACCATGTTGTCATGGTTATCTTGAGATGGTTGCACTTGGGCCTTACTCTTCAACCTAGCCACTTCGTCTTCAAGTCTCTTGACTTCTAGCTTTAATTGATCATTTTCTTGAGCTATGAAGTCATCACAAGATTCTATAACAATTTGCTTCACATTTGAATGTTGGCCTTTAGAGCAACAAGAGTTAGCACAAATTAATTCAATTGACTTTTGTGAGCATGTGCACTTTTGTATGAGAGGTTGAGAATATTTTACCGATGTTACCACAACCTCGTGACCCACTTGTAGCATAGCATGTGACTCTTGAAGTATTTCATGAGAGCTCATGAGCTCTTCATGATCTTTTTGCATCGTCACATGTTTGCTCATGAGCACTTCAAGTTGATCCTTGAGATCATCATTCTCTTGCCTTAGAGGTGCTGCACAAGAAGAAGCATCAATAGCACAAGTATACTCCTTTACTAGTTTTTCATATTTACCGATCAAGGAGATATGTGAGTTGTCAAGTTTCTCATGTTTTTCATGGAGAGCCTTGAGCTCTTCCATCTTCTCAATGAGAAAGTCTTCTTGCTTCTTTAATTGCCTCTCTTGTTCTTGAATCCTCGCTACGAGCTGCATGACTTTGTGCAAGTCTTTCTTGCTTATGTTGTTGGACACAAAGCCATCTTCATCATCTTCACTCTCATTTTCTTCAGTCATGACACATGATTCATGACTCTTGGACGAGAGTGAGGTGCTCTTGGAGGTAGACTCTTCACTTGGGTGATGACGCTCATTAGTGGTCGTTGAGGTAGGTGTGAGCTCGGGCTCATGCTCTAGCAATGACACCATTTGATTGCATGAGCCATATGTTTCCCCAAGTGCCTTCCAAAGTGAATGTGCAATCATTAGGCAGCCGTGCTTCTCAAAGATCTTGTTGTCCACTTCGCACTCAAAGCACTAGATAAAGTGTGATATGCACGGGCTTCGAGATATAAGCATTTCTTTTGCGCACTAGTTAGAGAAGATTTCTCTAAGGCATGAGAAAAGCCTATATCTACGATCCACCAAATTTGAGAGCTCATTTCACGAAGGTAGGAAGACATAAGAGTTTTCCATAGAGTAAAGTTTGCTCCATGAAAACGGGGTACCTCAATTGAAGGTGTGAAGACCCAAGGATGCGACATCGTTGTTTCTTCAAGCGGTTAAGCCTAATTGGGAGATTAGGCTCGATACCAATTGAAAGGACCTTGATGTCGCCTAGAGGGGGGTGAATAGGCGAAACATGTTAGTTCAACCCGGTCCGACCTCCTTGCACAGGCAGAACGAGTGCACACTAGTTCAACCCGGTCCGACCTCCTTGACATGGCGGTCGGACCGCCTTGCACCGGCAGAAATAGGTCAACTCTCCAAATTTGATTTCTAGCTCAAATCAAAACTTGAGGTGATGCTCCATAGATTTTCCTTAGCACATACACAAAGTATCCGCACACAAAAGAGCACACCAAAGTAGATCGAAGCGGAAGCACAAATAAGCTAGAAACCAAGAGAGGCGGAGACATCGAATTTGTTTACCGAAGTTCGGAACCACCCCAAGGTGATCCCTACGTCTCCGTTTGAGGAAGCTTGAGCTGCCCACCGACACGCTCCAAGCCGGGTCTCTTTCAACCACTTCCCTCAATTCACTATCTTGATCTTTTCCACATCGGAGGCAAGATCACAACCTTAAGAAACTTTCCCAAGGCTCACCACAAGCTTGGGAGCTCTAGGGCGACGCCTAGCCGTCTAGGAGGCTTCACCTCCAAGAGTAACAAATGAATCACGAGTTGCTTGACGTAGCCCAAAGTGCTCAAGGCTTAGGATTTTCTCACACTTTCAAATCTCTCAACCAAACTAAAAGATTAAGCTCAAATCACTTGGATCTCACAAAGAGAGGTTGGGGAGAGCTCAAATGGCCATTGGAATGCTATAGAGTCGGGCAAGAACCAGCAGCAACCAAAGGGAGAGGTGGAGGGCTATTTAAAAGTTGTTTCAAAAACTAGCCGTTGGAGTCATCGGGCTTAGGGCGGTCCGACCGCCTTGACAGAGCGGCTCTGACCGCCTTGCACTGGCGAGCAACCAACCACTTGACGCGAAAACCTGCACAAACCACAAACTTGATTGCTCAACCCACTCAAACAAACTATGCTTCACTTCTAAGGCCAAAAACTCACTTACCTAGAAGTTGACCCCGGAAAACTTAGTTCAAGGCGGTCCGACCTCCTTGACCTACTAACCCAAAAACTCGGTTCAAGGCGGTCCGACCTCCTTGACTCGGCGAACACATTGTTGGGGTTTAGGTCACTCGGATTGGTTTCTCTCTAGGATTTTGAGCACTTTGACATCGTCATTCAACACATGTTGCATCCCTCCTAATAGTACGGCATTCCTATACTCAAGAATTAGATAAAAGCTATTTTCTTCCACTTGAGCTTGTGATAGAGACATATGCCGAAATTCTTCATATTTTGCTTCTTAAGGGTTGACAACAATTCTTTGGTTGAGCACATCCACCTTGAGCTGATGACCATGGATTATATCATCAAATAGGCAAAATTCCATATTTTGTCCATGTCACCTTTTCCTTCTTGATTCAAAAATAATTGACACTAGGAAATATGCAATCCTCCATGGCCTTTTGATTCGTTGGATTCAACATCCACTTGCTCTTCTCCACCACAAAGGTTCTTTGGCGCCAAGCCTCTTATTTGCCCTTCTCCAATGTATGGTCCATCACAGTCAAGTCCTTGCTAATCCTTCATCAAACTTACCATCAAGATTCACACATTCCTTTGCATCATCCGTTAGCACACGCTTGATATTTATCTTCATGTTGTATTGATTCTTTGTTGTGATATGTGTTGCTTGCTTGATATGACACTAAGAATTAAGTAACCAATATGAATATGGTGATACTTTCAATGACCAATATGAGACATATCAACAATCTTCATTTCTTTTCATGTGACACATGGTATAATATTTTTATGGTTGATCATTCATGTGCTTCACCTTCATCACATCGTTTGTCATATGGCATATAAGTATATATATGTGAAATATCCATATACATCCATGTCTTGATAAAACAATGTTCATAATAAATTTACAAGACATATTCCTGTTACAACTCAAATTACATTAGCTCTTTAATCGTGTTGTCATCAAAACACCAAAACCCACTAGGAGGCCTACATGCACTTTTAGTGAACATGGTCATGCATAAAATGTAAAGCTTTTACATAAATTGGCATATAAGATATAAGGCAAATATACAATTCTACACAAACATTTGAACTTAACAAATCTTAATTTAAACAAAAATGGACCTACAAAGCAATGCCGGACATCGACTTACGTGAAAAATGCATAAAAACAGTAATAAGCATCATATGCAAGCAAGGCATAATTTTTAGGACAAAATTTAAATAATTTAACCATAGAAATTCATTGTAACACCCCAAAATTTTCCTATTTTTGAATGTTAGCTTTTCCAAGGAATAACATCAAATTTATTTAATTTCAAATGTTGTTCGGTGTAATTTTATTTGAAAAGTAAATCATTGTATTTTGAAAATGGAATGGTTTCAAACATTTTCTTTTCAGTCATATTTATTAAATTATTCTTTTAAAAGTATTTATTTCCACATCTTAAATATTTTGCTTTGAGTTAATTTTTTTGAATGAAAATAAAGGAATCATGTCTCACAAACTCTTCGATTATGATTATCAAAAATTTCTTTCTATTTTACAAGTTAATTGTTTTGTAAAAGCTAAACAAAAATTATTGCTCAACTCTAGTGAAAGTCGCCTAGAGGGGGGGGGTGAATAGGCGATCCTAAAAATTTCTGCGAAATAAGACTAAGACACAAACGTCAAATACCGGAACTTACGGTGCAGGGTATAAATTGTGGAATAAAACCCTACACAATTCTAGTGATCGCAAGAAGGAAAACACAGCCCTATGCAATTCTAGGAATTTAAGAGCGCAAAGGGAAACTAAAAGCAACCTAGTGAAGTAAACAACAAAGCGCTTGGTGTGGACTAGGGTCCCGATCTTCCGAAAGGTTCCGATAAACAGCGATTTGGCGGAGGCTTGACACAAATCGATCGAGGCTTCCGAACAACACGTTCCGAACCCCGCAATCGCAGCACCACGTCTCCTCTGGTTATCAACCGTGCAAGCACGATTGACCTCGCCAAGAAGGCTAATCCTTGCCTGCGAATCGAAGAACACAAGCAAGAACAAGATAGAAGCAACCAAATTACAAATATATGATTAAACCGACGAGTTGGGGTCTCACAAACCGACGAAACAGCGAAACTGTTCTTGACAGAATAATCTAAGCAAAACCCCTAAACCCTAAGGAAGGGGCAGCGGCTGCTTATGAGGTCCCTAGGGTCGTCCATCCTCTCCTGGACGCAGCCCTAAGTGGGCTCAACAAAATACACGGCCCAAAGGCCAAAAGACGGTGGTGCAACACCGGGACAGTTTCTGGACGTCTTAGTATTCCGGCAATTCCCGACGACTCGGGACGAATTTGGATATGAGACCAGTGCCAATGGAAAGGTTTTCAAATTATCTTTCCATCCATATAAAGAACGTCCCAAACGGACTTTGTATGCGACCAGGGCGTCCGTTTTGGTGCAGACTATTTCTGGACTCCGAAACAGACTCAAACTCGACTTTGTTTGGGCCTCCAACTTGACATGGACGCCCTTGCTGGCCCTCCACGCCTCCAACCTCCTCCTTAACCATATTATCATCATATCCATGGTTCCTAACAATAATTAACGCATTAGGTAGTAAAATATTCTCAAATATAAATAAAGAGATCATTAGGAACATGCTCACCCGTAAATTCAATTGTCGTGCTCTAGTTTTTGTCCTTGAATTATGTATTTATATTGGAGGAGTGTTGGTTATATCCGAGGGTGTGATGTCCACATCAACGCTTAAGTAAAAGAGGGAGCACACGAGACACGAATTTTTCACCGAAGTTCAAGCCCACCAAGGACTCTACGTCTCCGTTGAGAAAGTCCACCAAGGACCGGGTTTCTTTCAACCCTATTTCTCCCTCAAGTCACCACCAAGGTTGAGCTTGAGTGTTCCACTATCAAAGTCCCTTTCGGGACGGGTAATACAAACTTCTCGGGCGTCACCACACAAATTGGGAGCTCACGAGCACGCCTAGCCGTCTAGGAGCTCAAAGCTCCAAGAGTAACAAATCCAAATCGCAAGCTTGACGGGAGTAAAGATGCTCAAGAATGGAATCAAGTCTCTCAAACTCTTGCTCAAAGTCTCTCACTCTAATCCTAGCTCAAGGATGGAAATTTTGCTTTTGGAGAGGATTTGGAGTGAGTGGAGTGTGGCTCAAGTGTATGTGTGTTCGGAATGTGCAAGAGAGAATGAATGAGGGGTGGAGTGTGGCTTATATACCACAGCTCCAAAAAGAGCCGTTGGCCTATCTGAACAACCCGCACCGAAACTTCGGTATGGTTAGATTAGGGTTAGATCTGAATTTTTCGGCCCGCACCGGAACTTCGGTGGAGTACCGGAACTTCCGGTACGTAGGGTTAGGGTTACTTTCGGCTTCACGTGATGAAGCGGTACTTCTAGCCACGGCGCCGGAGGGGCTTTTGTAGGAAGGGGTATTTCCGCAATGGTGAAACCTTAGCGTGGGTGTTTTAGCAGGTCGGGAAGCTCTTTGAAAGACAACGTGGTGATCTCCTGGCCTCACACCTACGGAAGTGTTTTGGCAACATGGAGACTTTAGTCACCGACGGATGATCACTACAAGAAAAATGGCCTCTAGACACGTTTATATTGCTACGTTTTTGTAAGCGTGCCTACATCGGCAGCTAGAGACACTTTTTGACACGATTTTGAGAATGTGTCAACATGACATGCTCTCGGAGACACTTTAACGTAAATAAAACGATAAACACGTTTTTTAACATGCTTTGTAAAACATCACAAAGTGTTACGATTTTAGACACGCTTTGAACCGTCAGTAACCAACGTAAAGACGTTTGTTGACATGTTTTAGAGGGAATCTCAAAATGATATGGTATTGAGAGATGCTTTAATCGTATCCCACGACATCGGACACGTTTTCTAACACGTTATTGAAATCGTATGAAAAGGGAGATGATATTAGACACGTTTTTATCGTATCTACCCTCGTTTAGACATTTTTGACATGCTATTGAAAATCCTAGAGACGTTAATGCACTAAGAGAACATGCATATAAAACAATATATGGTCAAAGAATATCAACTTTGTTTCCTAGGTGAGTTGGTTAGATGAGCTTGCAGAAAATGACGAAGTCGCAGGTTCAATTCCTACTAATTGCATGAATAAGTCAATCGTTTAGAACAAGTTTTACAATAATATTTTTTATGCATTGTATAAAATGTGTATATATTGATAGAAACACAGTCTAAACGTATTAATAAAATCATTTCTAAGATTATTAACATGTCACAAAACGTGTCTACTCTAATACATACAACACATTCGTGAAAACGTATCTATAAACATATCTATGCCTTATAGTATCTCTATTAAACGTCTTATACTTCAATAGACATGTTTTCAAAAATCATATTTACCAAGCTTTGACACGGCACGTTCGGAGACGCCTCGGACACGATTTATGAAGACGTCTCTATTTTTTGATTGAGACAAAATAAACGTATCTAGACCTTAAATAAAGCGTGCTTACGGGAGGTGTTTTCTAGTAGTGGATGGAATCACCAACCTGTGGGTAAAGTTGTGCAACCTCTGCAGAGTGTAAAACTATTAGCCTAGATCCCACACGGACTAGAGGGTTTCGTATGGTTGAATCCGGTAGGTTAACCAGATTTGGGTCGTGTAGCCCGTGGTTCAATACGAGCGGGGTAGCCTGTATTGTAGTTTGAGTTTGGCTTACTACAGGTAGATAGCCTGTAGTAAGGGTTAATATCACTTAGTAAATAGGTTGTTCTAATTAAAATCAACTCGACATAGGTGCTATCTATGCGGTTAAACCTTGTGTTGACCATTCCTTCTATTAAGCCCCGCATGTCATATTTCCCCCACTTGCTAAGTACTTTATGTACTCAAACGTTGTTGCTCCCCTCTTTTGCATTATGTTGCTGCTCGGAAGCCAAGGATGAAGATGCGACCATTTGACGGAGACGATGGAGTGAAGACTAGGCGTACGGTCTTCCGGTCGATTGCCCGTGGAGTTCGACGGCGCCAACGTTTAGGTTATGTTTTCCGGTGTAATGTAATCTTCTTATCCTTGTAATTATTTATTGATTTAATAAAGATATTGTTCTTTTATCACATATATTGTCATGTGTGCGTGAAAACTTGTTCCCGGGCACGCATACGGATGTACCCGGTTTCGTTCTTTGAAACGGGATATGACATTCATATACTACAAAAACATGAATTGCTGATTACTATGAAAACCAGGTATAAATGCACCATGATCATGCACAAGGGGGTCAAATATGTTATGAGAGGTGCACATGCCAATTTTCATGAATTTACAATTTCAAGGAATTAAATTTGAATTTTATAGGCTAACAAGGTGCTATTTGTGTTTAGATAAAACTTCAATTTCTTGCATAGAACCCAAGGTCAAAAGGTTGACCATTGCAAAGTTCATGTTTCAGGGATTCCAAAAAGTCCTGGTTTGCATTTTTCTCATTTTTAAATCTAGGGATATGATTTTTTGTAAAACCTAACAAAGTTCACTAGTATTTACAAGTTTGCCATCGGTTCAAAACAGAGCTGCGGTAGCGTGCGTGGCGGTGCCTTCCTTGGCCTTCCTCACCCCCACCGGAACGGCACTCGTGACGAGGGCCTAGGAAGAGGAGGGGCTCGACGGGGTGGCTCATCGAGCGTGCTACACAAAAATGAGGTATTCGAAGGCCGAGAGCTTCACCTTAGTATGGAGAAGACCGTCGTGGGTGTGGTTGAGGTCGGAGAGGCCGGGAAAGTTGGGCTCGTCGACGATCGGGTCGTAGTTCAGCGGATGGCAGCGGTTTTCCATGGGTTTTCAACGGCGATGCTGCACGAGATGAGTAGCTTTGCAAAGATCATGAGCAACCTCCAAAAGAAAGGATCGAGCACGAGCTCACCTCAATCGGATGAATCGACCATGTTTACGTGGTGGCGCGAAAACAGGGTATCCGGCTGATTTCTACGTGCTCGCTGGAGAAGAAAAAGAATGGGCGGTTCGGTGGATCGAGAAGCTCGCAAGGGGCATGGCGGAGTGTTGCGTTGAGGCTGGTGGCTTGCGGTGCTCGAACTCGTTGTTTTTCTACGGAGCGAAGGGTTGATGGCGAGAGGGAGGGGCGACTTCTATAGGGGGTCAAGACGACGACGATGTCGACACGTGGCCTAGGAGCAGGGAAGAGAAGGACGACGGTGCGCTTAATCTTGTCCTGGCGGCTAGGTGCGGCTGCCAATGGCCCTGCGCCATCTGTGCTCCTACTAATTTTGCAAGAATTATGAGAATGCCACTCTATAGCTCCTCCGTATAGGTTCAAAAACCATACTTCTAGGTAGAATTTGACTTTCCAATTTTTGTGCATGCTCGGAATAAAATTTGGAGCAACTTTTGTTATTGACCACATTTCTAATTCTACTTCTAAAAAATCTTAAAATTCCATGAATGCCTGTTGTTTTTGTGGTTTAAGGGAATTTTTAGGGGGTTTTGTGCCATACTAAAATTATGGAAAAATGTCCTGAAATTCTATTTTGACATTCCCTTAAAGATTCTGTAAAAACATTGACACACTTCTGTTGAAATTTGTTGAGGTTTGACATGTGCTTAGTTTGAATTAAATTTCAATTTAAAATCCACACCCTAGCCAATTTAATTTGCTTTCTAATCGAATTAGAATTTGAAAATGCAAATTAAATGTGATGTCACTATTCGCATATACTTTGTGACATGGCATGTCATAATAGTACCCTAATTAGAGTATAATTGACACTAATATAGGTCACTTACCTATGAAAATAACTAGATATTTGTATATGCATGGTTTTAGAGCTTCATTGCAGATATAGGTAAAATTGACATAAATGAAGGCTATATGGAGGATAAGGGACGGAAGAGGCGCGAGAAGGCCCACTGCGCCGATGGGCACACGACGTGATTTGGCCCATTAAGGACAGTCCAATGTTCATTCCGCTATTATGGAAGGTTAATTACGTATGATACTTGAAGATATCTATCTAGAAGAGACTTAGGAAACTTCAAGATTCAAACGTGCAATGCAAGAAAATATCTCAAAGATCATGATGTAGAAGGCCCACATGGAAGTCATGGAAGAGAAAAGAACCGACTCGGATGGGAGATTGAGGAAGACACGACTTGCGGCGATAGACGCGTCCTGTGAGTCGACCGATGCATTATGGAATTTGCTAGTCTCCGACTTGTTTACGTACCTAGCCTCTATATATACTTGTAAAACCCTAGATCGACGGGGGGCAACGGAGGCAACAAAGAGAGACACCAAATTCGTGAGTTAGAGCCACCGGGGCTTCACCCTATTAGAATATATCTCTAGTTGAGTTTCAAGAACTATTGGTGATTAGAGTTGATCCATCAAGATAGGCCTTCTAGGTGGTGATGTATCTTACACTATGTATCTCAAGGATGATTACATGTTAATGATGGTTTTATTGATTTGTTGATCTTGATTCTATAATCGTGCATATGCTTGTTGCAATTGCTTTGTTCTAGGCTAACTATTCGGATGTTATCTTAATCGGGGTCATTAGGGGAGTACTCGGATCTTGTATCGATTATGGTTGCTTAATGGTGCCATTGATGTGGTTTAGTAGTGACGGTGCTAAGCTTGCGCAACATCGGTAGATAGTTAATTAGAATATGACGCTTGCGCGACTAGAGGGTTTGTCACCGCCGACGATAAATCGGAGGCCACTCTTGAAAGCCGGGATGTTCTTATTCATCTAAGGTTTGCAATTGATCTATGTAATTTATCCATTATGATGCTATCTAATTAGACTTCCTGGTTACGATCATAATTAGTAGATATCTGGTTACTCACATAAGCTTACTTAGCTAATCAAGTCTCCGAAGTTGTTAGTTTGCAGATTCTCGAGAGCGCGTCGGTCGGTTCAACGGTGACTCCGCACCGATCGGCACAACGACCACCAACACTCTCTCAACCCCAACAGCCAATAGTAGTTCGATTAGATCGTTTTACTGTTAACAATACTTCAATTTCCATTGGTCCTGTCGAGTCTTAAACTCGGCACTAGAACTACCCGGTCCCTTACGAGCGTGGAATTCAATGGTGCAAGACACGGAACACACAAGAACACGTGATTTTAGACAGCTTCGGGCCTCTCGATGGAGAGTAATACCCTACGTCCTGTGTGTTATGTACTGCCTTTAGTGGATTGCTAATTGCAAAATCCGAAAGTCTTTTCGAGGGGTTCTGCTCCGCCTTATATATCCGGGGAGCTAGGGTTACATTTTGAGTCCTAGTCGATTACGCGGATTACATATATGGGAACTCTATCTCTAGCTTTCCTTATTGATTCGAGTCCTAATAGACTTCAAATTGTTCCTTTACTTGTTTCTCAAGTTATCATACGTCGGTCTTGATACCCGCCTTATCTCCATACCGGTATATGGAATCCTCTGTTATTTTAGACTGGTTAGGAACCAGTCTGTTGGCTATCTTTGCCGACTTTATCTTCATTGATTTGTTACCGTGTCTTTGCGTATCCATTCCTTTATCATCTGTATACCCATAAGGCAAGTATACGACAGCAGCTCCAGAGTAATTTTTGATTTGACCTTGAATAAGACCGACCAGTCTTACGCATGTTGGTCTTGATTCCATGGTAAAATTAAAAGAACTCTAATCTGCTGCAATATTTCTTCTTTCTTCGAGGCGCTTCGAAAAGCCCAAAAAACCAGTGTTTTTATCCTCCATATCACCTAGTTAGGTAACACAGAAATCATTGCATATTCTTCTTCGGTGCACCGATTAGGTGCACCCAATTGAGTATAGCCCCGACTCTTGGATCATTTGAACTCCTTTCAAATAATGCAAGAGTCCACTAGTTGATTCTTCATTATTTACTTTAATATGCAATCTCTATAGACCGCTCCTTTCAATTTTCCATTATCTTTCACTTCTCGCGATCTCTCGCACACCGCTCTTGGACATGGTGCACCGATCAGGTGCACCTAATTAGGTATAGCCCCGACTCTTGTATCATTTGAGGATCGCAAATAATGCAAGAGTCTTTCTTGAGAGACTAGGCTTCACTATTTTCCATCAAATCATATCCCTCTTAGCAATCTCTGCCAAGAACACATTTTTTAGACCGGTCGAACCAGTCATACCGCATATCCTTTTAAGACTGCTTAAGTCGGTCTTATCTTTATCGTATTTAGTTAATTTTAACTAAGAAGCAAAATCCTGGTATATCAAACCAGTTTATTCCCCATATTCTCACATCGACTCGAGTCTCCAAGGCCTATAATCAACTTGGATGATTAACACCCATAGCTTAAGGCATCCATTAATATCGAGTTAGGCAAGATCTAACTCTTTCATACTGTAACAACTCTCGAGAAAATGTAATGCATTTCATGTCATCATATTGCATTTATGAAGTTATTAAATATGGTGTTAAGAAAATGCACATAAAATATCAAACTAACTAAAGATCAAAGGAAATGCTTAAAAATAATTTAAATTAGAGTAAATAATGTGTTTAACATTTTCTACTGCTTAAACATCATAAATAAAGATTTATAAAAGTCCCCTGAAATTATTTTTCCTTGTAAAAATAATTACAAGAAATAAACAAAGCTTCTTTTGTTAATTTATCTATGAATTTTTAATCTGAAAATAATTTGGAATCTTAACCTGGACTTAATAGGGAAAAGTGCCTAGAATACTTTCATTTACGCCCCTGATTTTTCGTAGAATTTTTTGAGCACCGGAAGGCCACCTTTTAATTATTCAAAAGTCGAAGGGGTTTTTTGTAAAAATGCCGGGCTCGGCCTACGAGCCGGCCTCTCTTCTTCTCTCCTCTCTCTCCCACGTCTCACCTCGCCCGCGGGGAACCGCCTCCCCATCGAGCTGCCACGCGATAGCCACGCAGCTGGTTGCGCAGCTGCCTGCGTGCTCTGTTGCCGCCTGCGGCAAGGATAAAGGCCCTGCTCGGCCCTATCCTCTCCCCTCCCCGCTCTCATTTCCTCTTCACCTCACACCATTGCCGGAAGCCTCCGGAGCTCGTCGCCCGGCCGCCTCCGTCGCTCCCCGTCCGAGCCACGGCCACCACGAGCTCCGCGAAGTCCTCCGGAGCTCCACAAACCCTTCAATCAAGACGAGCTGCCCTACTCCGTCGAGGCGAAGCCATTTCTTCCCGGATGAGCTCGTCGTCGTTCCACCGCCGCGAATTGAAATTCTTGCTGTATGGTGAGCCGTTCAACCATCTCCTTGTTCTTGCGGGTGCGCAACTCATTGCTCTAGGTTCCTGGTTGCTCATCCTTGAGTTTATTCCACGGGGAGCCGTGAAATCGTCGATCTTCTCCACGTCCGGTCGTCGCCGTCCGCCACACGCACGGTGAGCCACCCTCTCTAGCCATGCTCATGCTTCTAGAGTAGCACGTCGAGCTTGCTTATGCTCCATAAAAGCTCCCGGAGTGATTTTCCCTAAATTTTGTCTAGTGGGGCGAGCTCGCGCCATGGCCGGAGCATCCGCCATGGCCGCCTCTCGCCGTCGACTAGTTTTCGGTCGAGCTCATGCGAGTTTATCCTCTCTGCCGAGTTCACCATGTGGTGTAGCGTAGTTAGGTGGGTCCACGACGAGGTTTGGGGCACCGGCAGCCAACTCCGGTGGCCGCGCCGCCGCGGTGGTGCCACACCGTGGGCCACACCATGGGCCACACGTGCGGGATCGCGTGTGGCCACGTGGGGATTTGGTGTGGCCACCCCGTAGCCCAGGGTGTGGCACGTAATAGGTTTTAATTTTAAAAAATTCATAGAAAATTCAATAAAAATCGGAAAACTACAAAACCAAATTTGTTAGACTCGGAAAAATAAGATCTATTCATTTATGAAATAAAATATCTATTTTGAGCATTTTTATTTCATAGATAATAATTAATCATAATCTTTGATTAATAAAAGCTATTAGTTTATGCTAATTAAATGTTTCATGTAAGAAAGTAATTTAATTAAATGAAGGAGATACTGCATGACGAAAGTAATTATGAAAATTATTTTTCCAAAATTAAACTTAAACATTATCATTTCATGTGGTTCCAATTTATTATCCTATTATAACATGTCATATAAATAATGATTAATTATTGATTAATAAACAGGGTTAATTATTATTTAATGAACCTAAGTAATTAGTAACTAATGAACATAATCAATTATTGATTAAGGAACATGATTAATTAGTAATTAATGACCATGGTTAAGCATTAATTAATGAGCATAATTAGTTGTCAATTATTAATTAATTAATGAACATGCTTAATTATGCATTGTTAATTAACCAAATGGAGGAATTATTAATTGTTAATTATTAGTTGTTAATTACTGAACATAATTAATCCTTAATCATTAGTTGATGAAAATAATTAATAAAATCTTTGCATAATCATATCATGTTCATTCATGCATGCATGATTGTGATTCGCGACGCATTGTTGGTCGACCTAGGTTACGAGGTGATCGAGGTTCCACCCGAGGTCGAGGTAGGCGAAGGCAATCCCGAAGTCGACCCACACGCCGCGGAAGCCAACCCCGACTCGCATCCACGCAAGCCCGGTGCATCCTACCTATGTTTTTAAATATTTTATTTTATAACATAGTTAATTTGTGCATTAGGTGCTAGGGAATGATTGATACCTAGTTGCATTATGATAGGTTTCCGTTTGTTCATACTATACTTGGTACAGGTAGCACAATAGAAGCTAGGCTCAATTCTTAGTCGCAACGGTAGATGTTTTAGGGAATCTTAAAGCATGGAGGCTTTAAGGATTGATGTGTTGACACTAAGATGAAGAGAGTGTTAATGAAGTTGAGACCGGACGGGCCCCGTAGGAGAAAGGGCAAGACGGAGATGAGGTCTTGCAAGGTGGTAGCCCCATCCGGATCGGTCAAGGACCGTACCGTTGTCGGCTTAGTTGAACAAGTTTGAACGTACCGTACTACATGCTGGTATCATGGGCCCGGCAAGCTGATGTACCCTACTGCCCCGGAGATGTAGCGTAGCCAACTCTCTTTTGTCGAGTCGTTAGTGAGAGGTTAGTCTCACGGG
Source organism: Chloris gayana (assembly GCA_031894775.1). NCBI lineage: Eukaryota > Viridiplantae > Streptophyta > Magnoliopsida > Poales > Poaceae > Chloris > Chloris gayana. Next base: position 303,902 of record JAUNZO010000134.1, on the reverse strand, counting down.
AGGGAGATGGGTCGGCCACGAAGGAAGTCGTGGAGTCGCCATACTACCAGGGGAGTTTGGAAATGGCTAGTCTTCCGTCAGGTGCTAGCGAGAAAGGTTGTCGTATACGACCATTGGTGTCGTAGACTTACCTTACGGGTATACATTGATCACAAGATTGATTTATCAAGGACATGGTAGCATATTGAAGACATAAGACCGGTGGGGCGGGCCTACGAGTGGTGTCCGACCGGTATAGGATTCCGGAAGGTTCCATAAGACCGGTATGGAAACAAAGGCGGACAACAAGACTGGATTAATCCTTAAGGAAAGTACAAGACCGACCGAGTAGGACTACGAATTGATAAGGAAGCTAAGAGATAGAGTTTCTAAGTATGTAGATATTGTATCCGACTAGGATTCTACATGTAACCTTGCCTCCCAGGACATATAAGGCGGGGCGGGGACCCCTAGAAAGACAAGTTCGACAAGTTCCTAGAAGTTAGGACAAGTTCCTACACTACGAGATCTTGCAATTAGCAAATCGCTAAAGGCAATACATAATATACGGGACGTAGGGTATTACTCTCAATTCGAGGGGCCCGAACCTGTCTAAAATCTTGTGTTCCTATGTGTTTCGTGTGTTGCACCATCGAATTCCACGCTCGTGACGGACCGGGTAGTACTAGTGCCGAGTTTAAGACTCGACATTTGGCGCGCCGGGGAGGGGTCCCGGCGACTTCCCAGCGAGTTCGATGGCTTCTACTTTCGACTTCGACTTCATTACAAGCTTCAAGATCTCCTTCGGGTTTCTCGACTTCATTCTACGACATGACGACCGGTGTCACGGAGCGACGACCGGTGCAGAGCGACGATCGTCGCCGCGACGACGACGACGAGCGGTGTCGCGAGACGACGATTGCCACCGCGACGACGACGACGACGAGCGGTGTCACGAGACGACCGCTGCCTCGCATAATGACAACCGGTGTCGTGAACCGACGACCGGTGCGGGATGACGATCGCTACCGCGATGATGACGGCGACCGGTGCGATGATCGCCGACTTGTGACGACGAAGATTGATGCCGTCGAGCGATGACCGACGCCATTATGATAATTTCAACAGCTTTCATCGGTCGTCGGCTTCAACTTAAAGCGCCGCTGCTGCTGGACGCGGTCTTGAGCATTAGCGCGGCTGCTAATCTTCGATTTCGACCGGTCGCGTCGTCTTCAACAACTCTCATCGGTCGTCGGCTTCAATCGAAAGCGCCGCTGCTGCTAGGACGCGGTCTTGAGCATTAGCGCGGTTGCTAATCCGTAGTTTTGACCGGTCGTGCCGTCTTCAACAACTCTCATCGGTCGTCGGCTTCAATCGAAAGCGCCGCTGCTGCTACGACGCGGTCTTGAGCATTAGCGCGGTTGCTAATCTTCGGTTTTGACCGGTCGTGCCGTCTTCAACAGCTTTCATCGGTCGTCGGCTTCAACTTAAAGCACCGCTGCTGCTCGGACGCGGTCTTGAGCATTAGCGCGGTTGCTGACCTTCGATTTCGACCGGTCGTGCCGTCTTCAACAGCTTTCTTCGGTCGTCGGCTTCAACTTGGAGCGCTGCTGCTGCTCGGACACGGTCTTAAGCATTAGCGCAGCTGCTTATCTTCGCTTCGATGGATCGCGCCGTCTTCAACTCGCTTTCATCGGTCGTCAACTTTAACTTGGAGCGCCGCTGCTGCTCGAACGCGGTCTTGAGCATTAGCGAGGTCTGTTAATCTTCGGTTTCGACGATCGCGCCATCTTCAACAGACTTTCATCGGTCATCAAATTCATCTTAAAGCGTCGTCTGCTGCTCGATCGCGGTCTTGAGCATTAGCGCGGCTGCCAATCTTCTGTTTTGACCGATTGTGTTGCCTTCAACCATCTTCATCGGTCTTCAATTTCGATTTAGAGCGTCGCTGCTCCTCGGACGCGGTCTTGAGCGTTAGCGCGGCTGCTAATCTTCGATTTTGACTGATTACGTCGCCTTCAAACATCTACATCGGTCGTCAAATTCGATTTTAAGCGTTGCTGCTGTACGGAGATGTTGTCTTGAGCTGAGCGCGATCGTCAAACTACTCATCGATCGGCTACATCATCTTCAGCCCAGGCTCGGAGCTACGCTCAATAAACCAACTAAGTTGCTTTTACACTTAAGTTTCTATGTTTAAACTTATATAATGCATTGCTCACGATAGCTTTTTGATAATATGAAATATGTCAATCTTTGCCTATCTGCATGGTTTTATTTATCTTAGAATCTTAATTTTGAATTAATATACCATGCCACGAGGCTACTATTTAAGAGCGGTCGGTTAATAATTTGTGATCCGGACTTCTAAGACCGGTCATTTTTTCTATACGGCACGATTTTGTTAAGTAGACCGCCGCTATGTGCTATACCTAATGCTGATTAGAGCCAGTGGTTATGTCATAGTTGATTTGTGTTGAATTAACCATCGTTGCTTGGTTATAGACTTGATTGGTTGAAACAGGATGGTAAAATCTAAGTTTTCCGAAGTTGGAGTGACCGGTTATTAAAGTTGAAATTACATTAGGCATATAATGATTAATCTGGACCGCTGTATTTTGCGCGAAAGGAGAAAATCTTATATGTTGAAGTAAGGAAAACATATAAATACCGGTTAAGAATATGGAAATCATTTGAAATGTGTAGTAAATAAAACATTGGAGTATTTATTTACATATGATCACATTTATGTACTTCTTAAATTATTTTTACGAGATACAATGGACTAGAAATTAGGCCTCGGCTCCGCTTGATGTACTTGGTGCTTCCGGTCTTGGGTGCGGCGACAGAGAAAAGTCCACGTGATTTAGATAATCACGGGGGCTCTTTTGCCACTTGTGATGACCGGTCCGAGTGTTCGTCACTCGAGTCCATTAAGCATTTTTAGCCCGAATATATGATTTCTAGAGTGATTTATACAACAAACCGATCGGGTTGAAGACTATCTGTCCGACTGATTGGTTAACCTTAGGCCCTGGGTGTTAATCATTCAGCTGATAATAGGTGTGAAAAAATCGAGTTTATTGTGTGAATTTTGGCGACCGATTTGATCAGACGAGAATTTGGATTTGAGCGATATTCGATAAGCGGAATATCGGTTATCACCGATTTGAGCGGCTTCGGTATCGGTTCCTAATGCGAATCACCAGGAGTATGAGATTTGACACCGGTCCGGACCGGTCGAAAAGTATGTTCTTGGCGGAAGATGGTAAGAGTTACGGAGGAATGGTCTACGTGATTTGAATAATCATGGGGGTTATTTTGCAAATGTTTGAGCGGTCCGAGGTATGGAGTGCCCAGCCGCGATAACATTGGAATACCAAATTCGATTGTTTGAGGAAATTGAATAATGAGACTCGCTTAGATCAAAGACAATTAGGTCTTGCCTATCTAATCATTGTGAAATTGGATGCCTTAGGCCCTGGGTGTTAATCATTCGGCTGATTATAGGCCTTGGAGACTCAAGTCGATGTAAGTTAATTGGGAAACTGGTCCGATTAACCAGAATTTTGGTTCTTAGTGAAATTTTACTAAGCGGATTATGAGTTCATGTTGATTTAGGCGGTATGTTATGACAAACTGGTGTGAATCTTCGGGAGATTTGAAGTTCGACCGGTATGACCGGTCTCGAAAAATATGTTCTTGGCAGAAATTGCTGACAGAAATGTGATTTGATGGAAAATATAAAGCATACTCTCAAGAAAGACTCTTGCATTATTTGCGATCCTCAAATGATACAAGAGTCGGCTATACCTAATTAGGTGCACCTGACCGGTGCACTCGTGTTCATGAGCGGTCTGCAGAGATCTCGGGAAGTGGAAAATAATGGAAATTGAAAGCGAGTGGTCCGAAGAGATTGCATATTGAAGGAAATAATGAAGAATCAACTAGTGAACTCTTGCATTATTTGAAAGGAGTTCAAATGATCCAAGAGTCGGGGGCTATACCCAATTGGGTGCACCTAATCGGTGCACTAGAAGAAAAATAATTTTGTTTTTGCACACCTAATTAGGTGGTATGGAGAATAAAATACCATTTTTTGGCTTTTTGAAGCATCTTGAAGAAAGAAGAAGTACTTGCAGAAGATTGGTGTTCTTTTTAATTTAACATTGGAATCGGACCAACATGCGGAAGACTGGTCGGTCTTATTCAATGTCAAATCAAAAATTACTCGGGGCTGCTTGTCGTAGACTTACCTTACGGGTATACATTGATCACAAGAATGATTTATCAAGGACATGGTAGCATATTGAAGACATAAGACCGGTGGGGCGGGCCTACAGAGTGGTGTCCGACCGGTATAGGATTCAAGAAGGTTCCATAAGACCGGTATGGAAACAAAGGCGGACAACAAGACTGGATTAATCCTTAAGGAAAGTACAAGACCGACCGAGTAGGACTCCGAATTGATAAGGAAGCTAAGAGATAGAGTTTCTAAGTATGTAGATATTGTATCCGACTAGGATTCTACATGTAACCTTGTCTCCCTGGACATATAAGGCGGGGCGGGGACCCCAAGAAAGACAAGTTCGACAAGTTCCTAGATGTTAGGACAAGTTCCTATACTCGAGATCTTGCAATTAGCAAATCGCTAAAGGGAATACATAACATACGGGATGTAGGGTACTACTCTCAATTCGAGGGGCTCGAACCTATCTAAAATCTTGTGTTCCTGTGTGTTTCGTGTGTTGCACCATCGAATTCCACGCTCGTGAGGGACCGGGTAGTACTAGTGCCGAGTTTAAGACTCGACAATTGGGGTGCGTATACGTCGTGTAGTCGGGTTTTGCCAGCAGGTATAAAATCGATTCGAATCGCTGTCCCTCGCGGTAATAAGTACCGCTTGTTTAGCTCGTCACATCGTAGTTAAACAACATGAAGATGAGGATGAGCGATGGAAGGAATAATGATCTACTTTGATCTGGTTGCAAACTTGTTTGCAATAGCTATAGACTGCAAACCTAGATGCTAATGAACTTAATGTTGAGCCAAAACATTGAAAGTAAGGATCCACCCTTAATGCTGTTTTCGCAAAGGAGTAAACCCCACAGCCGGAAAGCCTTTGCATACTAGGCGTCGGCCTTAGCGTGCCATTTTGACGGGTCGGTCTTGCTGAGTATTAGAATACTCGGGGTTTGTTCGTTATCTTTCAGGGAATGAGTCGTACTTGTCACGACTTGTATGGTAGCTTCCGGAAGAGGAGCGAGTGTCCTGAGGGAGGTTCCCTCCAATGGGAACGTATCCCCACGCCATGAAAGAGGAAGGACCGTGATGTACGACGGGCTCGGTACATCACGATGATCTTTGAATAGACTTTTGTTGTATAAAAGTACAAGTTTCCGCTGCAATACTCATAGGATATCAACTTCAATAATGTTTATATTTCCGCTGTTCGAATGTTTGTATTTCGAAAACCTGGTTGTATTATACCATGATGTATATATTCTGGCTTGTATGAGATGATGTTCTGTTGTAACTCGCTTCGTCGAGTGTCCCTCTCGTACCGATTCTCGGGTGTCCCGGAGGGATGTCACAGCCGGTATCGGAGCGGTTCGGAGGCAACGAGTACACCATTACAAGCTTATTTTCAAAACTTAACACGTTAGTACACGAGAGAGTACAGAGCCCTATAAGGATGTAGGATAGTTAGATTTTTACTAAGCTGTTCGATGTTCGGGTTTTGGGAAGTGCTAACTATTCGTCGTTGTTTTATATACTATAGTACGTATAGTTAGTCCGTCGAGCATGCATCATGTTATATTGTGTGCTAAATAAATATTGGGGTATACTTAGCTAGTTTCGTAGTACTATATAGGTTGTACTTTCGTTTTTTTCTTCTGTGGGAAGAAGTGTTTAACCGGTTTAAACATGTTCCCTGCAGATGCCGATGACTCGCGGTAGGAAGCGCGTTCGGGAGGAGGAGGACACACGGGCTGCTCGCGTCACGGAGCTGGAGCAGCAGATCCACCGCTTGGAGTTGTAGACGCAAAGCCGGGACCGACAGCCTAGGCACTTGGAAGAACCGCTGCCGAGTGGACTGCCGGGAGGTACGGAGGTCCCACGCCGAGATCGCCGAGCTGGAGGAGCAGGCTGGTGGAGGTTACCCTGGACCGTGACGGTTTTCACGGGATGGCCATAGCGTTGGACGCGCAGCTGGCCACGGTCACCGCAGAGCGAGACGCCGCTCGCGAGGCGGACGAGACACACGTGATACGGTTGGCGGGGATGACGGCGCAGCGTAACCACGTTGTGGACACGCCGATTGAGGTGCAGAACCGGATGGGTCAGCTGGAGGCGATGTTTGACGGATCGGCCGACGCGCACCACACGCCGATACACGATCACGACGCACTCGCTGGTGCAGTTTCAGCGGTTGCAGCGAGGGTCCACCGGACGACGCCGAGGAGGTCTCCGGTATGGACTACGAGCCACCACCGGCCTCACCAGCGAAGGACGTCGAGTCGGACGCGGACAGCCACGCGCCATCGGCTTAGTTGTGTTGTGACCTTAGTGATGTAGGAGGGTAGTCACATTTTGCTGACATAGGTCGGATGTAGATAGGGTACTAGCGGATGTGGGTCGGATGGTAGTGTATGAAAAGTTGGGTCCGAGTTGTACAAACAATAAATAATGAAAAAGAAGTGGTAGTAATATATCTATGCGGTTGTTAGTATAAAAGAGTTTGTTGAAATATTAGGATTAGTTTACTTATGTACGATATGCTTACTTCTCCACGAGAGATGGACAGCACGAAGTACTGTCGTTAGCGAAGTAAGAGGACGAAGGGAGGATGTTCGTATAGTAAGGTTGGAGAGACAACTGCAGGAAAAGGAGGAGTTGTTAGCCCTTAGAGAGGCGCAGCTTGCTGAACAAGGAGCAGCAGATTCAATTTAAGGATCAACAAGCGGCAACCGCACATGCCCCGATCTCTCGGTTAGAGCAAGATCTACTCCAAGCACACAATGCGATACTAAATGAAGCAATTGGACAGCAACCTCTTGAGGATGAACCGATGAGTGCAGGAAAATCCTGTGGCGGCTGAGTCCGAAGAAGAAGAGGAGGATCCTGAAGAGATAATGGACGTGGATTCAGTCATAGATTTCACGGAGATTCCACGACTAGAGGACGCGAGAATCCAAGACCGGCGAGTTCCATAAGCCGAGAAGTGACGTCCGGGCTTCACGAAGAGGAGTAGAGTGCTAGCTAGTAGCTAGTGAGAAAATTAGTATGTACAATAGGCGCTAGTTAAATAACAAGCGTGATGTAACCACGCATGAGTGTACACTAGGAATCGTTGTAACTTGGATGTAAGAGTATGTGCTTATGGATTTGGTGGTTGCTTTAATAAAGATGGTTGTTGCATAAGAGTCATTTCGAAATGTCTCATCTATGTATTCCTGTTCCTTCCATAATTATGTTGGAATTCAGATGTCTAACGTAAAATTTTCTTGGACATAATGGTTGGAACAAGAAGACGTGATGAACCGGAGAGTTCTCAACGCGGGCGGGAACACCACCACCACCCCCGACATTGGCACAGGCAATCGCAGTCGTGCTTCGGACTCTCGAGCGGAGCAGCGAGAATTGTTGGAGCAGATTAGTTCGCAACACTGCTCCACAGGAACGTCACCAAGGCCGGAATGCACCGGAAGAGAGGGTGACTTTCTCGGACTTCTTATCGGTTCGCCCCGGTCTTCTCGGATGCGGGTGAACCACCGGAGGCTGATCATTGGCTCCGCACCATCGAATCGAAGCTGGAGTTGTTTCCATGCACCGATCATCGGAAGACACTCTTCGCTTCCCAAGCAATTGCAAGGATTTGCTGGAGCATGGTGGGCTAACTACAAGGCGATGTTTCCTCTAGGACATCAAGTTTCATGGTCCGAGTTCACCAAGGCCTTCGAGAGAGCACCATATTCCGGAAGGTTTAATGAACCATAAGAGGAAGGAGTTCCTATCACTAAAGCAAGGCGACATGAATGTGCATACCTACTCTAAGGTATTCAACCGTCTTGCTCAGTATGCTCCCGAACATGTGGACACGGATGCCAAGAAGAAGAATCTGTTCAAGGAAGGAATGAGTACAAGCTACGATCACGCCCGGTGTTAAACAAGACCGATAGCTTCAATGACTTTGTGAGTGATGCTATCGCATTGGAAGATTCTATCCGCCTTCATCAAGCGGAGAAGAACAAGAAGAGGCCGGCTCGCTGGACAAGGAAGTGGCGGACCGTCGAAGTACGAGCTGGTCTACACTGCACCATCGAGGCCGGCGCTACCGGCACACCATGAGTCGTACTATCACGACTTGTATGGTAGCTTCCCGGAAGAGGAGCGAGTGTCTCGAGGGAGGTTCCCTCCAATGGGAACGTATCCCCACGCCGTGAAAGAGGAAGGACCGTGATGTACGACGGGCTCGGTACATCACGATGATCTTTGAATAGACTTTTGTTGTATAAAAGTACAAGTTTCCGCTACAATACTCGTAGGATGTCAACTTCCATAATGTTTATATTTCTGTTGTTCGAATGCTTGTATTTCGAAAACCTGGTTGTATTATACCATGATGTATATATTCGGCTTGTATGAGATGATGTTCTGTTGTAACTCGCTTCATCGAGTGTCCCTCTGTACCGATTCCTAGGTGTCCCGGAGGGATGTCACACATACTTGCTAAATTACGAAATTTAGCATTACATTAATCCGGATCCGAAAAGTTCATATTTCGGACCGCTTTCTTATTCACGGAAAAAATTTTCATGACCATAATAATCACGGTGACTTATCCTTATGGCCGTTAGGCCATAATTTACACAAATCAATAGCAAATCCTTAATATCCTTATGACCGTTAGGTCATAATTGCATAGTCATGACATATGTCATTTAATGCCAAATTCACTGGGCCGTAAAAAACAGCCCAATAACTTTTCGACCCCGAGCCCGGCTTGGGTGCTTATAAAAGGAATCGAAAGGTCGACCTAGGTCAAACCCATTCTCGAAACTCCATACACGCTCGCCATACGCCCTTGTTCTTCGGACATCACGATCATTGTTCTTTCTTTCCGCTCACACCAATCTTAGATTTTCTTTTCTCATCTCTCAAGATGGGCAAAAAGAAGTCTTACGCCAACCCTGCGTCTTCCTCTTTTGTTCCCCGCGACCAGCTCCCATTCGGTGTTCAAGATCCGGGTAACGAGTAAAGTCAACTGAAGCATCGCTCAATGATGTAGTTCGTGATGGATATCTTCCCCCTCAGCCGATTCCGAACAGGAGTGTCCCTACCCCTGGCCAAATCCCATGGGGAATAGACGACTCTCGACAATTAGTTTTCAAGTCTTTTTTCCTCTCGTGGCCTTGATCTTCCTTGCTGCTCCTTTTTAGGGGCTTCTCTTCTTTTACGGATGGGAGTTAATAAATCTAAACCCTAATTCCATCCTTCGGATCGCTTTCTTCATTCGTCTTTGCGAAGCTTTCCTTGGAGTCCTCCCCCATTTCAAGCCGTTTCAATATCTTTTTCAAATCCGCCCACTTCCCTCATCGGACCGCCGAGGCTGCGGTAGGTGGGGTAGGAATTCAATGTTGGAGTGCAGGTGAATACTTCTCCATTTCTCCGAATAAAAGCATAGCCTATTGGAAAAATGGGTGGTTCTTCCGTGACAATCCCCGACCTGCACTCCCTCCTTTTAGCGCCAAGGTAGCCAAAAATTTCCCTACCCCAAATAGTAGGGAGAAACTCAAGGAAGATGAAGAAATCCTCGCTCTCGTGGCTTGTATCAAGTATCTAAAAGAAGTCAAAGGTGTCACCGCCGAGACAGTTCTTTGGAGCCCGATAGTGCGAGGAGTCCAGCCAGCTGAAAAAGCAAGAACATCCAGAGCATGGTGCTTCAATGAAGACGTGGCCATTCCATCGGATGAAACTCCTCTCCACGACGTAGAGCGGTTAGAAATCTGCCTCAAGCAAATGCTCCAACCAAAGCCGGACCTATCGGGATGTCGAAGAGTGGGTCCGGCTTTCACTATGTCAAACCCTCGAGATCCTGTAAGTATCTCTCTCCTTATTTCAAATTTTGTTACATTTAATCTTCATCCTCTTATTCAATTTTAATTGTGCAATACAAAAAATGGATAATTTACGAAGTCAACCCCTCTTCCTCCTAATGATACTTGTGGGGAAGACTATGAAGGCAATACCGCTCCTCTCGCTGTTCAAATCGGTGAAAGACTTCGGACCGGTCGTATCCCCTGCCGCCAAGCATAGCTCCAAAGATATCCAAATCCGGAAAAGTGGTTCATGCACCTAGTACGAAGAAACGTACTACTTCCTTGACCATCGGCGGACCCATCGCACCTTCCAGCTTCGTACCAACCGACACGTGTACGGAGGTGCATAAACTTGAGGATCGGTGGAGGGAAGAATAAGGCGTCGAGAGGGATCGCCGAGCCGCATTGGCCGCTTTTGAAGCCGCTATTGGAAAGTCTCAAGGAAGTCCCTCATTAAGCGATTCTCCGGCCAACGTTCCCAAGAGATCCCGGTATGGCATTCGGACCGGTCCTTCGAGCAAGTGGCGCAGGGGAACCGGTTTATCGCCGCAAGTCCAACCAGCGGCCAAAAGGGCTGCGAGAGGGCTCCAGTGAAGATACTCAAGGCCCCTCCAAGAAGATCAAGACCTCTACCGGCTTCAAGAAAGCCACTTCGCAAGTTTTCCGTATTACTAATCCCTTCGAATCATTTTCATCCCGGTCTTATAGTGCTCGCAACTTTTTCGCAGAATTCCTTCTAATTTCCAAGCTAGCATAGCTAGCTTTTTAAGAAATAAAGCCTCTACTCCGGCCCCGACCGATAGTGCTTCCACAACTCCCACTTCGCAACTCTTGCCGCCGTCAAGCCTTACGAAGCCCAAAGTGCGGCATCCGCGAAGGAAATCCCTGCCGCCTCTAGCATAGAAGCTCCATCCCAAGCGACCGAAGAACAAGTCATCATCAATATCGAGGGATCATCTACCACCGACTTCCCTCCCCAAGCTACCCTGTTCCAAGTTCCTCCGAACTCCCATTGGGACCGGTCCGGGTGGAAGAAATTCCTCGTCGGCCTAGGACGACGCACAAAGCTCGGGAGGGCCCATATTGGCCAAGATGGTAGTCGGAGATGTTGAAGTGGACAGCTCAAGTGGAGCTAGAAAGTTCACGACAACAGCTCGGTGGGATGCCCTTCGAAAAGAGGAAGCCCTGAAGAACTTCTCCGAATCCGGCCGGGTATATCCCGTTACTTTACTCATTCCTTTGACTAATAGTTTCATTATAGTCCGATCCTTTTTACTTCTTCCTGCTTTTAGGTTCTTCTAAAAAACTCCGAAGCCAAGAATGCAATTATCGCTCGTCCGGAGGAGGAATTGTATCACAATCAAGAGTGGATGGTCGAACTTGAATCTCGGACCGCCCGTCCGAAATCCAAAGAAACCGATCTCGCTGAACGAGGAGGCCAACCTAATGAGCACCCACCAGTTGATGGAGGAACGCCGGCAAGAGATTATCAAGCTCCGTAAAGAAATCCGAAGTGATTCTTTAATCTTATCTTCACATTTTGTATTTTCCTTCTTTTCTCTCCGATCGGTCTTGTTTTTGTTCCAGCACTTGAAAATCTTGTTGACGCCCATAAAAAGGGGAAGAAACTCTTTCGGAGAAAACAGCTGCCCAAGAACAAGCTCTGCTGGAAGGTTCATAAATTGAAGAACAACAAGCAGCTCGGATTGGAGAGCTGGAAGGCAAGCTCACCGCCAAAGACAATATCCTTGCACGGACTCTACGCTCCAACAAAATGCTGGAGGCTAACAATGCTCGTCCGAAGGCTGAATTAGGCTGAGGCTCGGAGGTCTGTAAAGACGGCGCGAGCGAGAGAAAGAAAGTACCGTAAGGACTGCCCATGAATCTGCCCAACATGCGCTCAAAGCTAAGGAACAAGAAATTCAGCGTCTCGAAAATTGAAGCCAAGCTAAGGGAGTCAAATGTGAACATTAAAGGCAGATTCAAGGCCGCAGAAGTCGGATACGGACGTAAGCTTCTTCTTTTTTTATTGAGTAAATTCCCTTTTGATACCGGTCTATACCGACAATTCTGCCTTTGTCCTTCTCCGGAACTTGCTGCGAGCACGGTGCGGACGCTCGAGTATCCGAATGGCGGCCGATCCATCGACCAGAATGAAGTAGATCTCGAGACTCGCTATCCGGGCTTTCCGAGAAGGATCCGAGAGCATTCCAAGATGGTTGCCGCAGCGAGGAGGAGGTCACATTGCCGCCATAATCCGGTCTTGGACTCCGGTCGAAGACTGCGATTTCAACTTCATCAAAGATGGCGTCCACCCGGACACTACTAAAGATCGGTTCAATGAGCTGAAGAATTCGCTCATTGGTACCGTTTCTGAACCGATAGAGGATGTTCCTCTTGATCCGACAGGTGTTCCCTTGAATGTGGCTGCGGCAGCCCTTGCTTTGGACCAGGACGCTCATGATGCGGCAGCCGCTGCTAGGCGGACGGTGGAAGATGATTTTGAAGATCTTGATGCTTGACTTGTTGTCGACTCCTTTTGATTTTGAAGGGACAATTGATGACAGATTGGTGAAGACCCTAAGACCGGGGACACCGGCACTTCCATCGATCCTGCCCGATAGATGCATGTCATAGGGCCAGCTCTCTTTTGTAACCAAACAATCTCATCATCGTGCTATTATATTTTATCTTATTATCTTTTTTGATGATGATGAAGTTTTAATATCTTCTCCCTTTCCTTGTGAATACTTGTTTCAAAATGTCACCATCTTATACCTTACTAACTAACTTCTTTATCCGAGCAATGATGGTTATTTCAGCTTAAACTAACTATGAATAAATATCGGCTCTAATCAGCACAGGTCACAATTCATAACCGTAGCTTACTTCAACAAGATCATATGACATAGAAAAAGAGCTAGCTTGTAAGGTTTGAGATTTCGCAATATCACGGATTGCTCTTAACACAGCAGCCTACCAACCAGTATTCATAAAGAAAACGCTAAAAATTTCCTTTCCTAAATATACCAGTCTTAAGCTCAAAACAGACCGCTCTCAACACAGCAGTCTATCGACTAAATGACTGGTCTTATTATTCAGGAATGGCACAATATCACGATTGCTCTTAACACAGCAGCCCCCGACTCGATAAGTTAATTCAAAATTAAGATATCGAGACACAAGAAGCGAACACATTCTCATTAGATATTAAAATTACTTAATTATAATATGAAGAAGTTTACAAGGAGTTCTTTTAAGTATAAAAACGATGAAGTTGCTCAATATTCCAAGAATTTGGAATTTCTTCCTCCTCCATGGTCATAAGCCTATAAGCCCCCGGTCCGGAGACCGATTTAACCAGAAAAGGTCCTTCCCGGACCGGTGACAACTTATGCCTGTTCTTGTTAGATCGAATCTTTCGAAGAACCAAGTCTCCTACTTGGAATTCCCGCGTGCGCACATTGCGATTGTGATATCGACGCAACCCCTGGTGATATTTGGCCGCTTGAATCGGAGCTTGATCTCTCAATTCTTCGGCAGCAATCAGCTCAACCTGACGCTGGTCTTCATACTTCCCTTCATCGTAATATCGTACTCGAGCTGATATCATATTCACTTACGTAGGTAGCATGGCTTCGGATCCATATACCGAGAGAAAAAGAGATTGTCTTGTAGCTCGACTAACGTTAGTGCGTAGTCCCCGAGCACCCGGGGCAATTCCTTAACCCACTTTCCCGCTTACGGCTTCAAACGGTCAAAAATTCTAGGTTTAAGACCGGTCAAGATCATCCCATTGGCTCGCTCCACTTGCCCATTGCTGCGTGGATGCGATACCGACACATATTGTATCTTAATTCCCAAACTATCAGCATAATCCTTGAAAAACTACGAAGTGAATTGAGGCCCATTGTCGGTGATGATACTGTGTGGGACTCCAAAACGCACAAAGATATTCTATAAGAACTTGATCGCCCGAGCGGTAGTCGTACTGGTAACGGCTTCGGCTTCAATCCACTTGGAGAACTTGTCTACTGCCACAAAAATGTGCGTGAATCCTCCGGGCGCCCTTTTAAAAGGTCCAACAATATCCAGCCCCCAAGTCGAAAAAGGCCAAGTCATCGGAATTATCCGCAGCTCATGAGCTGCAACTCATGAGCCGGAGTATGTGGTTGTCGGGCGAAAAATTGACATCCCCGACAATTTTTAACCACCTTATGCGCATCATCCACGAGCTGTGGGCCGGTAAAATCCTTGTCCGAACACTTTCCCGACTAGTGTCTTCGAAGAAGCATGATTGCCACAAATTCCCTTATGCACGTCTTCAAGCAACCGAACGCCATCGGAGACCGATACACACTTCATCAAAATATTAACGCCACGCCCGTACAGCCTCTCCTTCAAGAATCAAGTAACTACGTGCTCGGACCTCCGATCTTTGCTTCTCGACCTTGTCTTCCGGAGTTTTACCGGATCGTAAATACTCAAGATACGAGGTACGTCAATCGGAATCAATAATCATAACCTCAAGCAACCGAGTGTCTTTTTGTAGGATCGTCTCCTCAACCTTGTTCGTCAAGACCGCTTCCTTAGCTTGATCCTTCAAGACCGCTTCGCCGCTATTTCCGAAATAGTAGCCTTACACTCCATCTTTATGGATGGCTTATTCACTACTTGAAGGAAAACACCAGGTGGAACCACTTGTCTTGATGACCCCAATCCGGCTAACTCATCCGTAGTAGAATTGTTTTCGCGCAATATATGAGAAAATCGCAGGCCATCGAACTTGTCTTCAAGTTTCCCGACCTCTTCACAATAGGTAATCATATGATCATCATGAGCGTCCCATACCTTGTTAACTCGACTGATTACGAGCATTGAATCGCCGTCTACGTCTAATCGCTCGACTCCCAATAAAACAGCTACTCGGAGTCCATGAAGCAAAGCTTCATATTCTGCAAGTATTATTCGAGGCTCGAAATGCATTTGTAACACATATCCGAGTGGCTCCTTACGTGGGGTAAGGAGTACGACCCCAGCCCCGCGCCGAAAGCTGCAGGGACCCATCAAAAAACATCTCCCAATATTCCAACGTCTCGAATACCCTGTGGGATCCGTGTCTCCAACCACTCGGTAATGAAATCAGCTAAGGCCTGTCCTTTGATAGCTGTTCACGAAGAAAATGTAATCTCATATTGCCCAAGTTCTATAGCCCACTTGGCAACTTGGCCGATCGCCTCTCGGTTTCGCACAATATCCCCAATGGCAAACTCGGTCTTAACTTCAATGGGATGCGCTTGGAAATAGTGTTTCAACTTTCGAGAGGTTATCACTACAACATATATTAACTTCTATAATCGGAGATACCTCATCCGGGATTCGATAAGGACTTCACTTACAAAATATACCGGATGTTGCACCAATTGCAGATGTCCTTCTTCCTTTCGGTCGATCACCAATACCGTGCTCACCACATGAGTTGTTGCGGAAATATATAACCGAATGGTCTCATCGGGTTACGGAGGTACTAATACCGGAGGGTTGCTAAGATATTCCTTGAGCTGGTCAAACGCGGCCTGCGCCTCATCCGTCCATTCAAACCTATCTTGCTTCTTGAGCAACTTGAAGAACGGAAGTCCCCGGACTCCCGGTCTTGAGATGAAACGGCTAAGCGCAGCCATACCGCCCGTTAACTTCGAACGTCCTTCAAGCAACTCGGGGGTTTCATGTTGATAATTGTCCGAGTCTTTTACGGGTTAGCTTCGATGCCTCGCCATGACACCGGGTATCCCAGCAATTTTCCGGAGCGAACTCCAAACACGCACTTTCCTGAATTAAGCTTCATGGAAAAATTCCGCAGATCATCGAAGGTCTCTGCCGAGTTAGAGAGAAGATCCTCGGTTTTCCGAGATTTCACCACTATATCATCGACATAAGCTTCCGCGTTCCTTCCCAATTGCGAGTCCAGACAGCGTTGTATGCCACGCCGATACGTAGCTCCGGCATTTTTAATCCAAATGGCATGGTTGTATAGCAATATGCTCCGAAGGGGTGATAAATGTTGACGGTCCTTATGGTCCAATTTTACCGTCAACATATTGCATCTTTTTGAATCAAACACCATCACCAAGAATAGACATAGGGATTATTTCTAACAAATTCCACTAGTCTTGGTGAAATGATGAATGCGAGGTGCAATTCATATGAAAACGAGGGGAAAACATGCACGAAACATGGACTTTGCAATCGACGGATTTTCCCCGGACTAAAGAATATCGTCCAAAAGCCCAAAACCACAAAACGGGGCCTCAACATCAAACCAAGCAAGTGGATTGGGCCGAGTACACAGCCGAGAGGAAGGCACCGAGAGAAGAACCAAGCCCGGGGAGCCCGGGCCGGTTCGGCCGAACCGCCCTGCGGGTTCGGCCGAGCGACGAGTGGGCCCCCCGGCCCACTTTTCTACGGCGGTTCGTCACCGACGTACGGAGGTCGGTTCCACCTGCAATTAATACCACCGACGTACGGAACCGCCTCCAAGTTGCCGACCTTCCAAGGCTATAAATAAAGGGCTATACCCCCTCTCTCAACACACCACCAACATCAAGATAGAAGACAAAATTCTCATCCTTAGGCCAAGGGCCTCTTGTATCTTAGTAGAATAGGAGAGAGGGCAAGGAAAAGGAAGGAGTGTTCCTCCCTTTTATAAAGTGGAGTAGTATTTCCTTTCCTTTTACCTTGGCGTGTAAACACTCTTTTAGGTGATTTATACGTGGTGATCTACTTATCTATCGTGACATATCTTTGTTAGACGTAATTCTTGTTATACTTGTTTACGGGATCATCGCTTCGCAAGAAGTGCTCTAGCTTTACGAACTCGGTTCTAGGCCGAGGCTAGAGTAGCGGTCAATAGCATAGACGTGGTGTCTAGAGCTGGAGATCGCCTTTGTTTCTTGTGTGCCCCACGGTTTGTAGAGGTAGGTGGCGGGAAGTGACAGCCCTGTCATCCAAAGGAACCCTCCACGTTCGGGTACATAGTAGAGCTTTCGTAGACCGGAGTGGCTTGGCGAGACCAAGCCTAAGACGGTGCCGAAGTAAACAAGTCTAGCTTGCGTTCGTCTACCTTTAAAGGATAAATAGATAAGAGTCACCCTCTCGACCCTATTTTGCTACGTTGTCTTGGTTGTCCTTGGGTAAACTAACCTTGTTGCAGAAATACTCCGTTCCCTGCGGATATAAATACGATACCTTGGAATACTCCCGGGTGAAGTGCTACAACGGTATTCCGTGCGCTTGCGGATTTATTCGTGACGTAAGAAATACCAACAAGCATTTACGGCGCCGTTGCCGGGGAGCGGTTGTTATCTTTGTAACGAATCAGGTTTGCCCTCGTAATCTATCTTACTTACCGTTCTGTTTTTATTTTTCCTTACATTCAAAATTTCACAAAAACATATCATGGAGTCACACCCAACCATCCAATCTTTCTCCACTCCACGGGGTGAACTCTTAGAGCCACCATCATCATCACAACCTATTTCTTCACCTGGCTATGAGTTCTCCCCGATTACATTTCGATGATTAGAGGTTTATCCTTTTCGGGTTTTAAACATGAAAATCCTTATGAACACTTGCGAGAGTTTGAACATTTGTGTTCATGCCGATTGATCCATGGCATGACACAAGAAACATTGAAGTGGAAGTTGTTTCCCTTCTCTCTCAATGAGAAGGCGAAGCAATGGTACACTTACACCGCTAAGAGAGTGAACGGTGATTGGAAAGAATTGCGAGACAAATTTTGTCTAGCATTCTTCCCCGTGTCTCGTATCACTTCTCTACGAGCGGAAATAATAAGCTTTCGACAAGAAGAAAAGGAAACCTTGAGCGCGGCATGGATTCGGTTACGTTCTCTAACGAGACTCCGGACCAGAATTGTTGCTCCCCGAACCCGTTTTATTACAACACTTTTATTCGGGATTGAGCAACGATACCGCACTTTATCTTGACACGGCCGCGGGTGGATCTTTTTCTCATAAGACCATAGCGGAAGCACACGAACTTTTGGATCGAATTGTGGAAAACACACCTTTTTCCGCTGACTTACTCGTAGAGCCGGAGTCGAGAAGATGAGGAACTCGTTGTGCAAGAGACACGACACTTGGTGCCCATGATGGAGCACCTAGCACTCGAGTCCTCATCTAACACAAGAACAATGATAGAGGAAGATGAACCTCTTGAGTTCCCATTTGAGTTCAAGGAAGAAATTTTTGAAGATTTTGGAAACACCTTGAACTACTCCTATCAAAAGAAACCAGCACTCCCTGCACCAACTCCCGAACCTATTGAAAAATCTATTCTCTTAAAAGCTGTTCGGAAGTTGACGGCAATCATGAGTGATGAATGGTTGATAGAAAACGAACTTTCTTCGGAAGTTCTTCGACTTGATCATCCTAGATCAACCATTCGTGGCTCAATTCGGGGAGTAATGGTAGATATTCTCTATAATCCTCTAGTAGGTGCCAACATCATGTCCGAATCTTTTGCTTCAACTTTATTTGGAAACGAGACATGGGCACCTTCGACAAACTCCTTAAAGCCTCACCGGGGCAATTTTTTGAGAGTTTGGGGATCATTAGAGATGTTTGCATTAAGCATAATGAAGCAAAGGTTTCCCTGGACTTTCACGTTTTCGGAATCTTGGATTTCGATGTTTTGGTCGGTCATCCCATAGAAAAGCTTTTCTTAGGGATATCACCTTTAGGAACCTTAGACTTCACCCTCGGCAAGAAAACTTTTTCTCTTCCTATCATTCATGCACAAAACTCTTTTGCCGAGGAGCCGCTTGTGGAAGAAGAATGCATGGAGGAGGTTATGGCAATTTTTCCTCATGAAAACCCCGAATCATCCTTGGATGAAGATGCTCTTGATTTCATTTTGGAAGAGGATGATTCGGCGGAAACTTTTGAGCTGCCCGAAACTTTTACACCTACGCCACCTCCCGTAGAACTCAAAACTCTTCCACCGAGGCTTGCGCCACGTTTTCTTCACGGAAATCCCGAAACCCCTGTCATCATAAGTGACAAGCTTTCGGAGGAGGAAGCTGCAAAACTCTTAGCCGTGCTAGAAAAACATCACTCCGTTTTTGGGTACTCGCTTGGAGACCTCAAGGGAATTAGCCACTGCTCTTTGCACCCATCGCATTCCCATAGGCCCCGATAGTACACCATCTAGGGAACCTCAAAGGAGGTTGAACAATGCGATGCGGGAGGTCGTTAAAAAGGAGGTCTTAAAACTTTTACATGCTGGCATTATCTATCTGTTCCACACGGCGAGTGGGTGAGTCCGGTGCGAGGTTGTACCCAAGAAGGGAGGAATGACGGTCATCCGAGAATGACAAAAATGAGTTGATCCCTCAACGCACCGTCACGGGATGGAGGATGTGCATAGATTACCGGAAACTTAACAAGGCTACAAAGAAGGATCATTTTCCGCTGCCCTTCATCGATGAGATGTTGGAGCAGGCTGGCAAATAATTCTTTCTTTTGTTTCCTTGATGGGTATTCGAGGATATCATCAAATCCCCATCCATCCCGACGATCAAAGTAAGACCACTTTCACATGCCCCTATGGAACTTACGCCTATCGACGAATGTCCTTTGGGCTTTGCAATGCACTGCTTCTTTTCAACGTTGCATGATGTCTATCTTTTACGACATGATCGAAGAGATTATGGAAGTATTCATGGATGATTTCTCCGTTTATGGAAAAACCTTTGATCATTGTTTAGAAAATTTAGACAAAGTCTTGCAACGTTGTCAAGAAAATGATTTAGTGCTCAATTGGGAAAAATGCCATTTCATGGTTAGAGAAGGCATAGTTCTAGGGCATTTAATTTACGAAAGGGGGATAGAGGTGGACAAAGCTAAATTAGAAGTTATAGAAAAGCTTCCACCTCCTGTGAATATTAGGGGCATTCGCGGCTTTGCAGGACATGCGGGGTTCTATCGTCGTTTTATCAAAGATTTCTCTCAAATTGCTAGACCCCTTACAAATCTACTTGCGAAGGATGCACCCTTTGAGTTTGCTTGATGAATGCATGACTTGCTTTCACTACCCTTAAAAATGCACTCATCTCGGCGCCAATCATCCAACCCCCTGATTGGACGCTGCCTTTTGAGATAATGTGTGATGCTAGTGATTTTGCCGTAGGGAGCTGTTCTTGGCCAAACTAGAGATAAAAAGCATCATGCAATCTCCTATGCAAGCAAAACCTTGAGTGGAGCTCAATTAAATTACACTACCACTGAAAAAGAGCTCCTTCTTGTCGTTTTTGCTTTTGATAAGTTTAGATCCTACTTGAGTCGGAGCAAAAGTCATTGTTTACACCGATCATGCTGCTTTAAAGTTTTTGCTCAATAAGAAGGATGCTAAACCCCGTTTGATACGATGGGTTCTTCTACTCCAAGAATTTGATGTAGAAATCCGTGATAAAAAAGGAGTAGAAAATTCCGTGGCGAGATCATTTGTCGCGTATACAATTCACTAACCTGCAGGAATTACCCATCAATGATTTCCTACGTGACGACATGCTGCTCCTAATAAGGGACTCACATCCATGGTACGCCGACATTGTGAACTTCATGGCAACGGAGTGCGTACCACCTGGAAAGAGCAAGAAACGACTCATCTATGAGAGTCGCCGTCACTTATGGGAAGAACCCTTCCTTTACCGTGTACTGCGCCAGATGGATTGCTAAGGCGATGTGTGCCCATACCCGAGAGCACACGAATCATTGAGAAGTGCCATGCATCGCCATACGGGGGACACTACGGCGTGTTTCGTACACGAGGCCAAGATATGGCAAAGTGGTTTCTTTTGGCCAGCCATGTACGAAGACACAAAGGAATTTGTCGAGCGATGCCCGGAATGTCAAAGAGTTGGAGGCATCACGGCAAGAGATGCAATGCCCCTCAACTACAATTTACAAGTCGAGCTCTTCGACGTATGGGGCATTGACTTCATGGGACCGTTCACCAAGTCACATGACTGCGAATACATCTTGGTGGCGGTAGACTACGTGTCTAAGTGGGTAGAAGCAATGCCTTGCGGGGCCGCAAATGCCAAGCATGCTCGCCGGATGTTTCACGAAATTATCTTCCCGAGGTTTGGAACACCGAAGCTAGTGATAAGCGACGGAGGGTCTCACTTCATTGATAAGACCTTCCGACGCTTCCTAAGAGAACTTGGATCAAGGCATAATATCGCTACTCCATACCACCCTCAAACCGGTGGGCAGGCCGAGACCTCAAACAAGCAAATCAAGCGGATCCTGCAAAAGACCGTAACGAGAAATGGGGAAGGGATGGAAGGACAAGCTACCCGATGCACTATGGGCATACCGTACAGCATATAAGACACCCATAGGCATGTCCCCATACCAGCTCGTGTACGGGAAAACATGTCATTTACCCATCGAGACGGAACACCGAGCGTATTGGGCCATCCGGAAATGGAACATGGACCTTAATGGTGCCGGACGCAAAAGAAAAATGGAGATAGGCTGAGTTAGAAGAATGGAGAGACAAAGCTTACCACAACTCAGCTATATACAAAGAAAGGACAAAAAGGTGGCACGACAAAAAGATAAAGATAAAGGTATTCAAGGTTGGAGATAAAGTCTTGCTATTCAATTCACGGGTGAAACTCTTCGGGCATGGAAAATTAAGAAGTAAATGGGACGGACCATACACGGTTATTGACACCTCGTCACATGGAGCAATCACACTTCAAGACGACGAAGGTAAAATATTTAAGGTAAATGGTCAGCGCCTTAAAATTTATTTCGAGCCCGATAAAGATAAAGAATTTGATGTCATGCACTTGATTGATTTGAAATATCTCTCATGATATCCCCCGTTTTACTTCATCACCCGTAGCGGTACTTTCCTTTGAATAAATATAGCAAGAAATAAACCGAGAAAAAAGAAGGAAACCGAGAGGAAGAAAAGGCGGTCCGGCCGAACCCCACTTTGTGGTTCGGCGAACCGGCCTGATCTCCCACAGCGCCCATCTTTTGCCAAAAATCCAATATCTCCTTCCCTCCTTTCTTTATTTTCTCGCTGGAAAATAAAAACCTTGTCGAGCGCGCACAGGGTAGAAAACCCCTATTTATACTTCTCCTCTCCACCCAATCTTTTCATCTCCTCCACTTCCTACATCATGAGCGAACATAGCAGCGCCTCGTCCGAGCATCTCGGACGGCAGCAGCAAAAGGAAGAAGCCCCATGAATGGATTGAAGAAGGCGAAGCACTCGACAACGCTATCCGCCTCATTGAGGAGCTTCGCCGGCAGTTAGAGCGCGCCAAAAAAGAGAATGGGGTTCTCCGGAACCTCTACAACCACCTCGAGAGGGAGAAGAAGAAGGATGAAGACCTCATCGAGACCCTCAGCTGGAGGATGGGCGCGATACGACCTCGCCTTAGAGATGATCGAAGAAGAGAAGGCGAAAGCTGCGGGAGGAGGAGAGGAAAATTAAGAAAGATTAAGAGTAGGACGTAGAACGCATAAACCTTAGAAATCTTTCGATCCTTTTTGTAATACGCCTACTTGTTTTAATTCAATCATATTAGTGCTCCCAGGGCTTCCATACCGGCGAGACAAATTTTGTTTCCAAATGTCTTTTGTCTATCTTTTGAAGGAAACGAGGCAAAAGGCAAGTGTGGGGGGGGACATCGCGGAAAGCAAAGACAAACACACGCGAAGCGCGCAGAAACATCACGAGGAAAACAACACAAACACAAGGCTGCGAAACGGAGCGCAAGTGAGGCCCGAGCCGGTTCGGCCGAACCCAAAAGGGTGGTTCGGCCGAACCACGGTGGGTCCCACTCAGCCCCTGCTTCCTCGTGGCACTTGAGTTTGTTTCTCACACTTCCTTTTTGCCTACCTTATTTGTCAAGTTCATTACGAGACGCGAAAAACAATTACTAAAACTTGACCAACTAAAATTTGGGAAGATTTCTTTTGAATACCTTTGAAAATCCCAAGTCTCTCCCTAATACTCTCATGATGATCTTGCACACTTTTTATTACTCGCTTCATCACCACTTGCACGTGAACAAATAATCAAATCCATAGGACCCATGTTTTTCTAGATTATTGGCAAGTGTGATATGGCTCGACGAAATGATCTTATGCTTAGCTTACAGGAGTCCTTGGGAATTTTATTTCACAAAACAAAAATACCATGGCTTCATGCTCCTCTCTTGATACAAAAATGCCTACCAATGCCATATGACGATCATACCTTGCAAAACTTACATACATATGCTGCTTGTGTTTGCAATGAGCTTTACCAAAATTGAGTGACCCTAGAGAGAAACTTGTCATGCTCTCTTGATCAAGAGCACGTACACTCCACCAAAAAAGGGCTAAACTCCTACACTGGGAGCTAGCCCCCCACCAAAATAAAGACACTCCTCGCTTGCACCTCTTTTTACCTCTCTCTCTCTCTCAATCACGCATAAACAAGACATGGCTATGTAGAAAGAAAAGCTCACACGGATGAGCAATGAAAAGCTCACACGAGATGAGCAATGAAAAGAAAGCTCACAAAGATGAGCAATGAAAAAGAGAAGAGATGCTCAAGCATAGAGCAAGAAAAGAAAAGAAAGAAAATAAAAAGATAGCCATGTTTTGAAAATGCAAAATAAAGAGGGGTCAATTACAATAGGAGTTGTCACTTTTTCATATCCATACACACACGCACTTCTTGATCAAGGTTGCATGACTTGGCTTCTCCATGGATCCTTTCTTTTGGCTTAGCAATATTTGTGATACAAGTATGCCTCTCTCATTCCCTACCGAGCTCCACATACAAGCCTAAAAAGTAGGAAAAAGAGAGGCAACACAATGCCTTGGTGAGGAAAACACTTTTTGAGCGATTCAAGAGAATCAAAGAGGAGCGGGAGTCATGTTGTTTATTTTCAAAACTTTCAAAAACCCAAGGTGCTTAGTGAGCAAAAGTATAGTGACTTGAGTCATGAGTCTGTTCCACTTATCAATCATCCAAGAATGCATGTTAGCCACCGTCATGTTCACAAGTAAAACGGTGTGGCTTGTAATAACATGTGTGCAGGTCTCTAAGAGGAGAGATCTCTCAACTTACGCTCCCACCTTTACTCGAGGACGAGCAAAGAGCTAAGTGTGGGGGTCTTGTTGACGGTCCTTATGGTCCAATTTTACCGTCAACATATTGCATCTTTTTGAATCAAACACCATCACCAAGAATAGACATAGGGATTATTTCTAACAAATTCCACTAGTCTTGGTGAAATGATGAATGCGAGGTGCAATTCATATGAAAACGAGGGGAAAACATGCACGAAACATGGACTTTGCAATCGACGGATTTTCCCCGGACTAAAGAATATCGTCCAAAAGCCCAAAACCACAAAACGGGGCCTCAACATCAAACCAAGCAAGTGGATTGGGCCGGTACACGACCGAGAGGAAGGCACCGAGAGAAGAACCAAGCCCGGGGAGCCCGGGCCGGTTCGGCGGAACCGCCCTGCTGGTTCGGCCGAGCGACAGGTGGGCCCCACGGCCCACTTTTCTCTGGCGGTTCGTCACCGACGTACGGAGGTCGGTTCCACCTGCAATTAATACCACCGACGTCCGGAACCGCCTCCAAGTTGCCGACCTTCCAAGACTATAAATAAAGGGCTATACCCCCTCTCTCAACACACCACCAACATCAAGATAGAAGACAAAATTCTCATCCTTAGGCCAAGGGCCTCTTGTATCTTAGTAGAATAGGAGAGAGGGCAAGGAAAAGGAAGGAGTGTTCCTCCCTTTTATAAAGTGGAGTAGTATTTCCTTTCCTTTTACCTTGGCGTGTAAACACTCTTTTAGGTGATTTATACGTGGTGATCTACTTATCTATCGTGACATATCTTTGTTAGACGTAATTCTTGTTATACTTGTTTACGGGATCATCGCTTCGCAAGAAGTGCTCTAGCTTTACGAACTCGGTTCTAGGCCGAGGCTAGAGTAGCGGTCAATAGCATAGACGTGGTGTCTAGGCTGGAGATCGCCTTTGTTTCTTGTGTGCCCCACGGTTTGTAGAGGTAGGTGGCGGGAAGTGACAGCCCTGTCATCCAAAGGAACCCTCCACGTTCGGGTACATAGTAGAGCTTTCGTAGACCGGAGTGGCTTGGCGAGACCAAGCCTAAGACGGTGCCGAAGTAAACAAGTCTAGCTTGCGTTCGTCTACCTTTAAAGGATAAATAGATAAGAGTCACCCTCTCGACCCTATTTTGCTACGTTGTCTTGGTTGTCCTTGGGTAAACTAACCTTGTTGCAGAAATACTCCGTTCCCTGCGGATATAAATACGATACCTTGGAATACTCCCGGGTGAAGTGCTACAACGGTATTCCGTGCGCTTGCGGATTTATTCGTGACGTAAGAAATACCAACAATAAACGCAGTCTTTATTTGATCTTCAACTTTCGGAGGGATTTGATGGTACCACTGAATAAGCATCGAGGAAACAAAGACGCTCGCAGCCAGCGGTCGAATCAACGACTTGGTCAATCCGAGGCAGCGCGAAAGGGTCTTTGGGGCAAGCTTTGTTGAGATCGGTATAATCGACGCACATTCTTAATTCTTTAGTATTCTTTTTTGATACAAGGACTGGATTGGCAAGCCAATCCGGATGATACACCTCCCTAATGAACTTAGCTGCTAACAACCTAGTTAACTCCTTTCTTAATGGCCTCCTTGCGGTCTTGAGCAAACCTCCGGAGCTTACGCTTAAGCGGCCTCGCATCGGGACGCACTAACGGTGCGTGCTCAATCTTCTCCCTAGGAACACCCGTCATGTCGGAAGGCTGTCATGCAAAGATATCCCTATTTTCTTGGAGGAAAAGAATGAGCGCGCTTTCCTATTTGTCCCCCAAGTCGGCTCCTATATGGGTGATCTTGGAGGGGTCCGACTCATCAAGATGAATAGTCTTGGAAACAATCGCATCGATCTTCGACTTCTCCTTTGCAATCTTCGGCTGGAACTTCATCTTCCAACCTTGCCTATACTTCTAGAGTTTCAGCTTGCTTCTCCGATTTCTTGTTGTTCGTCCTCCGAATTGACCCGAGAGGCCGGTTCGGTGCTATGTACGTCACGGGCGTAAGTGGTATTGATATCGAGCCAGGAACGATAAGACCCCATTTGGTCCTGGCATCTTCGACATCAAATACCGGTAATTTGGGATGGCCATAAACTTCGCCGCAGCTGGTCTTCCAAGTATCGCGTGGCATGCTTGAGTCAATGTCGGCCACTTGGAAGATGATATTCTCCTTCCTGTAGTTCTCCTTCATCCCAAAAGTCACCGGTAGAGAAATCTGCCCCAAAGGATAGTCTGTTTCGACCGGGTATTATACCATGAAACGGTGAAACACTCGTGATCCGGGTTAGCTACGGAGAGGCCAAGCTGCGCAGAATTTTAGCAAAAAGGATATCCAAGCAACTTCCCCCATCAATGAAAGTTCTCTTTAATCGTACCTTCGAATAATGGGAGCCGGAATGAGCGGGTATCTACCGGCTTTTGGAAGTACTTCGGGATGATCAACCCTGTTGAACGTGATCGGCACCTCGGAGATATTCGGGGGTAGCGGGAGCAATGGCGTTGACCTCTTTGAGCGCCGGCTTCTGCTTTCGCTTCGACTCGTACGCATCGGGGCTCCATGGATGAAGTTCACCTCCCTCGCCGGCTCCTAAAAGCCTTCGTCATCTTCATTATCGTCACGCTCTTTATCCTTGCCTTTGTCTTCTCTCCGGTTCCGGTGTCCGGACTCGGGTGCTACCTTTAAAGCGAATTGAGCAAACGGCCTTAGCGAGAAGCAATCTTTAGCTTTATGATTCCCATTATGAATCATGCAAGGGCCCTCCGAAGCGTTTCGAACGAAAGTCGTTCTCTCGGACCTCTCTTAGGAGGTGTCGGCCGATCTCCTCCATGAGACCGGTCGAGCAGCTGCAACAAGGTGATCAGCCTTGTGCTTGTTGTTATTCTTGGATCCGGATCGGTTGCCTTGGTTATGCTTCGGCTTCTTCCCTTTGTTCTCGCGCAAATTGACCACGTTTGATTCTCCAGCGAGCATAGTCATCTCGCTATCTTGAAGCACTCGACACCGTCATGGCAAGGTTCCGATTACGCCTTTCAATCTTGTGAACTAATGCTTCACTCCGGACGCCGACTTGAAACGCCGCAATTACTCGCTGATCGGGAACATTGCGGATTAAGGCCTTCTTGTTGCGGAAAAGCCCGATGAACTCGTGAGGGTCTCGTCGGGCTTACGCTTCGACTGTTGAGGTCGAAGTAGTTCCCTGGTTTCTCACAAGTCGCTCGAAAATTCTCTACGAACTTTTTGGTGAGATCGCCCCAAGAAGAGATAGATCTCTCGGGTAAGGATTGCAACCACAAGCGTCCAGCCTGCTCCATGCACATAGGGAGGTAGTTGGCTAGCACAAAAGTATCCCCTCCCGCTGATCGGATGGCGGTAGTATACTTGCTAAGCCACTCGGCAGGAGGCGCTTTGCCATCATACTTGTCGATGGCCCCGGACTTAAATCCCCGGGGTATTTGCAAATGCATAAATCTCGCGTGAAGGCAGGGATCACGGAGTACTCATCATCTTCTAGGCTGGTCCGGATCGGTGAAGGAGATCGCCGACGAGGGTAATGCCGTGAGTTACGATCCCTGTCATCATCGGAGTAGTCATAGTAGCAATCTATCTTGATATCTATCTCCCGAACCATCCCGGCGGTTGTTGTTCACTTGCTCTGCAGGTCGTGTAGGAGGAGGCGGAGGCGGAGGCGGAGGTGCCGCTTGACGATCGTTGTCACCTCGTCGGGGCCCCCATCCCTCGTCTCTGTTGTCTCGTCCACTTCGATCTCCGGTATCACACCGATCGTCTCTTCTTGACCGGTCGTCATGATGAGCATGTCGATTGTCGTGCCCACGATGATCATTGCGCGGATGATTTCCGCTAGGGGTGGCGCCGAGCGGCCGGTCCACGCCTTGGCGAACTAGTTACATGCGGGCGAGGTGGGGCAAGATCCCGCGGACGATCATCAACATGACCGGTCCGTCGCCGCTCATCTTCTTCTTGTCTCCTGCGCTCTTCCGTCCTCTCTACATGGCGATCGATTAGCACATTACGAGCATCACGATTGCCGTTGAGCGGTACGCGTAAATCTTGGTCCGGAGCTCGTTCATGTTCGTCCGCGATCGGAGTGTGTCGAGGCCCAAGCCTTCCGCCGGAAGAAGCTCCTTCGGACCGGGCTCTTGCTGGACGCTCCGAACGAGAACGCGAGCGATCGGAAGATTCGGCTCCGTCATGGACGAGTTGATTTGTTTGTAGAGCAGCCGCATCTACCCAATTCAAAACCCATTGTAGCCCCGGCGTCGCGTTGAAGACTTCCTCCGGTATTGTCTCGAGAATTTGCTTTACCCCCACAATGTTGTGGACTAGTGACGTGAAGACTCGGGCGCCATATAATTCAACCTCCATGGAGCTCAAATCCAATGCTCTGCTCGAAGAGCGATGGCGCCTTCCGCTGCGGCACCCACGTCGGTTGTTATATCCTGGGGATGTTTCTTCCGGGTCTCCGGATCGCTCCGACAACGGACCGATGAGCGGGCGCAGCGGTCGCGAGAACACTTCCTCCCGCCCGACTAGTGCTAGCGGCGTTTGCGCGATGATTCGCGGCTGAAGGTTGCGGAGGTCGATCATGTCCATCCGCTTCGTTTGTTTCGCGCTAGCGGCGGTTAGCTTCGTCTTCCGCCATCCTAGCTTCTTCGGTGGCGGCTTCCTCGGGAGTGAGTTCATGAAGAAGCTGGACCCGCCATGAACACTTAGAAGAAGGCCGGAGATCCTTCCTCAAAGTCGTTACCAAGCTCGTGAGAGCAACTTATCGTTGCAGGCACGGGTACCGGTCCGAGGCATGAGCGGTCCGATGATTCGCGCTAAAGCCGTGTCGGATCCGCAAGGTTTCAAGCAAGAGGTGTCGATCGTGGCGGGTGATCGCGCTTCGAAGCCGCGGCTTGGCTACGAGTCGGATTCGTTAGATGTAACTTTCTAGCGGAATCGGCTTCAAAGTCGAGGGACCCAAAGCGGATCTTGAAGCCGAGCGCGAAGTCGACGTCGAGCGAAGAGGCCATCAAACTCACTAAAAACTCGTCGGGATCCCTTCCTGGCGCGCCAAATGTCGAGTCTTAAACTCGGCAATAGAACTACCCGGTCCCTTACGAGCATGGAATTTGATGGTGCAACACACGGAACACATAAGAACACGCGATTTTAGACAGGTTCGAGGTCTCTCGGTGGAGAGTAGTACCCTACATCCTATGTGTTATGTATTGCCTTTAGCGGATTGTTAATTGCAAGATCTCGGAGAGTTTTCGGGGGTCCCTGCTCCGCCTTATATATCCGGGGAGCTAGGGTTACATTTTGAGTCCTAGTCGATTACATGGATTATATATATGGGAACTCTATCTCTAGCTTTTCTTATTGATTCGAGTCCTAATAGACTACAAATTGTTTCTCAAGTTATCATACGTCGGTCTTGATACCCGCCTTATCTCCTTACCGGTATATGGAATCCTCTGTTATTCCAGACTGGTTAGGAACCGATCCGTTGGCTATCTCTCGCCAGCTTTATCTTCATTGATTTGTTACCGTGTCTTTACGTATCCATTCCTTTATCATCTCGTATACCTATAAGGCAAGTATACGACAGGTCCTCGTGGATTTGATTAAACCTTGGAATACTTTAAGGGAAAAAGTGCCACAATTGTACATTGCGGTATATAAGTGGGTGCATAGTTACGACCAACACCGCCGCCGCCCTCGGCCTAGCCCACATGGAGTCACTAGGGAACTACTTCCTCGGCCTCGACCCAACTCCCAACGACCTTGACGACAACGAAGTGGCCGAGATGGAGGTGGCCTACGGCGGCGTGGCGGCCGCCATTATTGAGGCCGTGGTCGTCGCGGACATAGTGCTTAGGCTCTTTGATGATTAAATCATCGAAGAATATTGTAGCCAATGTACTTTCTAGGCCGACGGCCATATTTTGTAATCTGGTGTGTCTTGTTCACTTCATCTTCCTTGTATTGAATTCAAAACTTTCGACTTATTTGCTCACATAAGTATTAATCCATACGCGAGGATACAACTTCTTCAAATATTTTTTATTAAGTGCTCCCCCAAACTCTTCACCCTCTAATCCTTTCAGGAAGTATGCAATGCCAGGTGCACATCTACTAACAATAAACGAGACCCTCCCAATTTGGAGACCATTTGGAGACCATTTGGAGACCATTGTCTTTAACGTCGATTGGCATCTTTAGCTTCCAAACCAAATCGTCTTCTCCAAATAGTTTAGCCACCACTTATCATAATGTCGAGCCACTCGTGCCTTATTTTCCTAGATCTTCTTTAATTCTTACAATCGATGTTGAGCCTCATCTACTAATTCGTCAATCATAAAATTATAATACTGATTGGCTGTTAACCGATCTTGCAACTCAATCCTTTTTGAACCGATATTAGTTCCCATGGCAACACTACATCATGCCCATACACCAACCGATATGGAGTTACTTGTACTCATCCATGCCGAGACATTCGATAAGCACACAATGAATCAGCTAGTATTTGCCTTAACATAATATTGTGAAGAATTTATCAACTTGATTCCCATGCTAGCAGCAAACTCTTGGAATCCTTCCGATATAAATATCGCCCCTTGATCAATTGTTATCGTTTGTGGAATCCCAAATCGATAGATTATAAGTTCCTTGACAACAACATTGCGTCTTGGGAAATCACATTCGGGTATGGTACAACCTCTACCCATTTGGTAAAATAATCCATAGCTACCAAAATATATTAATGCCCCTTATTGGATAGTGAATTAATCTGTCCAATCATGTCAATAGCCCACCCTCGAAACGGCTATGGTTTAATGACGATATTCATAGCCGATGTAGGGGCCCTCCGAATTGGTCCAAACTTTTGACAGTCTTGACATCCTTTGTAATATGTAAAACAATCTTCCAGACATTGTTGGCCAATAGTATCCCGCTCTTCGAATCAACCACTTAAT
Source organism: Chloris gayana (assembly GCA_031894775.1). Classification (NCBI taxonomy): domain Eukaryota; kingdom Viridiplantae; phylum Streptophyta; class Magnoliopsida; order Poales; family Poaceae; genus Chloris; species Chloris gayana. The sequence goes on along the minus strand of JAUNZO010000134.1, from coordinate 272,656 downwards.
TGGTGTACCAAGCATCGAGGTAAGGAACACTTGGTCCATCGAACACAACAAACTAGATATGTAAGGAGTGGAAGAATAAGTAGCAAGGTAACAACTCCCGATAGTTAAGTTAACTCGATAATTACTTATGTGTTTACAGGTGACCCTTGGTCTCCTTTTATAGTCATGGAGAACCACAACATTATATGAACATTACGCCTCGGCCAACCGCCCCGGTACAACTAGAAGATGGCAACCCTAGGGGCAAACCGGACTTTACGCCTAATGCGCGCAATCCACGGCATGCATGGCGCCCAGGCTGGAGCGCACCTGCGAGGCGAGGTCACGCTAGAGCCCTTTACTTCGCGTGGGCGCCGATCCGTCGGCTCAATTACTTTGCCGCCGAACCGCGCCTCACTTCGTGTTGTGCTCCGGCTATGGCACTTCGCGCCATCACCTTGCTCCTTCGCCTAATTCCCTCCACATTCACTAAGCTTGGTTGGATTAGCGGTAAGATTAAACAAGGGGTTGAGGCCCCTCCCGCGAGGTGGGAATAACGGGAGAGGGGCGTGCGTCTCGTGACAAAATAAGTTTCGCACCAAACCCCCGAGCAGTATCCCCTTGAGGGATCACCTCGGCTCGGGAGCGAGAGAGGTCACTCAAACTTCGCTCCGGTGCGGGTGAGCGAGGGGGGAGGGGGACGCCACTCCCGGATTTGGTGTCGGGCTTGTTGGTTTTGCTCGACTGCAAATTTTTCGAATTTTAGTTTTAATCTTCATGCTCCTAGACTATTTTGGGCCTTAGTTTTTCCGGCGGTCGCCATGGGTAGGCCCACCTCGGGCCTCGCGTGGCAATACGCATGTTTTAGGTGGCGGCGACGCTGGTTTTCCCCTTCTCGCTTTAGGTTTTCACTCGTCGTCTATTTAAAGCTATCCACGGTGAAAGTTTTGCCTCCCCCTGGTTGAGAGTTGCTTTTTAACCTTGTTCCGTTACGGAGTGTGTTTCCTCCTTTGCTTTCCGCTTACTTTGCCCGCTCCTCTGTTTTGCTTCGCCTCGGCGCTCGGGTTGCTCGTGTTGGCACTATAATTTGTCCTACTCTTTGTGTGCGTTGTTTTTAACTTTTCCCTACACTTCGTAGACTTTTATTCTTCGATGGCCCGCATCAAGAAGACCGCTCGACCGATTGGTGACCTGGTCCTTGCGGAATCGGCTCCGGGTTTTGGCTTTCCGGATACCATCACAGTCGATTATTGAGAGCAACCTCGCGCCATTGAAACGCCGGTGCGCGCTGCCGAGCAAATGATCGTTCGTCAAGCCGGAAGATGCCGAAGAAGTAAACGTCACGGCTAGAGACTTTGGCCCTCCGACGTGGGGGTTGATGGTAGCGGTGATGAGGAGGAGGATATCAATATCGAGGATATAGGCGGAGAACCTTGATCTTTTACAAGAGTGAAGTGGGCTTGTGCGGAAGGACTCCACTCGTGGCGGGGAGAGCTTGAAACTTTGACGGGTTTGGCTTACCGAGAATTAGGAAAATGCGTAATCCTTACCGGACATGGGGCTAAAAATACATGACCTCTCTAAATCCTTTCTTTACTTTCGTGTCTTTATGATTCCATAGTTGAGTGAAAGTAAAGGTAGGTTGACTTGCGACTTGCTTACTAGTTGTTTGACTTGGTCGTACTTACATTTTGTCGTACTCCTAGATGCCTAGGTTCTTTGTATACTAGCTTGTGCATTATGAACATTTTGTATTGGTGGAGATAAATTGTTTGGAAAAAGAAAACTGCAATTCATACGAGGTCACACCTCCTCCACTCTTTGGCACCTTGATCCTTACATTATTTTATCATAAACCCCACTATTTTCGTGGGTAAAGAGCAAATTCATACAAGGTTCAATTCACACCTCATCCACTCCTTGGCACATTGACAATATTTTATCATAAACCTCCTTCTTCTGTTTTTTTATGTAATCATTTCTAGAATTTAAATGCAAAATTAAACTAAGGAAAAATCATATATATGTCTTATTTTGCATTACTTCATCGATTGCTTAACCACCCACAAAACCACCAAATTTTATCTTATTTTCAAGAATGCTTACACTATGAGAAAAATCTTGAATGTCTAAGATCCTGAAATTTTTAGACGAGGGAGTATTTACTATTTTGGTGGGTAAATAGCAAAAACTCTTATTTTATGATGTGGAACTATCTTGCGAACGAATCTCCACGCTAGGTGGAAAAGGAACGCTCGACGTATCCATATCTGCACTATCTAAACCCTCCGATCTCGTCCCCGCAGTCTTTCTCCGGCGCCGAAAGGCTTTTAGAGGAACCCTAGAACCTCATTCGGCCACGATGCGGTCGCTGCGAGCGGCGCAAAGCCTCGCGTCACGCTCGCTCCTCTCCCTTCGTGCGCTCCACAGCGCGGCCTCCCCGCTGGTGCTAACGCGCGGTGCTGCTCTCTGCCGGTGCTGCCGACCCGTTCGCCATCGCCATCCTCGAGTGCGGTGCCAACCGGAGTCGCCGGTGTGGTATCCTTCTCCCTGACCTTCGCTAGTGTTGCGGCGGCGGAGGCGAAGGCGAAGGAGCGGCCTCCGACGGATCTGTTGCCGCAGAACGTGGTGCTGTACCAGTATCAGGCGTGCCCCTTCTGTAACAAGGTCAGAGGTGAGTCTATCTGGTCCGTGCTCCACTCTCACGTTCTTTTTTCCGTGTTAAATATGCTTACAAACTTCGCATTTGAATCTATTAAGCGGTTCCAGTCATTTCTACTGTAGACTTTTAGGTTCGGGGTTATTTTGAATTTTTGTTATGCTATTCTAAATTCTATATAGCGTTTTGATTAAAATTGAAGTCTATTGATACCAGAGGCAAAGGCAGGTAGGTCAACCTAATCTGGTGATAGAGTTACGAATCACTCGTAGCATGAACCAAAAATTAGGTGTAAAAGATGAAGCCCAAAATTACTATGGCAATATGTCAAAACCTATGCTTAGCAATTATATGTCAATGATGCCTTTTTGCATTAGTAATTGTGTTCTTGCTTTGTATCTCGAGTATGATAATTGTCATTAAAAAAGTTAAGCACAATTTTTGGCGGAATGGAGTGCATTTTTATGTTTTATTGATAGCATTTGTATTATTGTTTCATAACAGCGGCAGTAACATAGAACTGCAGAAGTAGACAATTTGAGAAGAATATCTTGTTTATTCTGCCATGACACTATCATTTCTGCCTTCATAACAGCCTTTTTAGACTATCATGATATACCATACAAAGTTGTGGAAGTTAATCCATTGAGCAAAAAGGAGATCAAGTGGTCTGATTACAAGAAGGTCCCAATATTGACAGTTGATGGTGAACAACTTGTTGATTCATCAGGTTACACTTTTGACCTTTCTTAGTTTCTGCCTTCTTCACATTTTTTTTGTAGCAAATCACATGATACGTTTTATCTCATTTTTTGCTGGCAGAAATAATCAATATATTACAGCACAGGATCAGCCCAAATGATGAACTCACAAATGACGAGGAAGCAAAATGGCGAAGGTATCTAACATTTATTTTTTCATTGGTTACATGTAATGCAACATGTAAACGTTCTTTGTTCTCTTGTTACTTTTCTTTCGTGCTGTAGTATCATTAATTAGTAATTATAAATTTATAATTGATAAAAGAACAACTTAATTTTCTGTTGCAATATTCTGCGGACACACATGTTTCAAGTGTGATAGAACTGCTGATGTTTATTTTACTTGTTGCATTAGTTACTCCATAATTTGTAGTGTACCTCATTCAGAACTTTTTTGTTGAACCAGTGGAACTTGGAAAGAAAAAAAAATTGGTGTTTAATTACTTGTATTAATATAGCAGGCTTGAATTGTTATTTGCCATTATGCACGAGTCATTAGGAGTAGGCTTTAGGAACAGTTAAACAAACAACAAATAAAAGTAATCCTAGGTTATTTTCATACTATGCTATTCTTTCATTTATATGCAAATAGCATATTTTCTTTGGAAAGTTTGCTTCCATCCATCTCCGAAAGGACTAGCGCACACTTTCTGTCTACACTGACCTTACCTCTTTAGTAGTCTGGACCAGGAAACGGTTTTCTGATTTACCTTCCGTTAACTGCAAAACTATGCCTAAGAATATATATTTATGTACTAAATTTTGTCCTTTTCTCTATTTTTTAATCTGGTCTAGGTGGGTTGATGAGCACCTTGTGCACACCTTGTCACCTAACATATATCGGACAACTTCAGAAGCTCTAGAATCGTTTGACTATATCGCCCGACATGGTAACCCAAGAAACTCCCAACTTTGTTATCTGTAACTGTGTATATATATCTATATATATATATATATATCGTATTTTAAACTTTAGATATACAATATCTTTGCTCTCCCGAATTGGAACTAGTGAAGTGAATATGTGAATCTAAAGAGCTAAACTATTACATCTTATAGAGTGAGATTGTGTTTGGGTGACATCTGCTAGCAAACAAGCTAATAGGATGATGGAGCCCTGAATGCGCTATTAAACAATAAAAACTAACACATGTGCTTCAAATCATAGTACTCCCTCCGTCTCGAGAATATTTGGCATTCTAGCCTCATCCATTTTTTCCAAAATGTTTGGCATTTTTACTTCCCGAGACACCTTTCTCTCTTCCCAATACACCTTTATCTCTATCTCTTTCCTCGTTTTCTACACACGTACTTTATTCCTTCTCTTCTTAATCTCTGTGCCCAGAGCTAAAATGCCAAATATATTGGAACAGAGGGAGTACAATTTTTCTTGCTCTTTATCTTTATTTAATGGTTACATACTCCAATTGTACGGAATTATCTGAGCATACTCATCATGTTACAGGCCGAAGGGCCTATGGCCCACCAGGGTGCAACTGGGCTGGCCCAGGTACTGTTCATGCACGCGAACAGTACCTGCGTGGTACTGTAGCTTTCTAGGTCTTCCCATAAATTGTAATAGGTTGCTTAGGAGTCAAGAAAACCTCTCTATATAATGACAGGATTGTAAACATATGTAATCAAGTAATAGAAGGGTTAAGTCCCCTCTATTCCCATCTTTCAATGCCTCCCTCTCTCTCACGCCACCCTAGCCGCCGCGTCGTCGCCACCCTTGCTGCCACGTCGCCCTACCCGCCGGGAACCCTAGCCCGGCCTAGTTTGTTACACATCACTTGTGCTTCAGAGTTTTGTTTTTACCACTCGATGTTCTTGACCTAAAAATCAAATGTCATTTCCTTTCCCGAAATAGTTTTGCCTTAATCACGCAGGAGAATTATGGCTATTCGTATGAAAAAAAATGGGTCTGTAAAAAAATGGGTCTGATTACATTGCCATTGGTGCTGGCCAAGGTTTGCTTTTTAGCATACATATGTGTCACAAACAATTAATTAAAGAAAGAAATCTAAACAACGTAGGAAATATGGCAATTACTCAGCCTATAGCTTGAGCCTACCTGCCATAGTTTGCCCTTGGTGGACATATCCCGTAGCACAACTCATCTTTGTGGTTGGAGGTTGTCAAAGACACTGGTTGTGATGTTTCCAACTTATCATGTCATGTGGATGATAGTAGCTAAAGCCCTCACATTTATTTTACAAGGTTGACATTCGGATGTATTGATTAGCTTGTTGATGGCCTTCCACTTAGGCACATCAAGTATCATGAGCATGTAAATCGGTACCATGATACATTAGCTAGATTGTAGATGATGGACTGTAGGTCTGTCTTACGAACTTCCAACTATAGAGCAGGAAGCTGAGGTACCTGCATGGGAAGGACACAATTGGGAACAGCATCACGTCGATGAGGATCTAAATTTCAACTTCCTTGTAGCAGGTGCGGATGATTTATGCGTGCTAGTGCACTGTCCTGATACTTCTTTGAATAACTTCAAGATCTACTTTGTGATGGACATGTCATTCTCCATTGTCCACACAAATGGCATAGCATCATCTGCATGCATCAATACCCTGTAACCAATTTCCCATTGAAGCAGCCCTAGATGAGGATGAAGAACTTCGGGACAGCGAATCTCCCTGCTTCAGTCCTTTTGATGCAAAATCAGTCCTCATGGTTGTCCATTTAGCATGTTTTTGCCAAAATTTTATGACCTGTCTTGGCCATCAACAGATTTTGGCTTGACTTTCTATGGTCATGAACCTAGCAAGTTGTATTAGCGAAAATATTATACCATTATTTAGTTTCTTCTCTGCTTTCACCTCATATTCCTTTCAAAATCATTTTCCCTTGTTAAGAGCAGTGGAACGATGATCTAAAGTTTAGTGGAAAACCGTTTTCTTTTTGGTATGCAATTTGGCTTAGGTCGTTGGTTGTTTCAACTGGGCCATGGTGCTGCTGTGTAAGGGTGCGTTTGGTTTTGGGACAAGGTGGGACAGGACGGAACCATCCCAGTTTGGGACAGGACGATCCCAACACTTGTTTGTTTAGAAGGACAGGGTGATTCCAGTATTTTTGTTTGTTAAGAGGGATGAGGTGGGATCAGAATGAACGGCGTCAACCATCTCTTCATTAGTTTGTGCCAGCCTCCATTGAAGCAATTCATCGAACACCTACTTCGCATGCCCATTGAAGCTGTCAAGCTCCTGCACTGTAACAATATCGAGCTCTATGCTGGAAACTGTTGAGCTCCTGCACATCGCGCTTGCCCTGCTGTGAGCTCCATGGCTGTGCTAAGCCTGGCCTCGCCTGCTTTCTCCGTAGCTCGTGCGAGAGCTTGAGCTGACGCCGTTGAAGTGGGACGAGTTGGTCCGACCGAATTTTGGCGGCCAACTTGTCCCGGATCTAAGAGGTATATTCCTATCTGGGACCACCTCATCCTTCCTTGACTCTGAAACAAACATGGGTAAAAGTGGGATTGACCCGTCCCGTCCCGCCCCGTCCCTCGAACCAAACACCAAGGCTGGGGCAGGAATTTGGGGATTTTCTTGACTTGCATGAGAAGATCTTCTTCGCAAAATATCTGGGGTTTTCTTACTCCCTGCAGGTCGATTTTTTTTTCTGGTGTGCAATTTGATAGAGGCAAAGTTAGAGACATATTTTAGCCATGGCCACCAGGTGCAAAAAGGCAGGCCCATGTACTGTAGCAGGGCGGTCCACTTAGGGATGTCTCTCTCTCTCTCTCTAACTGTATAATAAAAATATAATATTCCACTGTATAATAAAAAACAAACACTCATCAAATGTTCAAAGAAGAATGCAGATAGTGTTTGCATTGTAGAAACTAAAAAAAGTGCAAATATACATGCATACTTATTAACAACTAAAAAGTAAAAATAAGCAAAACAAACTAACCATGCAATGAGCTTATGAATGGTGTCTAGTTTGCCTTTTAAGGCAGCATAGTTGCTACTGAACTAAATAGCACAGATCACACAATACATGAACCAAAAGAGAGCACAGGTTTTAATGTAAGTGACAATCACAAAAGAAACTGCAGATCTTGATTTAGCTTTGGAATTGCCTACAAAGAGAATGCAACCTTTAGTTAGAGACTTAATTGTGCACTTTTAAAACAAGGTTTAGCAGTGCATCTGAACTTGAACAAGACTCAGCACTTCTAGCTTGGAGAATGAGGGAACCTTGATGCTACATGGGGATGGGAATTTCAAACAATACATGCATATTGGAATATTGCTATATCAACTGTCGTGATAGTTTTTCAAATATAAGTTCCTATGTTATTTCATATTTTACATGTAACATTGCATTTATTCTTCAAAAATTTGTGCAGGTAATTTCAGTTTTACTGAGAGGTTTGCTGTTAAGTATGCTGGTGCTGCAGCTATGTACATGGTATCTAAGAAGCTGAAGAAGAAATACAATATAACCGATGAGCGTGCTTCGTTATATGATGCTGCCAATACATGGGTGGAAGCCCTGAATGGACGAGATTTTCTTGGTATGCGAAATTTTCTTGCAAAGAAATTAGGTAATGAAATATTTAGACAAATTGTTCTTTTTAGTTAACTTTTTGGTTATTGTATTGTCCAGGTGGCTCCAAACCTAACTTGGCAGATCTTGCAGTCTTTGGTGTTCTAAGACCGATTCGGTACTTGAGAGCAGGAAAAGATATGGTTGAGAATACTCAAATTGGTGAGTGGTACCAACGCATGGAAGATGCGGTTGGAGAACCATCAAGAATTCAAGAGTAAAAGCAGGCTTCTTGATTTCAAAAAATAGTGCAGGCTTCTTTCAACCTTTTTCTTCGAAATAGTAGTAAACACCAAAGATATGCAAAACTAAGCAAAAACTAGTGTGTGCAATAATGTGTTTTCTGATATCACGCAGGAACACAGGGATGTGTGTTATGAACTGAAAACATGGTTGTGTATTCTTTCATTTCTCCATTTTTCTAGCGATATGAACAAACTATGTGGCCACAACCTGGCATGATGAACAGTGGAACTTATGTCAGCAAATTCTTCTGTGATCGTGACTTCAGTTTAACCTTTACATAGAGAAACTGAAGGACAGCAAGGCGAATGGAAGAGAGATCAGAAGAGACGAATCATATAATAACAGCATGACTATCTTTTCTTTTAGCAATGGTCATGGTAATCTTTTCTTTTAGCAATGGTCATTTGCTCACAATGGCAATAATGAATCTATTTTCTTATATTTTAGCATGATATTTAGTTACAAATCCTTATCATTTGTTCAAGATTTAGATTGACATTTGGTTTTGTTTTACTTATTTTGGAACATGAAAGAACAAAATGGTTAAGTTTTAGCTGGACATTTAGTTTTGTATGATAAGTTCAAGTGAGAACGTGCAAATTTATTTATATATTGTTTATATTGGATGCAATAGACAATTAATGTAAAAAAATATTTCTTAAGAGCATGTTCTGAGGAACCGACTGAGAGGAAAGATGAGAAAATAAAGCCCCAAATGAAGCACGGCAGTATGATCCAATTCAATATACTAGTATTATACTGTATGTATGCATATGTATGCCACAACGCACAGGTCGGACTAGATACATCGATCGTAACTGAAGTTGCAAACACGAAATAAGAACATGAAAGCCACTGTACCACTAAGAACAGATCGCTACTTTGTTGTCCCTTCACAAGTACGGTTGGTAAAATTTCTAAATGATTTTGGGTTGGTTGTCATGAATGCCTTTATAATTTTTTCTCTTATTATATATATGAGCACAAGCGAGGATCTGATTTTTCAGGAGTGGATATATGGTTCAAAGGCGTTGTATTCATACCCGGAAGAATTGTCCGAGGATGTGGTATATGAAAAGTCGTTACCATGTGATGAAAGGTCAACACTACTTTGTCAATGCGGCGTCCCAACTAGGCAAGGTGTGGTGCCATCTTAGTTAGGGTACGACTACTATTGTGGAGATACGGTTGGCGATGATGAAGAATGAGTAAGTATGTAACTATTTGTTTGAAGTTTCTTTTGATGCGGTATAAGGTCGATCGTAATGGGTTGAATCGTCTTTATCGGTCTAGGGTAATCGCAAGTGTGAGTGGGAGACATTTCCTCGATGAGAAAAATTTCCCAAATAAACCACGGACGAGAGGACTACACAAAAGTGTTAGAGAAAAGAAGGTAGGAAATAATGAAGTATGTTCAAGAACCTTCCGACTTCATCCTTCGAGACAATATGCAACGAGAACAAAATTGATATAGTAAATGGTGGTTATGCGTTTCGTGAGAAGGCTTGGGATATTTGGAGGTTGAATCGACAAGGTTCCCTACAAAGCCCGTACGGTGCCATTTGGATGTACCTTGTGGTTGGAACTTTAAATCAATGAAGGAGTGTGGCATGGTGCAAAGGAAAGATGTGGTTCATCCTTGAAAGAAGCCATGAAGAGACGAGTGAATTGGGGAAAGAAGTTTGATGAAGGTGAGAGTAGTTCCATGGTTAACTTAGTTGGGAAATTACCATGCATTGAAAATATGTAGTCGGTTGTGACAGTACCGGCATGACATGAACGACCTTATTGTCGTTGCGGATACCATGTAAAGGTGTCCAACAAAGATCGAAGGAGATACTTCCATTGTCCGTATTTGTCATGTTACATGAAGTATGACTTTTACGAGTGGTTGGACGACACAAGCTCGACTTCAAAAGGGGAAACGAATGTTGAAATGAGGGTTGAGTATATGAAGCACAAGGAAGAGAGAAGACACACAATTTGATTCTCGGAACTTAGTTGGCCTTGGACATGTAGGTCGAGTGTAAGAGAGGTACGTTTTGGAGAGGTCTGTTGATGATTTGGATTGAATTTGTGTGTTAGACAAAATTTAATAATATTGTGAGATAGTGACTTGATGTAACAACTCTCGAAATAATGCATTTCATGTCATCATGAGCATTGCATCATATTGCATTTATGAAGTTATCAAATTTTGTGTTAAGAAAATGCACATAAAATATCAAACTAGCTAAAAGATTAAAGGAAATGCTTAAAAAGAATTTAAATAAGAGGAAATAATATGTTTAACATTTTCTATTGCTCAAACATCATAAATAAAGATTTATAAAAGTTCCCTGAAATTATTTTGCTTGGTAAAAATAATTACAAGAAATAAACAAAGCTTCTTTTGTTAATTATCTATGAATTTTTAGTCCAAAATTATTTTGGAATCTCAACCGGGACTTAATAGAAAAAATGTCTAAAATACTTTCATTTGCACCCCTGAAATTTTTGGAATTTTTTGGAGCACCGGAAGGCCACTTTTCAATTATCCGAAAGCCGAGGGGTTTTTTTTTGTAAAATTTCCATGCCCGGCCTACGAGGCCGGCCTCTCTCTCCCGCGTCTCGAGCACCGCCGTGGCCGCATCGCCTCCCGGCCGGTCGCCACGCCACCCAGCCACGCAGCAGCTTGGAGCCACGTAGCTGCTTGCTCCGTTGCCGCCTCCGGCGATGATAAAACCAGCCGCGGCCTTATCTTCCCCCTTCCTCTCCCCATTTCTCCCCTCCGCCTTACCGCCACCACCACCGTCTCTAGAGGTACGCCGCCAGGCCGCCTCCGTCGCTCCCTGTCCGAGCCGGAGCCACCACGAGCTCCGCGGAAATCCTCCGGAGCTCTACAAACCCCTCAATCGAGACGAGCTACCCTACTCCGTCAAGGCGAAGCCGTTTCTTCCCGGACGAGCTCGTCGTCATTCCTCCGCCGCGAACGGAAATTCTTGCTGTCCGGTGAGCCTCTCGACCATCTTCTTGTTCTTACGGGTGCGCAACTCATTGCTCCGGGTTCCTAGTTGCTCATCATAGAGTTTGTTCCACAGGGAGCCGTGAAATCGACGTTCTTCTCGGAGTCCGACCACCGTCGCCCGCAACACTCACGGTGAGCCCTATCTTCCGGCCATGCTCGTGGTTCTAGGGCAGCACGTCGAGTTTGCTCGTGCTCCGTAGTAGCTTCCCGAGCATTTTTCCCTAAATTTGGAGCGCTCGGGTGAGCTCGCACCGCGGCCGGAGCGCTGCCATAGCTGCACCTCGCCGCCGGCGTGTTTCCGACGCAACTCGAGGCGAGCTCATCGTCGCTGTCGTGTTCGCCATGAGCCGTAGAGTAGTTCTGTGGTTTCGCGGTGAGCTTTGGGGCACCGACGGTCAACTCCGGTGACCGCGCCGCCGTGGGCTCGCTACCGCGGTGGCGCCACACCGCGGGCCACACGCGTGGGATCGCGTGTGGCCACGTGGGGATTTGGTGTGGCCACCCCGTGGCCTAGTGTGTGGCTCGAGATAGTAATTAATCACATTCTTTGATTAATAAAAGCTATTATTTTATGCTAGATAAATGTTTAATGTAAGAAAATAATTTAATTAAATGAAGGAGATACTCGTAGACGGAAATAATTATGAATTTTTTTCCAAAATTAAGCTTAAACACTATCATTTAATGTGGTTCCAATTTATTATCCTATTATCACATGTCATTTAAATAATGATTATTTATTGTTTATTAAGCAGGATTAATTATTAATTACTTGAACCAAAGTAGTTAGTAACTAATGAACATAATTAATTATTAATTAGGGACCATGATTAATAAATAGTTAATAACCATGATTAAGCATTACTTAATGATAATCAATTGTTAATTATTGATTCATGAACATGCTTAATTATAATTTGTTAATTAATGAATATAATGAATGATTAAGTGTTAATTATTAACTGTTAATTACTGAATATAAATAATGACTAGTTATTAGCTGAGGAACATAATTAATAAAACCCTTACATAACCATATCATGTTCATTCATGCATACATGATTGTGATTCGCAACGCATTGTTGGTCGACCTAGGTGCTCGAGGTGATCGAGGTTCCACCGAGGTCGAGTCGGGAGACAGGAATCTCGAAGTCGACCCACACGCCGAGGAAGCTAACCCCGACTCGTATCAAGGCAAGCCCCGATGCATCCTACCTATGTTTTTAAATATTTTATTTTATCACATAGTTCAGTTATGTTTGTGCATTAGGTGTTAGGGAATGATTGATACCCTAGTTGCATTATGGTAGGTTTCCATTTGTTTATTCTATACTTGGTACAGGTAGCTCAATAGAAGCTAAGCTTAATTCATAGCCGCAACGGTAGATATTTTAGGGAATCTTAAAGCATGGAGGCTTTAAGGGTTTTTGTGTTGGCACTAAGATGAAGAGAGTGTTAATGAAGTTGAGACCGGACGGGCCCCGTAGGAGAAAGGGCAAGACGGAGATGAGGTCTTGCAAGGTGGTAGCCCCGTCTGAGTCGATCAAGGACCGTACCGTTGTCGGCTTAGTTGAACAAGTTTGAACGTACCGTACTACATGCTGGTATCATGGGCCCAGCAAGCTGATGTACCCTACCGCCCTAGAGATGTAGCGTAGCCAACTCTCTTTTATCGGTTGTTAGTGAGAGGTTAGTCTCACGGGAGGAAGATGGGTCGGCCACGAAGGAAGTCATGGAGTCGCCATACTCCCGGGGAGTTGGAAATGGCTAGTCTTCCGTCGGGTGTTAGAGGGAAAGGTTGTCGTATACGATCGGTGTGGTGCGTATACGTCGTGTAGTCGGGTTTTGCCAGCTGGTATAAAATTGATTCGAATCGCTGTCCCTCGCAGTAATGAGTACCGCTTGTTTAGCTCGTCACATCGTAGTAAATAATATGGAAGATGAAGATGAGAGATGAAGGGAATAATGATCTATTTTACCTTGCCTTGCAAACTTGATTGCAATAGTGATAATCTGCAAATACCATGGTTAATGAACTTAATGTTGAGCTAAAATATTGATAGTAAGGATTCACCCTTTAATGCTGTTTTCGCAAAGGAGTAAACCCCACAGCCGGAAAGCCTTTGCATACTAGGCGTCGGCCTTAGCGTGCCATGTTGACGGGTCAGTCTTGCTGAGTATTAGCATACTCGGGGTTTATCCGTTATCTTTCAGGGAATGAGTCGTACTACCACGACTTGTATGGTAGCTTCCCGGAAGAAGAGCGAGTGTCCCGAGGGAGGTTCCCTCCAATGGGAACGTATCCCCACGCCGTGAAGAGGAAGGACGTGGTGTACGACGGGCTCGGTGCATCACGTTGATCGTTGATAGGTTTTTGTTGTATAATAGAACAAGTTTCCGCTAAAATACTCGTAGAATGTTAAACTTCAATAATGTTATGTTTCCGCTGCACGAATGTTTGTATTTCAAAAACCTGGTTGTATTATACCATGATGTATATATTCTGTCTTGTATGAGATGATGTTTCGTTGTAACTCGCTTCGTCGAGTGTCCCTCCGTACCGATTCCTGGGTGTGCCGGAGGGATGTCACAGCTGGTATCGGAGCGGTTCGGAGGCAACAATACATCCATACAAGCCTATTTTCAAAACTTAACACGTTAGTACGCTAGAACACGAACGAGTGCGGAGCCCTATAAGGATGAAGAATAGTTAGATTTTTACTAACTGTTCGATATTCGGATTCTATGAAGTGCTAACTATTCGTCGTAGTTTTAGATACTATAGTACGTATAGTTAGTTTACGAGCATGCATCATGTCATATTGTGTGCTAAATAAATATTGGGGTATACTTGCTAGTTTCGTAATACTCGTATAGGTTGTTACGTTCGTTTTCTTCGTGGGAAGAAGTGTTTAACCAATTTAAACATGTTCCCTGCAGATGCCGATGACTCGCGGTAGGAAGCGCGTCCGGGAGGAGGAGGACACACGGGCTGCACGCGTCGCAGAGCTGGAGCAGCGGATCCACGGTTTGGAGTTGCGGACGTAGAGCCGGGACCGACAGCTAGGCACTTGGAAGAACCGCCGTCGAGTGGACTGCCGGGAGGTATAGAGGTCCCACGCCAGGATCGCCGAGCTGGAGGAGCAGCTGGTGGAGGTTACCCTGGACCGTGACGGTTTTCACGGGGCGGCTATAGCGTTGGACGCGCAGCTGGCCACGGTCACCGCAGAGCGAGACGCCGCTATCGAGGCTGACGAGGTGCACGCGACCGAGTTGGCAGGGGTGACAGCACAACGTAACCACGTTGTGGAGACGCTGATTGAGATAGAGCTCCGGATGGGTCAGCTTGGGGACTGTACGACGGGCTGGCCGACACGCACCACGCACCGATACACGACCACGACGCACTCGCTTGTGCAGTTTCAGCAGTTGCAGCAGTAGCAGCAACGGGGTCCACCGGATGATGCCGAGGAGGTCTCCGGGATGGACTACGAGCCACCACCGGCGTCACCAGCAGCGGACGTCGAGTCGGACGCTGGCAGCCACGCGCCGTCGGCTTAGTTGTGTTGTGACTTTACTGATGTAGGAGGGTAGCCACATTTTGCTGACATAGGTCGGTGTAGATAGGATACTAGCAGGTGTTGGTCGGATGGTAGTGTATGAAAAGTGGGTCCGAGTTGTACAAACAATAAATAATGAAAAAGAAGTGGTAGTAATATATCTATGCAGTTGCTAGAATAAAAGGATTGCTGAAATAATAGGATTAGTTTCTGCTTGTATCCGATATTCTTACTTCTCCACGAGAGATGGACTGCGCGAGTACCGTTGTTAGTGAAGTAAGAGGACAAAGGGAGGATGTTCGTATAGTAAGGCTGGAGAGACAAGCTGAAGGAAAAGGAGGAGTTGTTAGCACTTAGAGAGGCGCAGTTGCTAAACAAGGAGCAGCAGATTCAATTCAAGGATCAATAGCTGGCAAACGCACATGCCCTAATCACTCGGTTAGAGCAAGATCTACTACAAGCACACAATGCGATACTGAATGAAGCAATAGGACAGCAACCTCTTTAGGATGAACCAGATAGTGCAGGAAAATCCCGTGGCGGCTGAATCGAAGAAGAAGAGGTGGATCCTGAAGAGATAATGGACGTGGATTCAGTCATAGACTTCACGGAGATCCCACAACTAGAGGATGCAAAATCCGAGACGAGGCAGTTCGAAAAGCCGGAAGTGACGTCCGGGCTTCGCGAAGAAGAGTAGAGTGCTAGCTAGTAGCAAGTGAGAAAATTAGTATGTAAAATAGGCGTTAGTTAAATAACGAGCGTGATGTAACCACACATGAGTGTATATTAGGAATCGTTGTAACATGGAGGTATGAACATGTATTTATGGATTTGGTGGTTGTTCTAATAAAGATGGTTGTTGTATAAGATTCATTTGGAATTCCTCATCTATGTATTCCTGTTTCTTCCATTTTTATGTTGGAATGAAGATGTCTAACGTAAAATTTTCTTGGACAGAATGGTTGGAACAGGAAGACGTGATGAGCCAGAAATTTCTCAACGCGGGCGGAAACACCACCACCACCCCCGACATTGGCACAAGCCATCGCAGCTGTGTTGGATTCTCGCGCGGAGCAGCGATAAATATTGGAGCAATTGGTCCGCAACACCGCTCCACGGGAACGTCACCATGGCCGGAATGCACCGGAAGAGAGGGTGACTTTCTCGGACTTCTTATCGGTTCGCCCCCCCGGTCTTTTCGGATGCGGGTGAACCATTGGAAGCTGATAACCGGCTTCGCACCATTGAATCAAAGCTGGAGTTGTTTCGATGCACCGATCACCGGAAGACACTCTTCGCTTCCCAGCAATTGCAAGGATTTGCTTCGGAGCATGGTGGGCCAACTACAAGGCGATGTTCCCTCGAGGGCATCAAGTTTCATGGGTCGAGTTCACTAAAGCCTTCGAGAGAGCACCATATTCCGGAAGGTTTAATGAACCGGAAGAGGAAGGAATTCTTATCACCGAAGCAAGGGGACATGAATGTGCATACCTACTCTAAGGTATTCAACCGTCTTGCTCTGTATGCTCCGGAACATGTGGACACGGATGCCAAAAAGAAGAATCTGTTCAAGGAAGGAATGAGTACCAAGCTACAATCGCGCTCGGTGCTAAACAAGACTGATAGCTTCAATGACTTTGTGAGTGATGCTATCGCGTTGGAAGATTCTATCCGCCTTCATCGGACGGAGAAGAACAAGAAGAAGCCGAGCTGCTTGGACATGGAAGTGGCGGACCATCGAAGTACCGGCTGGTCTATACTGCACCGTCAGGTCGGCGCTACCAGCACACACCTTCTCGTCCAAATTACTATCGGCGGTCTCAGCCACCCCAACAATCTCAAGCAACAGCGGTCGAATCAATATCGTCCGCCCTATCAGCAGCGAGAATACTCGGAATCCCGGACCGGTGACTCAAACACCGCAGCAGAATGGACCGCCATGTTTCAATTGTGGCCGTCCAGGACATTACTACCGCAGTTGTCCATATCCACAGAAGGCACCATATGCACCTAGACCTCGGGGACAGCCGCGAGAATCAGCCAAGAGCACCGGCCAAGAATGCTCAAGTGAAGACCGGCCGCGCAAACTTCACCACGGCCGAGGAGCTACCCGAAGGAGGACAAATCTTAGCGGGTATGTTTTCTATCGCTGATCGTCCTGCTATGGTTTTATTTGATTTGGGAGCCACGCATAATTTCATCGGCAAGTCATATATTGCTAAGCATTGCATCACGCCATCCAAGTTAACATGGACACATATTATTTCAACACCTGGGGGTAAAATCATTACAAATGAAGCAGCTGCCAATATGCCATTAAGATTGGGTAGCAAGGTTTATTCCACTTCGTTAATCATATAGGATGGGCAAGGGTTAGATGCAATTGTTGGCATGCAATGGATGAATTTCCATAAGGCAGTATTGGATATAGCATCTCGAGCCGTATATCCGAACTCTCCTGTTCATGGTCGAGATTGCTTGCTCTTAACTCTTCCCCAAGCTATGCTGCCAATGGTTAATAAGGCTATAGGTAAGAGTCCGGAGGATATACCCATAGTCCGTGAGTACCCGGATGTCTTTCCGGACGACTTGTCGGGACTACCGCCGGACCGAGCGGTAGAGTTTAAGATAGAGTTATAGCCTGGAACAACACCAATATCAAGAAGGCCGTATCGGATGCCGCCAAATGAGCTGACAGAGTTGAAGGTACAATTAGAGGAATTATTGGACAAGGGATATATACGTCCAAGTTCAGCGCCATGGGGATGCCCAGCCTTGTTCGTAAAGAAGAAAGACTAGACATTGAGGCTATGTGTGGATTATAGACCTCCGAATTCGGTTACCATCAAGAACAAGTACCCTCTTCAGAGAATTGACATCTTGTTTGATCAATTGATGGGAGCCAAAGTATTCTCTAAGATAGATATTCGCTCGGGATATCATCAGATTAAGCTAAGAACCGAAGATATACCGAAGATTGCATTCTCCACGAGATACGGACTTTATGAGTACCTGGTGATGTCTTTTGGATTGACCAATGCACCAGCACATTTCATGTACCTCATGAATTCCGTATTCATACCTGATCTAGACAAGTTTGTCGTGACATTCATTAACGACATCTTGATCTACTCTAAGTCGGAAGAGGAGCATGCCGATCACTTAAGGATTGTGTTGCAAAGGCTAAGGGATCATCAGCTCTATGCTAAGTTTAGCAAGTGTGAGTTTTGGCTAAAGAAAGTGCCATTCCTAGGTCATGTGATCTCAGCCGAAGGAGTGGCCGTTGATCCCGACAAAGTTCAAGAAGTGTTGGATTGGAAACCTGTGACATCCCCTCCGGGACACCCGGGAATCGGTACAGGGGGACACTCGACGAATCGAGTTACAACAGTTCATCATCTCATACAAGCCGGAATATATACATCATGGTATAATACAACCAGGTTTTTGAAATGCAAACATCCGACAGCGGAAGCATAATACATTAATGAAGTTTAACAACCTACTAGTCTTGCAGCGGAAACTTGTACTTTATACAACAAAAATACTACGAAGCGTCATCGTGATGTACCGAGCCCGTTATACATCACGATCTTCCTCGCTCGGGCGTCGGAATTCGTTCCCATCGGAGGGAAACACCCTCGAGCCCCGCTTCTCCTCCGAACAGCTACCCCAACGATCGTGGAAGAACGACGCTTGCCCTGAAATTATAACGAGCAAACCCCGAGTATTCTAATACTCAGCAAGATCGACTCGATCAACGAGCACGCTAAGGCCGATGCCTAGTATGCAAACGCTTTCGGTCTGTGGAGTTGACTCTCTTGCGAAAAACAGCTCTAATGGTTGGTCCTTACTTTCAAGTTTTAGCTCAAGTTAAGTTCAATAGAGAACCGGGGTTGGCGAGTCTACAACTATTGCAATCAAGTTTGCAAGAAAAGATCAGATTAGATCAACACTTCCTCCATCTCTCATCCTCATCTTTCAGTTGATTACTACGATGTGACGAGCTAAACAAGCGATACTCATTACTGCGAGGGACAGACGATTCGAATCGATTTATACCAGCTGGCAAAACCCGACTACACGACGTATACGCATCACACCGATCGTATACGACAACTTTTCCCGCTAGCACCTGACAGAAGACTAGCCATTTCCAACTCCCCGGGAGTATGGCGACGCCACGACTTCCCTCGTGGTCGACCCATCTCCCTCTCGTGAGACTATCCTCTCACTAACAGCCGATAAAGAGACCCGGCTACGCTACATCTCCGGGGCGATAGGGTACATCAGCTTGCTGGGCCTATGATACCAGCATGTAGTACGGTACGTTCAAACTTGTTCAACTAAGCCGACAACGGTACGGTCCTTGACCGACTCGGACGGGGCTACCAGCTTGCAAGACCTTAACTCCGTCTTTGCCCTTTCCCCCTACGGGGGCCCGTCCGGTCTCGGCTTATTATCATCTTCCCTTCTACTCTCATCTTTCTTTTATCAATCCTTTAGCATATAATTGAACAAGTCAATAACCTATCTCTCGCGAGTAGTGTATGCCACCACTCGACTTCTACCGATTCTCTAAGACTTAAGCTTAGCGAGTTATCGAACTCTATTGAGCTACCTGTACCAAGTATAGCATAAACAAATGGAACCTATCTCATGCATCTAGGGTATCAAGCAACTCCTATAACCTAATGCACAATCACGACTCATTGCTTGTGATAAAAGAAAAGACTTTAAAAACATAGGTGGGATGCACCGGGCTTGCCTTGATTCGAGTCGGAGTTAGATTCCTCGGCGTGCTGGTCGACTTGAAGTTTCCTCCTCTGTCTCGACCTCGGATGAAACCTCAATCACGTCAGGACCTAAGCCGACCAACAATACGTTGCGACTTAATGATCATGCATGTATGAATGTACATGAGATGATGTGCAACAATTTCATTAACCAAGATCGTTAACTAGCAATTAATCATTAAGTAAGTTCATTACTTATTAATCAACAATTAATCCTGGTCATTAATTAATAGTTAATGATTAACTAAAGTCAGTGCAATAATACATAAAGCAATAAATTTGGATCACATGAAATGACGGTGTTTATGTTGAATTTTGGAAAACCATTTTCACAAACACTTTCTTCTGCAGTATCTCTAATTTTTAAAGAAATTCATTTCTCAAAATCAAACAATAATTAGCATAAAATAATGGATTTTCTTAATTAAAGGGAAGTAATTAATTAAACTATGAAATTATAATTTCTCAAAATAGGCATTTGAATACACAATCAAATAGAGAATAATTTTATGAATCTAATGAACTTTGTTTGGCATTTTTCTGATTCTTGTGGAATTTTCTATGAATATTTGAAGTTTGAATAAAAATCGGAAATTAACTAAATTCGCAAACAGTGCCAATACCAGTATGGGCTGAATCCGGCTGGCCCATGGGCGGGCGGCCCATGGCACGCGCGCGCCCAGCTCGGATCGAGCTCGCCAGCTATGGCGGGTGGTGGCCGAGTAGGGCAGCGGCCTGCCGGAGTTTGGCCGGACGGTGACCAACTGCGACGGAATTTCTCCTACAGGGTCAACTTGACATGAGGAAGCGGTTGGTGGGGTCAACTTTACCGGAAACCGGCCGAAAGTACGTCAACGGCGAGAGGCGGGCGGAGGAGAGGTTCGGCGGCGTCCACCGCTCACCATGCTCAACCAAATGACGAACGGTTTGTTGCTTGAGCTCCACAAGATCATGACGAAGACCGGCATAGAGGTGGTGGAGGTCCGGAGTGGCCGGAGGTTGGCCCGCACCGCGGGCGGAGGTGGCGGCACATAGACGCCCAATAAATTGATGAAATTCCGTTGAGCTTGCGAGGGACATGCAAGGGCGAGTTGACCGGGGGTGGAGGAAGACCTTGCGCACGACGGAGATCGAGAATTGGGTGGAACGGCTCACCGGGCGGAGAGAATTTGGAGGTGCGGCGGTAGCTACCCGGTTTGGGTATTCCGGGAAGGCGAGCTTCGATCTCTCGTGCTAGAGGGAGGTATCGCGATTGGCAGCCATGGGGAGGTGCGAAGGTCCTTGCGGAACCGTTGGTTGGTGCCTGGCTGGGTTGGGGAACGACCGAGACGGCCGGACGGCAGAGGAGCAGAGAAGGCGGTTGGGGGTGGCGTTTCCGAAAATTCGAACGTGAGAGAGAGAGAGAGAGAGCGACTTCGCCATTTATCCCCAACGGGGCGGAGGGTGAGGTGGTGGGAGCTGCTGCGTGGCATGGATCTGGAGGAGGGCGCGCGGCCGGGCTGCTGCCAGCGCAGCTCACGGCGAGGCGGTGCGGGAGGGAAAAGGGGAAGAAGAGATTGGCATCCGGCCTCGTTTTCCCATTTTTCCAAAAACACCCTCCCGATCTTAATTAATTGAAAAGCATATTTCCCAAGCTCGGAAAAATTCCAAAAAATTCAGGGTTGTAGATGAAAACATTTCAAACACTTTTTTTTTAGGTCCAGGTTCAGATTCCCAATATTTTTTGGATTAAAAATTCAAGTTGAAATTAAAAAGAGAAGTTTTCATTATTTCTTGTAGACATTTTTACAAACTAAAAATACTTTCGTAGCAGACTTCATAAATCTTTTGTTTTTATGTTTAACCAACAGAAAATGTTAAACTCCAAAATTTCTTTTATTTAATTTCTTCTTTTAAGAACTTAATTTTAACTTAGGTTAACGTTATTATTTTATGTGTATTTTTTCACAAAATTAAATATTTTCCCAAATGCACATGATGACAGGATGATGAATGCCATGCAATGCACTTTCAGTTGTTAGGGTTGTTACAACCCTCCCCCTTATAGGAATCTCGTCCCGAGATTCACGATCGAAGCAACTAGACAATGGTACTAACGATCTCTAGTAATTGGATCGGAGAAACTCTTCTTGTTCCTAAGTAGCTTTCAGCTTCTAAGTGATTGCTCCACTGAATCTTGTAGAACTTGATGGTTCGATGTCGAGTCACTCGATCCTTGGTGTTGAGAACCCCGATCGAACGTTTATCATATGTCAAGTCTGGCTGTAATCTGTTCCACATCTGTTGTCGGTATGTCTACCGGTGGTTTCGGACGCTTCTTCGGTTAAGACACGTGGAACACATCGTGGATTCCCGATAGATGTGCTGGTAACTCCAAGCGGTATGCGATCGATCCACATCTTTCTTGGATCGGAAAGGGTCCGATGTAGCGTAGAGCTAACTTTCCCTTGATTCCGAATCGCTGGACACCTTTGGTAGGAGAGACTCGGAGATAAACTTGGTCTTCAACCTCGAACACTAATTCTCGACGTCTTTTATCCGTATAATCGATCCGTCGAGATTTGGCACTCTCGAGATTCCGTTGAATGAGGCGTATTTGCTCTTCGGCATCCTTTACTAGACCCGTCGAAACACTATTCTCATCTCCACGTTCCGACCAATTTAACGGTGTGCGACAGGTACGACCGTATAGAGCTTGGAACAGTGACATGCCGATATTTTCTCGATGGCTGTTATTGGATGAGAATTCTGCTAACGATAGGCATCTTTCCAAATTTCGGTTGTATGTCAAGATATAAGCTCGAAGCATATCTTCTAGATATTGGTTGCTTCCCTCCGTCCGTCCATCTGTTTGAGGGTGATACACCGAGCTTCAAACCAACCTTGTTTCCAACGACTCATGCCATTACTCTCAAAATCTGGATACAAACTGAGCTCCTTGATTCTGAGATAATGGTCTTGGGTACACCATGTAGGCAGGGTACTCAAGCACTACATAAATCTGCATATTACTTTGCCGTGCAGGTAGTATGTACGAGTGTGAAATGAGCAGATTTAGTTAACCCGTCGACACCGACCCAAATGGGGTTATGCTTCCGTAGAGTTAACAGTAAGCTCGATAATGACATCCATACTAATATCTTTCCATTCCAGATCTGGAACACTCGGGGTTTGGAGTAGTCCTACTTGCTTCAAATGCTTTGCTTTGACACATTGACCGAGTATCACACTCGTTAACATACCGTGCTATTTCTCGTTTCATTCTTGTTCACCAAAATCTTGGCTTTAGATCTTGATACATTTTGTTGGTTCCAGGATGAATAGTATACTTAAATGTATGTGCTTCATCCATCATCTTCTTGTGAAGTTCCAAGTTCCTAGGCACTACTAGCCTATTCTTGAATCAGATCATATCTTCACTATCTTCTCGGAAATACTTCATTTCGCCCTTCTTAATTCGTCTTTTAATGTGACTCATACCAACGTCCTTCTTTTGAGCTGCTACCTCTCTTCATGAATGGTGGTAATAAGAGCCAATTTCTCAATACTCCATATGGAAAAATCCGAAGATTAGGCTTACTCATTTCCTCTTCCAGGTGCTTCGGTTAATAGTTGAGTCGGGACATTGTTGCAATGAGCTTTTCGACTCATTGGCTTTCCCGAGATGGTAATGGATCTCGATCTCATAATCCTTAATTAATTCTAACCATCTTCGTTGGCGTATTTTTAGATCTGCTTGAGTGAAGATTTATTTGAGACTCCAGTGATCCGTGTATAGGTGTACCAAATTTTCCAAGAGATAAGGTCTCCAGCTCTTCAATGCTAGAACCGCAACGGCTAATTCCAAATCATGTGTTGGGTAGTGTCCCTTATGTCGCCTAAGCCGTCGAGATGCGTAGGCAATCACTCGATCTTCTTGCATTAAAACACATCCAAATCCTGTACCCGAGGCATCTTAGTACCCATCGAATGGTTTGGTCAAATCGCGCGAGCTAACACCGATGCTCGTTGTGAGTAACTTCTTCCATGTCCGAAAAGCTTCTTCACCTTCGTTGCTCCACTCATACTTCTTATCCTTTTTCCAACAATTTGATCATTGGTGTGGCAATCTTGAAGAAGTTTGGAATTATCCTTCTATAATAGTCTGCCAACCCTAAAAAGCTTCGGTTCGTGTGACCGAGTTAGGTGGCTTCCAATCCAATACTTCTTTCACTTTACGAGGATCAACAGTCACTTCTTCTGCTGATATCCCATGACCTAGGAAAGGTACCTCCTTCAGCCAAAACCCATACTTACTGAATTTTGCATATAACCGATGATCCCATAGACGTTGGAGCAGTGGTCCTTAAATGATTTACATGTTCCTCTTTCTGATGAGGACATCACTCCTTTGGATACAAATGACACTCCTCCGCTGAACATTCAAGGACCAATCACTAGAGCTCGCGCCCGACAATTAAATTTAGAGGTGAGCTCGTTCCTAAGTCTTTCCTTTCATAATTTTGAGAATAGTTTGCTACCTTATGATTTTATTATGATTAGGAATCAAGGAGAGGACTATAATATGAATGGAATAGGGCTTGGAGGCGTGGAGGTCCAGCAAGAGGCGCAAGGCATTGTGGAGGTTCAATAGGGCTTGGAGGCGTGGAGGTCCAGCAAGAGGCGCAAGGCATTGTGGAGGCCCAAACCAAGTCGACTTCGAGTCGGTTTCGGAGTCCAGGAACAGTCTGAATTAAAACAGACGCCCAGATCGCATACGAAGTCGGATTTGGACGTTCTACATATGGATGGAAGATAATTTGATAAGCTTTCCAGTGGAACTGGTCCCACGTCAAATTTCATCCGGAGTCGCCGGGAATCATCAAAACATTGGAACATCCAGAATCTGTTTTTGGTGTTGCGTCACCGTTTTTGGCCTTTGGGCTGTGTATCTCGTGTGAGCTCATTAGGGGAGCGTCCAGGGGGTTCTTGCACGTCCCCGAGTCTTTATTAGCAGCAGCCGCCACCCATGTTAGGGTTGGGTTTTGCTTAGATTATTCTGCTTAGACAGTTTCGCCGTTCATCGGTTTGTGAGATCCCAACTTGTGAGATTAATCATACATCTGCAAATTTGGTTGCGTTCTTTCTTGTTCTTGCTTGTGTCCTTGATTTGCAGGCAGGGATTAGCCTTCGGGCGAGGTCAACCGTGCAACGCCGGTTGATAACCATAGAGGACGTGGTGCTGCGATTGCGGGGTTCGAACGTGTTGTTCGGGAGCCGGATCGACGTGTTGATAACCATAGAGGACCTAAAGATTTCCACGAGTGTGTTAGTCGGCCGCGAAGGTCGAGGCCGAGGGGCGGAGGACTCAAGGGCCGAGGTGACGGCTCGACGGGAGCAGATAAACGGGGTCTCCCCGTCGGTTTCGAACTCGCCGGCTCCGTCGTCATCCTCGGAGTCCGTTGGGACGAGGGTCGAGGCAGTCAAAGCGGTATCTAGGTTTCGCCCCGCCGCCCGGTACGCCTCCCTCTTCCTTTGACGCTCGACGTCCCGCGCCACCTTTTCCAACCCGAGTCGCATGGCCGGATCCTTGGCCGCCTTCCTCTCGGCCTCGCACCTCCGCGGCTTGAAGGCGATTGGCCGGCCGCTGATCCGCCCCTCGGGAAGATGCAGCCTAGGACGCCGAGAAAGCAGGACCCAGGCGGACTGCGAACAAGAAGACGAGTTAACGAACGAACGTAGAAAAATTCGGACGAGCAACGGGGCACCGAAGGCTGAAGTCGACTTACCACATCGAGAGCTTCCGAGTGCGGCTTCATCCGAGGGGCACCCTAGACAGGCCGGGCACGCGCGGTGGTCCCTAGCGCGCTGCGCGTCCGCAGCGCGACGACGTCGTCGTCGAGCTCCTGCACCGCCCTCACCTTGTCCGGGACGACGCGATCGTTGCTCGACACCTGCTGGATCAACATCGAGCGCCGCATGCAACAGACCGACCCACGGATCGTGATTCCCGAGGTCTTGTTTAAGCGGACACTTGATAATACAACAACTGACCAACTTTATATTACAACGAGAGGAAATAACTTCATAATTTACATCAAAGTTTATTAAGTTCAAAGCAGCGACAATTAAACAAGTTCTAGTTTAGAAAAGGTGCGGAAGCAAACATAACGTTGATACGACTCGACGATATTATACAGCAAAAAGGTGATAAATTCGAGCCCATACGGATTGTCACGTAGCCAAGCACATTACTACGGCAGACTAGGCTCCCGAGTGGGAAGTCCAGCCCTCCGGAATCTGCATATCCCAAGGCATAACACCAACAGGGTAATCTAATGCATCACCTGAAACAAAAACAACAAAGGCACAAAGCCTCGAGTAACTAAAGCTCAGCAAGACCGACCCGTCAACATGGCACTCTAAGGCCGACGCCTAGACATGCAAGGCTTAGAGGGTGTAGCTGGTTTTGATAATAAAACAGCGACTAAGCCATTGATCCTTACTTTCATGATTTTAGCATTTATTAACTTGTACATAAAAGTAACAATAATATTAGCATCAAGAAAGATATACATACTTGTAAAGCTTAAATAAGTATCATCATAAGCAATCATAAATAACCCAAGCTTAGTTCAAGTTGTTACTACGATGTGACTCGGTTCACAAGCGGTACTCATTACTTGCGAGGGACAGCGATACGCATCGATTTATCACCAGCTGGGAAAACCCGAGGTACACGACATAGGCATCATTTAAGAACACGTATATCAACCGTTCACCATGACATCCTACAACTTTGTAGGGTCCAAATTCTCGAGTGGGCAGCCGTCCAACGAGTACCTCGTGAACCTGTCCACCCCAACGGATCCTATGACCAAGGATTCGAGTAACCTAGGCCATTGCAAGCTATTAAGGTTACGTAGGTTTACTAGTTCCCATAAAACTAGCATGCACTCGGTACTTGTTCAATACTTGCTCAAGCGGGGCCAACAAGGACACGGTCCTTAACCGACGACGAGACGGGGCTACAGCCTTGCAAGCCATGTCCTCTAAAGGCGCATGCACTTGCCCTTTCACCTACAAGGCCCGTCCACGTCTCAACTTTTAGTGGTTTACACGAACGATCTGCCACCTTGCGAGACAAGACCTCTCCGGGCCCTTGCCTTCGCTCTTTCCCAAACAGACTCGTTCGGTCTCAAAATTAGCTTTTCAGATTCATTAACTTCCAAGTCTCGAAGCCTCCATGCTCCGAGTACACTTAAGCAATTTATACCAATAAACTTATGATATAAGTATAGCCAGTTTTCTATCGAACTACCTGTACCGGTATATCACTAACATAGGTCATATCGGGAAACAATGCAGGTGGGTTTCAAACATCACCTACGCTTAATGCACAAACACCCTAGACATCTAGTAGTGTTATACTGAAAGGAAAAACATTTTAAAATTAGGAGGATGCACCGGGGCGTGCCTTGTGCCACGGTGGAAATGTTAGCAACTTCGGTGCCGGTTCTTGTGTTGATTCCTTCGAAGATCCTCGACCAGGCACTTCGTCGTTCCCTAAATTAACGATATGTCAATAGCGATAAATGCAGACGATGCAAAGGTATGATGATGCAAATGTCGATGATACAATCATAGCTAGGTTACAAACATGGTTCTTGAAATATAAACTTTGCTTTAAATTGAACCTATTATTTTATGTGACTTTCATATGAGTTTGCAAAAATAAAGCATATGATTTTATGCATAAACGTTTCATGGTAACTTAGCATGCACTTCTACCTACTTAAATAACAGAAAGTGTGACATGAGCCAATTGACATGGATTCTAAATTTTTAATTTAAAGGATGCACACATTATTCATAAACAAATGAACATGTCATGCACAAATTAAATACTCCCAAGCACACATGCATATACAAGATCATCAGATCATACTAATGGATAGGACACCTCAAAAGAAAACTAACAAAGTTGATTTTGCACTTTTATCACATATAGAAAATTAAATATGATTTAATTAGTGTTTTGGAAGTCCTGCTAAATCTAGGAAAAACCAATAAGAATTTCTGATCTTCAATGCTGCCACAGGCTAGATCTTGAAACAAGGAATCCAACAAATTTTGATTGACTCAATTTAGAGTTCGGAATCAAAAGATATGATTTTTGCAAGGTTATTGTATTTTTCTGGATTTTATTTTCAAGAAAATGGAAAATCTAAGAACTGGACCAATCGGGACGCGGCCACACGGGTGGCTACGGATCCGAGATTAGATATGGCCGTGGCCACACAAGATCCGAGCCGGTGTGACCCAGCCTGTGGCCATGGCGGCCGACGGCCGGACGTCACCGGCGGCTCGCCGGCGCAGCGTGCGAGCGGGTAGGGCGGCCGGGAAGCCTATGCAGATGAGCCACGACGAGGGGAACTCGAGGGTGGGGTCTCCAAGGTGGGGCCTCATCGGGAAACAGGCTGACGGCGAGATGTGGCAAGAACGGAGCTTCGACGATGGCTAGGACTCGCCTCGGCCGACTAAAATTGGGGAAACAAGCGTGTAGAGAACCCACGGATCATGAGCAACATTGGCACGACGACGATTGACCTTGGAGATGGCCGGAAGGATGAGCTCGACGGAGAGGTGAAGAACGGCGGCGGTCGGACTTGGGGAAAACGGCCAAATTCGTGACAACCTGCGAACGAAACTTGATGAGAGCTTCTAGAAGGTTTACAGCAATATGATGCGCATCACCGAGAGCAAAACTCGATAAAAACAGCTCACCAGAGAGGGCGTATTTCTCTGCGGCGTCGACGTCGTTCGCTAATGGCGTGGGAGAAGAAAACTTCGAAATTCTTCTAGCTCGGGCAACGGATGGGGATGAGGTTTTCTCCTGGAGTTCTAGTACCGCGTGGCGCACTCACTGGTGGTGGTGGCTCGCGCCGGGGTGGAGCGAGCTGGCCGAGCAGCGATGCGGCAATGGTGACGGGTGGTGGCGATTTGCTCCGGTGGAAAAAATCAGAACGAGGGAGAGAGCGAACCGAGAGGACCACGGTGCGGCTTTATCCGGTTCCGGTGAGGAACAAAGCTGGAGAAGCAGCTGCGTAGCCGGGTTTGCCCTCGTGGCGTGCAAGGACGTGAGCACGCAGCCTTGCCATTGGCGGGTGGTGCAGAGAGATCGAGCAGAGAGAGAGAGAGAGAGAGAGAGAGCCATGAGAGATCACGAGACGGTTGGGATAAGCTCGCCATTTTGCGGAAAAGCCCTCGTTCTATCATTTAATTTGAAACTCCATTTCTATGCTGCAGAAAAATATGACAAAATTCCATGGTGTAAAGAATCTCATTCTGAGCAACTTTGCTTATTGACCCAAGCTCCAAATCTTCTCCGAAAAATTTATAAAAAATTCCACAATACAACTGACTTTGGGTTTAATCTTTACTTAAATGGGCATTTTTCCTTTTTGAAAAATTCCAGTAAATTCCTCATAATTTCCTCTCATTATACCCAATCCAATAAAAATATAATATGCATATACTTTTCTTGAGGAAATGCATATTTTTGCCAGCCTTAACTTTTGACCTTTATTGATCCATTTTGTTTAAACTTCGTGTTGAAAACTCATCTCTGGTGCAGTGATGGAGAAGCTTATAGTGACACGAGGTGTCACACCGCATCGGCGGAGCGAACCTCCGCTTGTGGTAGGAGCCCACCACCAGCTGTCGCATCGACGTCGAACCGGGCCAGGTGCCGGATCGCCTTGATCATCATGTCCACTTGGGCCCGGCCGGCACGAGGGCAGCCCCACTTCCATTCATCCGGAGCTTCCTCGAAGACCCGACCCTCGAAGGCCGGGAACGGGTGCGCCGGATCTTGACGGAGGTAGAACCACTTCGGGTGCCACCCCTGGTTCGATGTGGGGGTGGTCACCGTAGTGTAGTCCCTCCCCGATCCTTCTTCGTCACGATCCCCGCGCAACCGACGTGCGCGGGACTTCCTCGCCCATGGAGTTCCGCCTCGATAGAGGTTTATGCGGAAGTAATACCTCCACGGAGTCGAGGTTGGCCGCCATCCCTAAGAAACCCTCGCGAGAGAGCAACAAGGTGCTCAGCTGCTGGATCCCGTTAGGGTTCGGATGGTGAAGCTCCGGATGATTCCGGAACATCATCACCCGCGGAAATCATTCCCGGCGTCCCGAACCCGCGCTCATGGAAGTGCAAAAACGAGACCACGTAGCCCCGAGGCGGCTCCGGGCGCGACTCGTTGCTTGGGAGTCTCCACCACCTATCGGGACCGCGCTCGCGCAGCAAGCCCTACGCCACCAACCGGTCGAGATCGGCCCTCGTCGTCGTGGAGCGGGTCCAGGTCGACATGGCGGAAGGGCTCGGGGGCTGCGCAAGGAAGACGAGGGCTAGGGCTTGGAGAGGCGAAGGCAAGGAAAGCGATGGCACAAGGAAGCGAAAGGCCACGGCATGCGGCGACTTAAATAGGTGGCTGCGGCCGGGTAGGCAAGACCCCTCGGCTCCATCGCGGGTCCCACGGTCGCCACCACCCCGGTAAAATTTCTTAACTCCTCCGCTCCGGTTTTCACGCCACTGTCTCCGGGTCTGCGGCTCCGCAACCCGTACTAATTGCGCGGGACCCGCCACTAACGGGGGAAATCGAATCCACACCGTGCGGGCCCACCACTACACGCCGACAATGGATGAGAACGCGCCTCGATCTCCGAACCATGGAAGCCGAGACGGTAAAACTCCCACGCTCCCTCTCGTACCCCTGTCATTTTAGATTCTCTCACATGCAGGGAGAGGTGAGAAATGTGACATCCAGTGTCACGATTAGGGTTAATCATGCAATCAAAACCCTAATGACATCACTAATGGAGCACTAATGCGAATCACCCAAAGGAAAAATAAGAAAAATAAAAGAGAAAAGGAAAAACCTAGATTAAACCCTAACCCTAACCTAGCCCCAAGAAAAATGCAAAAATTATAAAAGCACTACCGACATATTTTTGCACCACTGCATTGCTCATGTAAAAATACGAATTTACAGTATTTTAACAAAATTTTTGAACAAAGTTTTGAACGTCCAAAAATTCAAATTCAAATCTGAAATGTCACCGTTTGTGAATTTTGTATGAATTTTCGGAAGCAAGATTAGAACTTCAAACTAAAAGATGAAAATTAAAGCACATCATGCGCCCCGCCCGTCACGTCGCCACGCACCCCCTGCCACCTCCCCAACCGTTTTGGTACCTGCCGGCCAACGGGGAGCGCCGGGAATTGTAGCCGCGCCCCGCGCCTGCTACTCCCCGCCGCCGTCCCTCCCCTCCGATAATTGGGACGGAAGCCGGGCCGCGTCGCCCTCCCCTCTGCCCCAAAACGCTCCCCCACCTCTCTACGCAGCTCCCCGCACCACCGACATGCTCCCTCTCCACCCACGGCTCGAGCATGGCCGCAAATTGGAGCCGCCACCCCCGCACGGACGCCATGGCCGCCGCCACGACGCGCCACGACTAGGCAGCTCCCCTCGCCCCTCTCTCTTCCAAATCTCGTGCGCAATCGTCTCGCGTAGCTTTCCGTTGACGGGCGCCGTTCTTAGTGCAGTTCCTTCGCCGGAATTTTGAAGAAATGGGAGCCGCCGCCGTCGCCGTCCGCACCACACCGACAAGCCCCCACCTCCGGTCGTCGCCTCCACCGCGCGACCCCAAGCCGCCCTTCCCCATCCGCAGGTGATGCTCTCCGGCCAAACCTCTCCCTCTCTCGTCCCTCGAGCTGCACACGCGCGCCGCCGCACCTCCGCATAGCGCCGCCGCCGGGCCCCGTGGCCCCCACACACAAACTCCCCGTCGCACCAGCTCCCTCCTGGCCCAAGCGCGGCTCACGCGCTGCCCCAGGGCGCCGCCGCGCCCGACCTCGTCGGCGCCGGCCACCGCACGCCGGAGCCCGCGCTGCCCCCTTTTTAAATTTGCCCTAGTGGCAATTTCGTAATTATACCCGAACTTTGTTTGAATTTGAAAAATTCATATCTTCCGTTTAAAATGTCCAAAAATTACAAACTAAACTGTTTTGGAAACTACAGAACCTACACTTTCATAAAAGTAACATGAGCTGGCCAGATTCGGATGTTTTCATATTTTTACAAAAATGACAAAAGTGAACCCCTGAAAACTCAACTAGGTCATAACTTTAAATCTGTAGATCCAAAAATAATGCCACTTGGCCAAAACCTTCACCTAAGCATACATGAATTTATGGAACTGGAAGATCTGGATTACATTGCATATTTTTCAAGTTATTGCATTTCTTGCATTCTCTGTATTTAATTTTTTGTTAAATCCTTTTGCAAATTATTTTTGCCTGAAACTTGGTAATTAATTTCCTCCAAGTATTTCGCATGTGCATAAAATCCCATGTTAATTTTTGAGCATGTTAAATAATTATTCTTGCTAACCCTAGATTAATCTCGTAAAAGGTTAATTTCAGCACATGTATAAATGGTTGTATGCATTTAAAAGTTATATCTTTGCATGTTCATGTAAACTTCACGTACCACGATGTCATTTAGCACTTCATGGCAGGAATTGTAAAAAGGTTTCATGTATTTCGTGCATGTAATAATTTTGGAATCGAATTCTTGTTTTAAAGTGCAATCGTCATCGCATGTGATGATAAGCACTTAAGCCTAAATTTCATCGATTTGCATTTAAACTTTGCTAATCCTTAGTTTCTGAACCTACATGAAACACAGCACTCATGTCCATGTCTTAAGTCTTTGCTCATGTATTATTAGGGTTATGCTTGTTCATGTAATTAATTTCCTTAAAGAGAACACGTGTTATGTTCATGCTTACTAGGGTTTAATTAAACAAAGCTTTTGATTAACATATTCATATGCACCCTTACAAAAACAGCACACATGCATTACTCTACATCATCGGCCTTGTGTTCATATTATTTATGCAATTGCATTTCATCTTCTAGGTGACGACGCCGAATTGAACCCGCCGGAAGAGACGATTGCAACACTCAACGCTTGTGAGGCTAGTGCTAACTTCGATCACTCTCAAGGCAAGCCCCGGTGCATTCCTATTATTTCGAAATGTCTTTCTTTTATCACTATATTAAGGATGATGAATGTGCATTTAAGTTCTAGGAGTTGATTGGAAATCCACGTGCATAAATTCCTATATGTCCCATGTCGCTTATGTGCCATATCCTCGTTAGAGATGCTATGCTATGTTTATGGAGTCAACGATGGATTGGGGATCTCACTTATGGCTCATGATTAAAAGTGAACATGATGAATTGGTTAAAATTGAGAACACCCCATTGTGGCTCCGCGAACAAGTTTGAGTTGTGTACCACTTGCATACCTTTCTTATGGGGATTGGTAAACCTATGTAGCTTGTAAATTGTAGAGTGAGCCGGATATCTCACCGACCCGGAGGTGATGTGTATGGCACGGTGGTTGCATGGGTTGAGGACCGTTGGAGAGTACACGGGTTAAGCCTTGGGCGCGTTGTTGAACGGTCGCAAGGGGACGTGTACTCGGGGTCGGTGGCCCCGTGTTTTGCTTTATGATGAACTCGCGAACGGTGGCCATACGTGTTCTTAAATGATGCGTATGTCGTGCATTTGGGTCTTTTCCTGCAGGATTAATAATTCGATAATTATCGCCGTTTCCTCTCGGTTAATGAGTACCACTTGATTCGAGCAGTTTACAACGTGTAGTAATAAAAAGAGGATGAATAGCTTGCTGTTTTATATTGATATAAATTTGTATTGCAAATTCTTGTATTGCTAGTATGCTCACTAAAGTTCTTTTATGCAATAACCCTATTAATTTGGCTAAGTCATAAAATTGCCAACCTAATTAGCATAGGTGCTATTTATGCAAAAATACCAAGTTAAACCGGTCAAGCCCCATGCATCTAGGAGTCGGTCTTAGATGGCCAACTTGACGGGTAAGACTTGCGGAGTATGCTAGATACTCGGGCTTTGCCACTACATGTTTATTTACAGGTTTTCCGCAAGCCGGGATTTGCGATTGTTGTGGTAAGGTTGTGTGGGATGGAGAAGAGCCCAAAGAGTGGACCATTGAATGGGTCCCTAGCTCTCCGACCCATGACGAGTGAGCCATGGCCTAGGCCGGCATGGTTCATTTAAGTTATCTATGTATCGTCGAGTTGTGTATTTCGCTTCCGTACTTTATTTCGAACAAAGATCATGGCTATGTAAGACTTAAATTCGAACCTAATGTATCTTTTATTTCGAACTCTATGTTGTAATGAAGACTTAATTATGTAACCTTGCAAATCATGTATGTTTGTTAATGTGATGCTATGTATGGTTGCCTCGTCAATCATCTCCCAAGGCGATCCGTACCACACTTAACTATCTTTCGGGATAGGGGTGTGACACGTGGTATCAAAGCCGACTTGGGATTTGCGTCACGCTAACACTCATTCTAAAAATCTTAAAAAGGCCAATATAAGGACTATATAGAATGGTGGCAAAACTAACCCCATGTTATGATTGTTTAAATATTTTTGCAACTACGGCTTGAGCAAAGGTATGCAATTGTGTGTGGTAAATTTTCGCATAATATTAATTGGTGTGACTCGAATACACTCTTATTCGAGAGCTCTCCATGTGAGGCGAGGTGACATGGATTTATTTTTGGCTTGTTTCTTTTAAATTTGATGTAATGTTTCTGGAATCCATCTCTTGCAGGTACATAACAACGTTTAGTTCGTGTAGTATCGTGTGAGAGGTGTGTGTGCCACCGATGCGCTTGCCCGATATTCATATCGGCGGGCGCGGTCTTTTGATTTTTGTGAGGACGTACTAAACGACATATTGAGCATCCACCATCCTTGCATGTCATCTCATCATGTCAAACATATGCATGTGAACTTATCTAAATGAAACAATCACAAAAATTTGATCACCTAGTTTAATTCTCACAAAAGATTAAAAAAACCGAAACACTAAAACGTGGCAGATTTCTGAACTTTCACAAAAACGAGCATAACGTTCTCAATACTTGTCCAAATAAGGCAAATAAGGACTTTCTGGAAAGCTTGTGTTATGCACTACAACAATATCATAGTCTCAGGTCTTGCAAAAATATGGAACGTAGCTAGACTTGCCCATTACAGAGAGCTATTCTGGAATTCCAGAATGGGCTCCGGTTCTGTCCTTGTCGTAGATCGCTCATAACTTTCAAACGACAAGTCGGATTGAGCTGTTCTAGGATGCGTTGGAAAGCTTAAGAAGTTGTCTAAAACTTTCGTAACAAAATAAAAATTTCATTCTGTCCAGAAACAGGAGTAATGATCGAGTTTCCGTAACAGGTCGCATCTGTCCAGAAAGCTGAACCGTGTTAGGTCACGTGTGAAAAGTTTTGTTGCTTCTTTTTGCTAAGTTTGTGCCATTCCATCATTCATGGTTTACTTAATTAGCATGTTTTGTTGTTGGATATTGAGTTTTGACTTGTGTTTCAAAATTCTCCGACAGATGGCCCCCGGCAAGCTCATGTTGGATCGTCGAGAACCTCGCGAGGCGGGTGCACGAGTTGGAGCAGGAGCGTGCTGCCCTGAAGGCCACTCTCACCACCCGCGAGCCACCACGCGACGCCGAGCTCGCTGCTCGCACCGCCGAGCTTGCTGCCCGCACTGCCGAGCTCGCCGAGCGCACTACCGAGGTGGACACCCTCCGTACGCAGCTCGAGTATAGCGAGACGGAGCGTTGGAGTTTCTTCGAGCAGCTCCACGACGCTAACCTTGCCCTTGAGGGCAATGGAGCCGCCGCTCTGCAGGCCACGCTCAATGAGCGTGAGGCCCAGCTCACCGCCGCGAATGAGGAGAACTACATCCTCTCCGACCAGGTGGACGCCCTTCTTGAAGAGAAGGATGAGTTGGAGGTCACTCTTCCGGAGACTCGGGCGCTAGGGATGCTTTGGAGGGAGACCTCCGGAACGCCCAAGCGACCATCGCACATAACAACGCTACCATTGAGCATCTCCAAGCCGCCAATGATGCTCTGCATGCCATCCTTAATGGCGGACCTCCCGAGCCACTTGAGATCATCCCACCCGAGGATGACGTGGAGATGAGTGATGGCGAGGATGCTTCCGACGTTGAGGACGGAGCACCACCCTCTCCCATGAGGGGTGACGCCGACTACTACGGCGATGACGACGAGTAGTTGTCACGACCGGTGGTCGTAGCTCTATGTGTTGTAGGATTTGTAATCTCGTGAGGCATGTAACCGTGTTGGAAAACGATCCGTGTGTTGTTAATTGAGCTCTCCGAGATTTGTATTTGTTTATGGGTCACATGTGATGTAACCTAAGACCGTGTTGTATCGGATTTGTGGTTCCCGTGTATCAAAAATTTCTATCATGTTGCTAGTTATGTTGGAATCTATGGAATATGTGTGTTGCCAATGCATTATGCTTATTTCATCAATATTTTCTTCGTACATGCAATCTGAAATTTTTGGTCCCTTATGTCCAATGTTATGTTTTCTTGCTATTATAGCTCGTGAACTAATGAGCTAACGTGAGAAAATTTTTCATATGTGACAGATGGTGAATACCCGTCGTGGTGAAGCTTCCGGCAGTGGTCATGGTGAGAGGAATGAGCCGCTACCCAACCCTCCACCTCTCACGCCGTTGGAACAACTCGTGTCCAACCAAAACGAGATGTTCCGCTTGTTCTTTGCAAGTCAAACCAATCAAGGACAAGGCCAAGGACCGCCACCCCAAGGGCCCAGGAACTCCACCTATGCCGACTTCTGGGCGAATCAACCGCCCAAGTTTGGTGAAGCTACTACCGATCCTTTGGAAGCGGACAACTTTCTCCGCATCATTGAGTCGAAGTTTGCTCTCCTAAATTGCACATCGGAGCAAATGGTTCTCTTTGCGGCTCAACAACTCCGTGGCTCCGCTAGTGCATGGTGGGCAAGTTTCACCGCCGCCCTTCCCGCCGGTACTCAAGTGAATTGGCCGGACTTTTGCATCGCGTTTCACGCGCATCACATTCCCGCCGGTCTCATGAAGCGCAAGTTGCAAGAATTCCTTAGTTTGAAGCAAGGTACTGGAACCGTGCAAGAGTATGCACGGAAGTTCAACTACTTGGCTCAATATGCGTCCTATCATGCCGACACGGATGACAAGAAAAAGGATTGCTTTCGTTCGGGGCTAAGCCCAAAGTTGCAAGATCGCTTGGCTCAAGTCACTACCGGCACGTTCAATGATTTGATGAGTGCCGCAATTGTGCAAGAAGATGCTATCCGTGCTCACCAAGAGGACAAGAAGAGGAAGCGTGCCGTAGGAATTCCATCCGGCTCCGCTCCGCCCAAGTACAAGTTAGCTATCACTTCCCCGTCCGGACGAAGTTTAGGGCCGCATTGCCGCCGACGGGGATCACGCCAATTTGTGCCGCAGCAACACCACCACTCTCACGGTGGAAATCAGCAGCACAACGTTTCCTTCCGCCCTCCGCAGCAGCAATATCAAGGTGCTAGGCCCGGTCGCTCAAGGTCCGTGCTTTAATTGTGGACGTCCGGGTCATTTTGCAATGGATTGCCGTGTTCCGACACGTAACCCGGGCAACAACACCAACAACAACAACAACAATGGTTCCGGAAGTGGCAACAACAATCAAAACCGCAATGGGAATAAT
Source organism: Chloris gayana (assembly GCA_031894775.1). Taxonomy (NCBI): domain Eukaryota; kingdom Viridiplantae; phylum Streptophyta; class Magnoliopsida; order Poales; family Poaceae; genus Chloris; species Chloris gayana. The sequence continues at coordinate 235,401 of JAUNZO010000134.1, read as the reverse complement.
GGGAATGGGAACCGCAACCAATCTTCCACTCCGAATGCTAAGAATGGCCGAGTCAACTACACCACGGCCGAAGAGATTCAAGCGGGAGAACCGGTACTCTCGGGTATGTTTTCGGTCAACAACCACTCCACTTTGGTTCTTTTTGATTCCGGTGCAACTCATGATTTCATTAGTCAAGCATGTGCAAAAACCCTACAACTCACTCCTACCGTTTTGGATATTCCCTATATCATCACATCACCCGGTGGAAAAATAAAAACAAACCTAGAGTTGAGGCAAGTACCACTAAACCTAGAGAGAAAAATATACCCCTCCTCTCTCATAATTTTAGGTGGGCAAGGAATAGATATAATTCTAGGTATGAGATGGATGAAACTCCATAGAGCCGTTTTACACATCGATTCCCGTGAAGTTCACCTAAACTCACCACTCCATGGTTCATCTATTCTCCGATTACCCCATCCAAAATTCTCCACCTCAAAAATCTACCATCTTGAGGGAAAAAGGATTGAGGATATTCCCGTGGTATGTGAGTTTCCTGATGTGTTTCCGGATGACTTACCGGGCATGCCACCCGATCGGGATGTTGAGTTTAAGATTGAGCTCTAACCCGGTACGGCACCAATTTCCCGTAGGCCGTACAAAATGGCTCCCAATGAGCTAGCAATCTTGAAGGAGCAATTGGGCGAGCTTATGGATAAAGGATATATTCGCCCTAGTTCATCTCCGTGGGGATGTCCCGCTCTCTTTGTGAAGAAGAAAGACAAGACGCTACGTCTATGTGTGGATTATCGCCCTCTCAATGCGGTAACTATCAAGAATAAATACCCGCTCCCTCGGATTGATATTCTCTTTGATCAATTAGTTGGTGCTAAGGTTTTCTCTAAGATTGATCTCCGATCCGGTTACCACCAAATCAAGATCCGAGCCGAAGATATTCCAAAAACCGCATTTTCTACGCGGTATGGTCTCTTTGAATATCTCGTCATGTCTTTTGGGCTTACAAATGCTCCGGCTCAATTCATGTACTTGATGAATTCGGTCTTCATGCCCGAGTTGGATAAGTTTGTCGTGGTCTTTATTGACGACATTCTTATTTATTCGAAGTCCGAAGAAAAGCATGCCGAACATCTTCGCATTGTTCTCCAATGGCTTCGCGATCATCAATTGTATGCCAAGTTTAGCAAATGTGAATTTTGGTTGAAGCAAGTTCTCGGTCTCCGATCCGGTTACCACCAAATCGACGGAAGGTGTTGCCGTCGATCCAAGTAAAGTTGAAGAAGTGCTTACTTGGAAATCCCCAAGATCGATGAGATAAATTCGAAGCTTTCTCGGTCTTGTCGGTTATTATCGGAAATTCATTCCCAATTTTTCAAGCATAGCCAAGCCAATGACAAAATTGTTGGAGAAAGATGCTAAGTTTAAATGAAGCCGCGAATGTGAGGAAGCCTTCCAAACTCTCAAGAAGCATTTGACATCCGCTCCGGTGTTAGCACAAGCCGACATCACCAGGCCGTTCGACGTGTATTGTGATGCGTCCGGCACCGGCCTATGGTGTGTGCTAATGCAAGAAGGTCGTGTCATTGCTTATCCTTCTCGTCAACTTCTCAAACACGAACAACACTACCCCACCCATGATTTGGAACTAGCCTCGGTTGTCCTTGCTTTAAAAACTTGGAGGCATTACCTACTTGGAAATCTTGTCAATCTTTACACCGATCATAAGAGTCTCAAGTATATCTTCACCCAACAAGAGTTGAATATGAGGCAACTGTTGGTATTTCTTACGTCACGAATAAATCCGCAAGCGCACGGAATACCGTTGTAGCACTTCACCCGGGAGTATTCCAAGGTATCGTATTTATATCCGCGAGGGAACGGAGTATTTCTGCAACAAGGTTAGTTTACCCAAGGACAACCAAGACAACGTAGCAAAATAGGGTCGAGAGGGTGACTCCTATCTATTTATCCTTTAAAGGTAGACGAACGCAAGCTAGACTTGTTTACTTCGGGCACCGTCTTAGGCTTGGTCCGCCAAGCCACTCCGATCTACGAAAGCTCTACTATGTACCCGAACGTGGAGGGTTCCTTTGGATGACAGGGCTGTCACTTCCTGCCACCTACCTCTACAAACCGTGGGGCACACAGCAAACAAAGGCGATCTCCGGCCTAGACACCACGTCTATGCTATTGACCGCTACTCTAGCCTCGGCCTAGAGCTGAGTTCAGAAAGCTAGAGCACTTCTTGCGAAGCGATGATCCCGCAAACAAGTATAACAAGAATTACGTCTAACACAAAGATATGTCACGATAGATAAGTAGATCACCACGTATAAATCACCTAAAAAGAGTGTTTACACGCCAAGGTAAAAGAAAAGGAAATACTACTCCACTTTACAAAAGGGAGGAACACTCCTTCCTCTTCCTTGCCCTCTCTCCTATTCTACTAAGATACAAGAGGCCCTTGGCCTAAGGATGAGAGTTTTGTCTTCTATCTTGATGTTGGTGGTGTGTTGAGAGAGGGGGTGTAGCCCTTTATTTATAGCCTTGGAAGGTCGGCAATTTGGAGGCGGTTCCGGACGTCGGTGGCATTAATTGCAGGTGGAACCGACCTCCGGACGTCGGTGACAAACCGCCGAGAGAAAGATGGGCCGGGGGGTCCACTGGCGGTTCGGCCGAACCCACTAGGGTGGTTCGGCCGAACCGGCCGGACTCCCCGGGCACTGGTTCTTCTCCGGTGCCTTCCTCTGGCTGTGTAATGGCCCAATCCACTTGCTTGGTTTGATGTTGAGGCTCTGTTTTGTGGTTTTGGGCTTTTGGACTATATTCTTTAGTCCGGGGAAAATCCGTCGATTGCAAAGTCCATGTTTCGTGCATGTTTTCCCTGTTTTCATATGAATTGCACCTGCATTCATAATTTCACCAAGACTAGTGGAAATTGTTAGAAATAAACCCTATGTCTACTCTTGGTGATGGTGTTTGGTTCGGAAAGGTGCAATATGTTGACGGTAAAAATAGACCATAAGGACCGTCAACAAGACCCCCACACTTAGCTCTTTGCTCGTCCTCGAGTAAAGCTTGTGAGCATAAGGCGGGAGCATACTTCTCATGGTATGATGCTAGCATACAAGTTATTCCAAGCCATACCTACACCTGTGAACTTTGATGTGTCTACCATGTAATCTTGGGCGGTTTGAGGAATGGAACGGTCGTGATTCGAGTCATCGTAGCCACCTCTGCTGAGTCACTTGGTTTTTTTTTTTTTTTTTTTTTTGAATAATTTTCAAAAGTGAAAACATAGCTCATACTCCTCGAATGATAGCTCTCAAATTGCTCGATGTGTATGATTCCTCACCAAGGCATTGGAATTGCCTCTTTTTATCCTACTTCTACAAAAGGCTTTATGTGGAGCTTGGTAGGGAATGAAAGAGAGGCATACTTGCATCACATATTTTTGCCGAACCAAAAGAGTGGATCCATGGAGAATGCAAGTCATACAATCCTGATCAAGATGTGCATGTGTGTATAATGGTAGCGAGGTGGAAAGCATACTCCTTTTTGTATTCCTTCTCTCTCTCTCTTTTCAGATTTTTGAGGAGGACATGGCTAGTATTTTTTTCTTTCTTTCTCTCTTTTTTTTTTTTTTTTTTTTTTTTTTTAACATTATCCCTCTTTTCATTTTCAACATGCTCTACTTTTGTATGAGCAGGGATTATTCTTTCTCTTGCATAGCCATGTCTCCGATGATAACTTGAGAGAGGAAGGTAATAATGTGGAGTATTTATTTTGGTGGATGGATGGGCGTATTGCTTGACTTCCGGTGTAGAAGCTTAGTGTGAGGTGGAGTGTACGTGATCTTGATCATGAGAGTATAACAAGCTTCTCACTAGGGTCACACAATTTTGATAAAGCTCAATGCAATGACAAGCAGCATATGTGTGTAGGCTTTGCAATGTGATCAACATATGGCTTTGGTGGGAATATAAGATCATTGAGGAGCATGAAGCTATAAATTTTAAATTTTTCAAGATAAATACCCAATTACTCTATGCAGGAGGAGCAAGATTCATCTTATCCAACCATATCACATTCGCCAACAACTTAGATAAACATGGGTTCCTATGAGATTGGTGTTCACAAGCAACAGCATATGATGCGAGGAATAAAGAGTATGCAGAGCCAACCGTCTAGAAGCATGTAGTTTGAGGGAACAATAACGTTCATTTTATTCTTGAGTTAAATTTTAGTGATTGGCTCAAAAGGTTGGTTTAACTCATGAATTGGAGAGATAGAGTAGTGGTAGAATGCGCAAACCATCGCCTTGGGTGAAGTGGAGGCCAAGTGGACCATAGGATATTTGATCGAACCAAAGGTTCGTGCCAAACCTTGCTTTCTTGTCCCGATGGCTCCACCTTCTTTTGTGTCGATTAGTGCGATGTTGTGCATCATGTTGGTGGGGGAGATCTCAAATGTGTGCGTGATGAAGAACTCAAGAGATCTCCCCCACACTTGTTCTTGTATCTGCTTTATTTATTCGAAACAAACAAAAACAAAGCGAAGACAAAGAGGACTCTACCGGGGTTAAAGACCGGGTAGCCTAGATTTATTGAATTAAACTTTAGGTGCCTTATGTGTTTGAAACAAAAGAGAGATGAAGCACCTTACTTATTATTTCTTTTTCAAGTGTTATTCGATTTTTCATTTTATAATTTTTATTTTATTTTGACATTTTCAAGGTGGAAGAAAAAGGATGCAAGTTGCGATACAAGTTACCTTTGTGGGGGAGGGAACCTCCCCACGCTTGTTCTTTTGCTCATGGCGTTTGATTTGGGGTTGAACCCAATGTGATTGTGGAAGGCCTTTGTGCGGTGTGGGCTGTGATGTTGGTGCAATGTTTTGGTGGGGAGATCTCGAACATGTGCGTGATGAAAACTCGAGAGATCTCCCCCACACTTGTTCTCTGCACTCGAGAATCCTGCCAAAAACACTACTCCTGCAAGCAATTTCCTCCAACTTGGAGAGGCAAGGTTAGCTCTCGGAGCACATACAAACAAGGTCCCGGGTTAGATGACCGGACCTCATTTGTACAGACCGAGGAAGAAAGGCACAAGCATGTCATGTGGACCATGTTTGAGTGCGATCATGGGCAAGATATTCCTCGTTGATAAAAACAACTTGAGGCTTAGTGATATGAAAACTTGAAACGAGTGTAAGCCCCAACTCTAGGAGTGATATGATAAAACAACGAGGTGCACTCAAGAAGTCCTAATTGCTTGGAAAGTTCTTAACCATTCATGCATTGCATAGGAGGGATTTTGATATCGTTAACCATGGCGAGAGGATTCTAAGCTCATTCCTCATACGAGATATGTCTATGATTGCTTTGAGGAACACAAGTCATAGCAAGCCAACCATGCATCAAGCACAAGAAGGAATATGATTCATTGCCAATGAGCATGCTTGTGAAGATCGGGAGTTTGTAGGCTCAAAGTTTGATAAGCAATGCTTATGAAAGCCTAGTAGATAGCAAGGATGTATGCATGAAGGGTGATACTCCCTATGGGAGAACCAAAGGGTAGTACCATTGTCTAACTACTACAAGGATGCATGGGAAATCATGTGGTAAGTAGGTGGGAGCCATACTCATCCACACGAATAAAAACCATATCACCCTTGGGCTCCCATTTATTAGCAAAGAATGTGGTCATACCTTTGTTGTGCGAGAGATATCGAATTGAAGTTGTAGGCTTGTTCCTTCATTTCGCACACCACGACAAGGTTGGTGTCGAAAAGGAGTCTTGACATGTTGTTTTCATCAAGGTCCTCCTCCATGGGATCTTCGTGAGGCTCTTCATGCCAACCTTCTCACATTAGGCATGAGCTCAATGGAGGGGACGAGTATGTGTCACGTCGGGGTGACTTGTGCTTGAACTTGTCGCCTTTTTCAACGTGTTGATGAGCTGATTATTGGCCTTTCTCCTGGCTGCACATAAGAGCAAGAACACAAAAGCGAACTCGAGCACGGGTTATGTTAGTGAAAACCAAATGGATTTCCCGTCGGTTGCCTTTGCAAGGATTTTTTTTTCGCAACTTAATTTATTAAACAAATAGAAAAGAAGAGAAAGGGAAACCGTTTTCTTAACTTCCAGACGAAAAGCCAAAATGGTTTGTCTCAAAATTGTTTTTCTTTGAGAATAAATTTCTAAAGAAAAAAGAAGAGTTGGAGACGATCGAAGATGGAAGAAGTTTATTTTTGAAGGACTCCAACTATGCAAATAAGAAAACCAAAGAGAAAATCTTTTTCCTAAACTTGAGACAAAATATCGTGGAAAATTGGGGAAATGCGAGAGCAAGAATTTAGCTTTTAAGGGTGCTTGAATGCAGAAGGGATGAAATTGAAGAATTCAAACACCCTTGCTGTTGGTATTTCTTACGTCACGAATAAATCCGCAAGCGCACGGAATACCGTTGTAGCACTTCACCGGGAGTATTCCAAGGTATCGTATTTATATCCGCGAGGGAACGGAGTATTTCTGCAACAAGGTTAGTTTACCCAAGGACAACCAAGACAACGTAGCAAAATAGGGTCGAGAGGGTGACTCTTATCTATTTATCCTTTAAAGGTAGACGAACGCAAGCTAGACTTGTTTACTTCGGGCACCGTCTTAGGCTTGGTCCGCCAAGCCACTCCGATCTCTGAAAGCTCTACTATGTACCCGAACGTGGAGGGTTCCTTTGGATGACAGGGCTGTCACTTCCTGCCACCTACCTCTACAAACCGTGGGGCACACAGCAAACAAAGGCGATCTCCGGCCTAGACACCACGTCTATGCTATTGACCGCTACTCTAGCCTCGGCCTAGAGCCGAGTTCGGAAAGCTAGAGCACTTCTTGCGAAGCGATGATCCCGTAAACAAGTATAACAAGAATTACGTCTAACAAAGATATGTCACGATAGATAAGTAGATCACCACGTATAAATCACCTAAAAGAGTGTTTACACGCCAAGGTAAAAGGAAAGGAAATACTACTCCACTTTATAAAAGGGAGGAACACTCCTTCCTTTTCCTTGCCCTCTCTCCTATTCTACTAAGATACAAGAGGCCCTTGGCCTAAGGATGAGAATTTTGTCTTCTATCTTGATGTTGGTGGTGTGTTGAGAGAGGGGGTATAGCCCTTTATTTATAGCCTTGGAAGGTCGGCAACTTGGAGGCGGTTCCGGACGTCGGTGGTATTAATTGCAGGTGGAACCGACCTCCGGACGTCGGTGACGAACCGCCGGAGAAAAGTGGGCCGGGGGGCCCACTGTCGGTTCGGCCGAACCGGTAGGGCGGTTCGGCCGAGCCGGCCTGAGCTCCCCGGGCTTGGTTCTTCTCCGGTGCCTTCCTCTGGCTGTGTACTGGCCCAATCCACTTGCTTGGTTTGATGTTGAGGCCCTGTTTTGTGGTTTTGGGCTTTTGGACGATATTCTTTAGTCCAGGGAAAATCCGTCGATTGCAAAGTCCATGTTTCGTGCATGTTTTCCCCTGTTTTCATATGAATTGCACCTGCATTCATCATTTCACCAAGACTAGTGGAATTTGTTAGAAATAATCCCTATGTCTATTCTTGGTGATGGTGTTTGATTCAAAAAGATGCAATATGTTGACGGTAAAATTGGACCATAAGGACCGTCAACAAGACCCCCACACTTAGCTCTTTGCTCGTCCTCGAGTAAAGGTGGGAGCGTAAGTTGAGAGATCTCTCCTCTTAGAGACCTGCACACATGTTATTACAAGCCACACCGTTTTACTTGTGAACATGACGGTGGCTAACATGCATTCTTGGATGATTGATAAGTGGAACAGCTCATGACTCAAGTCACTATACTTTTGCTCACTAAGCACCTTGGGTTTTTGAAAGTTTTGAAAATAAACAACATGACTCCCGCTCCTCTTTGATTCTCTTGAATCGCTCAAAAAGTGTTTTCCTCACCAAGGCATTGTGTTGCCTCTCTTTTTCCTACTTTTTAGGCTTGTATGTGGAGCTCGGTAGGGAATGAGAGAGGCATACTTGTATCACAAATATTGCTAAGCCAAAAGAAAGGATCCATGGAGAAGCCGAGTCATGCAACCTTGATCAAGAAGTGCGTGTGTGTATGGATATGAAAAAGTGACAACTCCTATTGTAATTGACCCCTCTTTATTTTGCATTTTCAAAACATGGCTATCTTTTTATTTTCTTTCTTTTCTTTTCTTGCTCTATGCTTGAGCATCTCTTCTCTTTTTCATTGCTCATCTTTGTGAGCTTTCTTTTCATTGCTCATCTCGTGTGAGCTTTTCTTTCTACATAGCCATGTCTTGTTTATGCGTGATTGAGAGAGAGAGAGAGGTAAAAAGAGGTGCAAGCGAGGAGTGTCTTTATTTTGGTGGGGTGCTAGCTCCCGGTGTAGGAGTTTAGCCCTTTTTTGGTGGAGTGTACGTGCTCTTGATCAAGAGAGCATGACAAGTTTCTCTCTAGGGTCACTCAATTTTGGTAAAGCTCATTGCAAACACAAGCAGCATATGTATGTAAGTTTTGCAAGGTATGATCGTCATATGGCATTGGTAGGCATTTTTGTATCAAGAGAGGAGCATGAAGCCGTGGTATTTTTGTTTTGTGAAATAAAATTCCCAAGGACTCGGTAAGCTAAGCATAAGATCATTTCGTCGAGCCATATCACACGTGCCAATAATCTAGAAAAACATGGGTCCTATGGATTTGATTATTTGTTCACGAGGCAAGTGGTGATGAAGCGAGTAATAAAAAGTGTGCAAGATCATCATGAGGGTATTAGGGAGAGACTTGGGATTTTCAAAGGTATTCAAAAGAAATCTTCCCAAATTTTAGTTGGTCAAGTTTTAGTAATTGTTTTTCGCGTCTCGGAATGAACTTGACAAATAAGGTAGGCAAAAAGGAAGTGTGAGAAACAAACTCAAGTGCCACGAGGAAGCGAGGCTGAGTGGGACCCACCGGGGTTCGGCCGAACCACCCTCTTGGGTTCGGCCGAACGGCTCGGGCCCCACTTGCGCTCTGTTTCGCAGCTTGTGTTTGTGTTGTTTTCCTCGTGATGTTTCTGCGCGCTTCGCGTGTGTTTGTCTTTGCTTTCCGCGATGTCCCCCCCACACTTGCCTTTTTGCCTGTTTCCTTCAAAAGATAGACAAAAGACATTTGGAAACAAAATTTGCTCTGCCGGTATGGAAGCCCGGGGAGCACTAATATGATTAAAAGGTTAAAAGGGCAGGCGCATTACAAAAAAAATGATTGAAAAAAAAAAAACTGATTGAGGAAATTAAACTAAATGCGCTCGCGGAAAATGATGAACGCGGGAAGGTTTATTTTAAATGTCGTATTCGTCTTCCTTCCCGCGTTCTTGAAGAGACGCTTGATCTTGGAGTTGGTGCTGCGGCGATGGCTTGCACTGGGCATCCTTTAAGTCTTCAATAGCGTCTTTGATTTCCGCGACATTGTTACGTAGGCGTTCATGGGCTTCGCGGAGATCAACGTGTTTAGCGAGGAGGATTTGGTAGGGGCTTTTCTTAGGAGTTTTCTCCTCCTCGCTTTCATACATTCCCCCTGCCCTCTTGATGGGAGAGGGAGAGAGACGCCTCCTTATCCTTTTAGGAGGAGTGTCGCCCACGGATTCGCGGGCGTCTCTCTTTTCCGCCGAGGTGAGTGGCGGGAAGAGCTGCGTTCCGCCACCGCGGATTCCCTTGATCTTGAACCTCTCGCCGGGCTTCTTGATGGGGCTAGGCAGGTTGCGCCCTTATATTGATGGTGCACCGCCTGCCCGCTCTTGGTGGTGAGGGTGGTGACGTACTTCTCTCCGGGAAGGAGAGCATCATTGGCGGCGTCGGCGCTCTTCTTCTTGGGGGTAGATTTCCCCTTATTTTGGCGAGGCGCCACAGCAGCGGGAGAGCTTTTGGGGGGTGGTTTTGCTGCTGTGGGTGGAGGTTCAATAGCGAGCGGTAGATCATGGATCATCAAGGCTTGCTCGCTGGGAATGGGGACATGGTCAAGGATGTTTTCGAGGCCGACTTGGCGGCAAAGCTCGCTGGTGTTGACGGAGATGTCGAGGCTCGGGATGCTGCTGTCCATGGTGCTTGGGCAAAAGCTTTTTTTTGGGCGAAATGGACAAGGTGGAAGAAAGGTGCAAGGGAAAGATGAAAGAAAACACCTTCATTTATAGATAAAAGCATGGAAAGAATTAATTTGGTTTTTCCCGCAGCATGGAAGGCACTAAGCAGGGAGATTTGATCTTGTGACCGTTGGAGACAAAAGACGAAAGAAAAAAGTGACCGTTTGGGGTCGATGCTGGTTCGGCCGAACCATCAAGGGGTTCGGCCGAACTGTGCTAGGCCCCTCCGGTCTCCTTCCTTTTCTGGTTGATTGCTTGCTAAAATTATTTTAAGGAAAGAGCCACTACGGGTGATAGATAAGAAAGAACTATCATGAGAGAAAATTTAAATTAATCAAGTGCATGACATCAAATTCTTTATCTCTATCGGGTTCGAAATAAATTTTAAGGCGCTGACCATTTACCTTAAATATTTTACCTTCGTCGTCTTGAAGTGTGATTGCTCCATGTGACGAGGTGTCAATAACCGTGTATGGTCCGTCCCATTTACTTCTTAATTTTCCATGCCCGAAGAGTTTCACCCGTGAATTGAATAGCAAGACTTTATCTCCAACCTTGAATACCTTTATCTTTATCTTTTTGTCGTGCCACCTTTTTGTCCTTTCTTTGTATATAGCTGAGTTGTGGTAAGCTTTGTCTCTCCATTCTTCTAACTCAGCTATCTCCATTTTTCTTTTGCGTCCGGCACCATTAAGGTCCATGTTCCATTTCCGGATGGCCCAATACGCTCGGTGTTCCGTCTCGATGGGTAAATGACATGTTTTCCCGTACACGAGCTGGTATGGGGACATGCCTATGGGTGTCTTATATGCTGTACGGTATGCCCATAGTGCATCGGGTAGCTTGTCCTTCCATCCCTTCCCCATTTCTGTTACGGTCTTTTGCGGGATCCGCTTGATTTGCTTGTTTGAGGTCTCGGCCTGCCCATTGGTTTGAGGGTGGTATGGAGTAGCGATATTATGCCTTGATCCAAGTTCTCTTAGGAAGCGTCGGAAGGTCTTATCAATGAAGTGAGACCCTCCGTCGCTTATCACTAGCTTCGGTGTTCCAAACCTCGGGAAGATAATTTCGTGGAACATCCGGCGAGCATGCTTGGCATTTGCGGCCCTGCAAGGCATTGCTTCTACCCACTTAGACACGTAGTCTACCGCCACCAAGATGTATTCGCAGTCATGTGACTTGGTGAACGGTCCCATGAAGTCAATGCCCCATACGTCGAAGAGCTCGACTTGTAAATTGTAGTTGAGGGGCATTGCATCTCTTGCCGTGATGCCTCCAACTCTTTGACATTCGGGCATCGCTCGACAAATTCCTTTGTGTCTTCGTACATGGCTGGCCAAAAGAAACCACTTTGCCATATCTTGGCACTGTGTACGAAACACGCCGTAGTGTCCCCGTATGGCGATGCATGGCACTTCTCAATGATTCGTGTGCTCTCGGGTATGGGCACACATCGCCTTAGCAATCCATCGGCGCGGACACGGTAAAGGAAGGGTTCTTCCCATAAGTGACGGCGACTCTCATAGATGAGTCGTTTCTTGCTCTTTCCGGGTGGTACGTACCCCGTTGCCATGAAGTTCACAATGTCGGCGTACCATGGATGTGAGTCCCTTATTAGGAGCAGCATGTCGTCACGTAGGAAATCATTGATGGGTAATTCCTGCAGGTTAGTGAATTGTATACGCGACAAATGATCCGCCACGGAATTTTCTACTCCTTTTTTATCACGGATTTCTACATCAAATTCTTGGAGTAGAAGAACCCATCGTATCAAACGGGGTTTAGCATCCTTCTTATTGAGCAAAAACTTTAAAGCAGCATGATCGGTGTAAACAATGACTTTTGCTCCGATCAAGTAGGATCTAAACTTATCAAAAGCAAAAACGACAGACAAGGAGCTCTTTTTCGAGTGGTAGTGTAATTTAATTGAGCTCCAGTCAAGGTTTTGCTTGCATAGGAGATTGCATGATGCTTTTTATCTCTAGTTTGGCCAAGAACAGCCCCTACGGCAAAATCACTAGCATCACACATTATCTCAAAAGGCAGCGTCCAATCGGGGGTTGGATGATTGGCGCCGAGATGAGTGCATTTTTAAGGGTAGTGAAAGCAGTCATGCATTCATCGAGTAAACTCAAAGGGTGCATCCTTCGCAAGTAGATTTGTAAGGGGTCTAGCAATTTGAGAGAAATCTTTGATAAAACGACGATAGAACCCCGCATGTCCCGGAAAGCTGCGAATGCCCCTAATATTCACAGGAGGTGGAAGCTTTTCTATAACTTCTAATTTAGCTTTGTCCACCTCTATCCCCCTTTCAGAAATTAAATGCCCTAGAACTATGCCTTCTCTAACCATGAAATGGCATTTTTCCCAATTGAGCACTAAATCATTTTCTTGACAACGTTGCAAGACTTTGTCTAAATTTTCTAAACAATGATCAAAGGTTTTTCCATAAACGGAGAAATCATCCATGAATACTTCCATAATCTCTTCGATCATGTCGGAAAAGATAGACATCATGCAACGTTGAAAAGAAGCAGTGCATTGCAAAGCCCAAAGGACATTCGTCGATAGGCGTAAGTTCCATAGGGGCATGTGAAAGTGGTCTTACTTTGATCGTCGGGATGGATGGGGATTTGATGATATCCTGAATACCCATCAAGGAAACAAAAGAAAGAATTATTTGCCAGCCGTTCCAACATCTCATCGATGAAGGGCAGCGGAAAATGATCCTTCTTTGTAGCCTTGTTAAGTTTCCGGTAATCTATGCACATCCTCCATCCCGTGACGGTGCGTTGAGGGATCAACTCATTTTTGTCATTACTGGATGACCGTCATTCCTCCCTTCTTGGGTACAACCTGCATTGGACTCACCCACTCGCTGTGTGGAACAGGATAGATAATGCCAGCATGTAAAAGTTTTAAGACCTCCTTTTTAACGACCTCCCGCATCGCATTGTTCAACCTCCTTTGAGGTTCCCTAGATGGTGTACTATCGGGGCCTATGGGAATGCGATGGGTGCAAAGAGCAGGGCTAATTCCCTTGAGGTCTCCAAGCGAGTACCCAAAAACGGAGTGATGTTTTTCTAGCACGGCTAAGAGTTTTGCAGTTTCCTCCTCCGAAAGCTTGTCACTTATGATGACAGGGGTTTCGGGATTTCCGTGAAGAAAAACGTGGCGCAAGCCTGGTGGAAGAGTTTTGAGTTCTACGGGAGGTGGCGTAGGTGTAAAAGTTTCGGGCAGCTCAAAAGTTTCCGCCGAATCATCCTCTTCCAAAATGAAATCAAGAGCATCTTCATCCAAGGATGATTCGGGGTTTTCATGAGGAAAAATTGCCATAACCTCCTCCATGCATTCTTCTTCCACAAGCGGCTCCTCGGCAAAAGAGTTTTGTGCATGAATGATAGGAAGAGAAAAAGTTTTCTTGCCGAGGGTGAAGTCTAAGGTTCCTAAAGGTGATATCCCTAAGAAAAGCTTTTCTATGGGATGACCGACCAAAACATCGAAATCCAAGATTCCGAAAACGTGAAAGTCCAGGGAAACCTTTGCTTCATTATGCTTAATGCAAACATCTCTAATGATCCCCAAACTCTCAAAAAATTGCCCCGGTGAGGCTTTAAGGAGTTTGTCGGAAGGTGCCCATGTCTCGTTTCCAAATAAAGTTGAAGCAAAAGATTCGGACATGATGTTGGCACCTACTAGAGGATTATAGAGAATATCTACCATTACTCCCCGAATTGAGCCACGAATGGTTGATCTAGGATGATCAAGTCGAAGAACTTCCGAAGAAAGTTCGTTTTCTATCAACCATTCATCACTCATGATTGCTTGTCAACTTCCGAACAGTTTTTAAGAGAATAGATTTTTCAATAGGTTCGGGAGTTGGTGCAGGGAGTGCTGGTTTCTTTTGATAGGAGTAGTTCAAGGTGTTTCCAAAATCTTCAAAAATTTCTTCCTTGAACTCAAATGGGAACTCAAGAGGTTCATCTTCCTCTATCATTGTTCTTGTGTTAGATGAGGACTCGAGTGCTAGGTGCTCCATCATGGGCACCAAGTGCTGTGTCTCTTGCACAACGAGTTCCTCATCTTCGACTCCGGCTCTACGAGTAAGTCAGCGGAAAAAGGTGTGTTTTCCACAATTCGATCCAAAAGTTCGTGTGCTTCCGCTATGGTCTTATGAGAAAAGATCCACCCGCGGCCGTGTCAAGATAAAGTGCGGTATCGTTGCTCAATCCCGAATAAAAGTGTTGTAATAAAACGGGTTCGGGGAGCAATAATTCTGGTCCGGAGTCCGTTAGAGAACAGAACCGAATCCATGACGCACTTAAGGTTTCCTTTTCTTCTTGTCGAAAGCCTATTATTTCCGCTCGTAGAGAAGTGATACGAGACACGGGGAAGAATGCTAGACAAAATTTGTCTCGCAATTCTTTCCAATCACCGTTCACTCTCTTAGCGGTGTAAGTGTACCATTGCTCCGCCTTCTCATTGAGAGAGAAGGGAAACAACTTCCACTTCAATGTTTCTTGTGTCATGCCATGGATCAGTCGGCATGAACACAAATGTTCAAACTCTCGCAAGTGTTCATAAGGATTTTCATGTTTAAAACCCGAAAAGGATAAACCTCTAATCATCGAAATGTAATCGGGGAGAACTCATAGCCAGGTGAAGAAATAGGTTGTGATGATGATGGTGGCTCTAAGAGTTCACCCCGTGGAGTGGAGAAAGATTGGATGGTTGGGTGTGACTCCATGATATGTTTTTGTGAAATTTTGAATGTAAGGAAAAATAAAAACAGAACGGTAAGTAAGATAGATTACGAGGGCAAACCTGATTCGTTACAAAGATAACAACCGCTCCCAGGCAACGGCGCCGGAAATGCTTGTTGGTATTTCTTACGTCACGAATAAATCCGCAAGCGCACGGAATACCGTTGTAGCACTTCACCCGGGAGTATTCCAAGGTATCGTATTTATATCCGCGAGGGAACGGAGTATTTCTGCAACAAGGTTAGTTTACCCAAGGACAACCAAGACAACGTAGCAAAATAGGGTCGAGAGGGTGACTCTTATCTATTTATCCTTTAAAGGTAGACGAACGCAAGCTAGACTTGTTTACTTCGGGCACCGTCTTAGGCTTGGTCTGCCAAGCCACTCCGGTCTCGAAAGCTCTACTATGTACCCGAACGTGGAGGGTTCCTTTGGATGACAGGGCTGTCACTTCCTGCCACCTACCTCTACAAACCGTGGGGCACACAGCAAACAAAGGCGATCTCCGGCCTAGACACCACGTCTATGCTATTGACCGCTACTCTAGCCTCGGCCTAGAGCCGAGTTCGGAAAGCTAGAGCACTTCTTGCGAAGCGATGATCCCGTAAACAAGTATAACAAGAATTACGTCTAACAAAGATATGTCACGATAGATAAGTAGATCACCACGTATAAATCACCTAAAAGAGTGTTTACACGCCAAGGTAAAAGGAAAGGAAATACTACTCCACTTTATAAAAGGGAGGAACACTCCTTCCTTTTCCTTGCCCTCTCTCCTATTCTACTAAGATACAAGAGGCCCTTGGCCTAAGGATGAGAATTTTGTCTTCTATCTTGATGTTGGTGGTGTGTTGAGAGAGGGGGTATAGCCCTTTATTTATAGCCTTGGAAGGTCGGCAACTTGGAGGCGGTTCCGGACGTCGGTGGTATTAATTGCAGGTGGAACCGACCTCCGGACGTCGGTGACGAACCGCCGAGAGAAAAGTGGGCCGGGGGGCCCACTGTCGGTTCGGCCGAACCGGTAGGGCGGTTCGGCCGAACCGGCCTGGGCTCCCCTGGGCTTGGTTCTTCTCTCGGTGCCTTCCTCTGGCTGTGTACTTGGCCCAATCCACTTGCTTGGTTTGATGTTGAGGCCCTGTTTTGTGGTTTTGGGCTTTTGGACGATATTCTTTAGTCCGGGAAAATCCGTCGATTGCAAAGTCCATGTTTCGTGCATGTTTTCCCCTGTTTTCATATGAATTGCACTGCATTCATCATTTCACCAAGACTAGTGGAATTTGTTAGAAATAATCCCTATGTCTATTCTTGGTGATGGTGTTTGATTCAAAAAGATGCAATATGTTGACGGTAAAATTGGACCATAAGGACCGTCAACACTTGCATCCAAAAAGAAATAAAGTTTAACTTGGTCAACAGCCCCATAATGGCTATAGCCTTTAAAGTCAAGGGGTTGTGCCAAAATTCCATCAAAACTTTTGCTCAAAGCATTTTCCAAAAGGTTGGGTCGAGTTAAATTTTACCAAACTTATTCTCTCGGATTTTATTATTTTTTTTTTCAAGGAAAAAAAAAAGAACAAAATAGGAGTTGGAGAATGATTCCAACAAGGAGGGAGTTTATTTTGGAGAAACTCCAATTATTCAAATGGAAAAACCAAAAGGAGAAAGAGAAGGAAAAATCTTTTTCTTGAACTTGGGGCAAACAATAAAAATTCTCGGAAAATGCAAGAGTAAGAATTTTGGAAGAGAGTGCTTGAGTGGAGTGTAAGTGAAGGCACGAAGCACTCTTGAAAACCAATATAATGAAATGAAGTCCATTTTTGGTTGACAACCCCATGATGGCTATGTGTTAGAAAGCCGAGAGGGAGTTGTGCCAAAATTCCTCCAAAATTTTGCTCAAAGCATTTTTCATAAAAAGATTGCCTCAAACTCATTTTCCAATACAAAAAGGTTTGAAGAATCCCAAAATGGTTTGGAACAATTCAAACATGCAGAAAGCAAATATGCAAGGAATGCGGTGTACTGGTGGGAAAACAAACATGCATGTGAAGAACAAATGGTTTGCATTTATATATATATATATATATATATATATATTTTTTTCACCGATAAATCAGAAAAAATCCGAATATGCATGTTGAGGAGAAAATCAAATATGGAGGAAGCAAATATGAGATAACTACCGATTATCCTATCGGCAAGGGCATCATCATTTTAAGTCCGATGAGCAAGACTTTTCTCCATCATCATGATTTGTCAATAAAGTCCCGGAGAAGGACCTGCAAGGTTAGTGCCAACAATATACAAGCACGATATTTGCAATATTTATGATAAACAAAAGTATCTACAACCAACCTAAAGAACATATAGCAAAACAAGGCACCAAGGTGGTTGTAGGCAGCGAAGTGGTGTTGGCACTAACGAGGCATTGACCCTAGAGATTCATGATGTGAGCATGTGTCATGTGGTTATTCAAAGAAGAAGCTCCCATGCTCATTCAAAGATTCCTCTTTAGATTCTAGAGTCGATGCCTCATGAAATTCCATGGCCCAAGGTTTGTTTTCAAAAAGTTCTTGATCATCATCAAGAACGGTGCGTGAAGGGCCGGAGGGAAAAGGCTCAAATGGTGAAGAGGACCGTTTGGGTTCATAGGCATAAAAGGTTTCGTCAAACTCATCCTCTTCATGGGTGGAAAACTTTGCATCCTCATATAATGAAGGCTCGAGCGATCGGGTTCGGGATATGAACTTCACTTGCTCAAGTGGTTCATGATTGTGATGAGGATTCTCCAAAGGATTTTGAGTGGTGGTGGTGGTGAAAACGGTTTTCCCATGATTCTCCGTCATATCCTCCTTATGAAAAGGGTTTTTAGGAGGATCGAGAGGAGAAGGAGGTGGCGTCTTTACCCATGTGTAATTCGAGGTGTTTCCAAAATTTTCAAAAATTTCTTCCTCAAACTCAAAAGGGAACTCAAGAGGTTCATCTTCCTCTATCATTGCTCTTGTGTTAGATGAGGACTCGAGTGTTGGGTCTACCTTTGTAGGCACCAATTGTTGTGTTTCTTGCACAACGAGTTCTTCATCTTTTGACTTCGGCTCAACGAGTAAGTCAGCGGAAAAAGGTGTGTTTTCCACAATTCGATCCAAAAGTTCGTGTGCTTCCGCTATGGTCTTATGAGAAAAAGACCCACCCGCGGCCGTGTCAATATAAAGTGCGGTATCGTTGCTCAATCCCGAATAAAAGTGTTGTAATAAAACGGGTTCGGGGAGCAATAATTCTGGTCCGGAGTCCGTTAGAGAACAGAACCGAATCCATGACGCACTTAAGGTTTCCTTTTCTTCTTGTCGAAAGCCTATTATTTCCGCTCGTAGAGAAGTGATACGAGATACGGGGAAGAATGCTAGACAAAATTTGTCTCGCAATTCTTTCCAATCACCGTTCACTCTCTTAGCGGTGTAAGTGTACCATTGCTTCGCCTTCTCATTGAGAGAGAAGGGAAACAACTTCCACTTCAATGATTCTTGTGTCATGCCATGGATCAATCGGCATGAACACAAATGTTCAAACTCTCGCAAGTGTTCATAAGGATTTTCATGTTTAAAACCCGAAAAGGATAAACCTCTAATCATCGAAATGTAATCGGGGAGAACTCATAGCCGGGTGAAGAAATAGGTTGTGATGATGATGGTGGCTCTAAGAGTTCACCCCGTGGAGTGGAGAAAGATTGGATGGTTGGGTGTGACTCCATGATATGTTTTTGTGAAATTTTGAATGTAAGGAAAAAATAAAAACAGAACGGTAAGTAAGATAGATTACGAGGGCAAACCTGATTCGTTACAAAGATAACAACCGTTCCCGAGCAACGGCGCCAGAAATGCTTGTTGGTATTTCTTACGTCACGAATAAATCCGCAAGCGCACGGAATACCGTTGTAGCACTTCACCGGGAGTATTCCAAGGTATCGTATTTATATCCGCGAGGGAACGGAGTATTTACTGCAACAAGGTTAGTTTACCCAAGGACAACCAAGACAACGTAGCAAAATAGGGTCGAGAGGGTGACTCCTATCTATTTATCCTTTAAAGGTAGACGAACGCAAGCTAGACTTGTTTACTTCGGGCACCGTCTTAGGCTTGGTCCGCCAAGCCACTCCGGTCTCGAAAGCTCTACTATGTACCCGAACGTGGAGGGTTCCTTTGGATGACAGGGCTGTCACTTCCTGCCACCTACCTCTACAAACCGTGGGGCACACGGCAAACAAAGGCGATCTCCGGCCTAGACACCACGTCTATGCTATTGACCGCTACTCTAGCCTCGGCCTAGAGCTGAGTTCGAAAGCTAGAGCACTTCTTGCGAAGCGATGATCCCGCAAACAAGTATAACAAGAATTACGTCTAACACAAAGATATGTCACGATAGATAAGTAGATCACCACGTATAAATCACCTAAAAAAGTGTTTACACGCCAAGGTAAAAGAAAAGGAAATACTACTCCACTTTACAAAAGGGAGGAACACTCCTTCCTCTTCCTTGCCCTCTCTCCTATTCTACTAAGATACAAGAGGCCCTTGGCCTAAGGATGAGAGTTTTGTCTTCTATCTTGATGTTGGTGGTGTGTTGAGAGAGGGGGTGTAGCCCTTTATTTATAGCCTTGGAAGGTCGGCAATTTGGAGGCGGTTCCGGACGTCGGTGGCATTAATTGCAGGTGGAACCGACCTCCGGACGTCGGTGACAAACCGCCGAGAGAAAGATGGGCCGGGGGGTCCACTGGCGGTTCGGCCGAACCCACTAGGGTGGTTCGGCCGAGCCGCCCGGACTCCACTGGGCCTGGTTCTTCTCCGGTGCCTTCCTCTGGCTGTGTAATGGCCCAATCCACTTGCTTGGTTTGATGTTGAGGCTCTGTTTTGTGGTTTTGGGCTTTTGGACTATATTCTTTAGTCAGGGAAAATCCGTCGATTGCAAAGTCCATGTTTCGTGCATGTTTTCCCTGTTTTCATATGAATTGCACCTGCATTCATAATTTCACCAAGACTAGTGGAAATTGTTAGAAATAAACCCTATGTCTACTCTTGGTGATGGTGTTTGGTTCGGAAAGGTGCAATATGTTGACGGTAAAAATAGACCATAAGGACCGTCAACGACAACGTCGATGGTTGGAATTAATCAAGGATTATGAGTTGGAAATCCATTATCACCCGGGTAAAGCTAATGTGGTTGCCAACGCTTTGAGTCGCAAGGATCAATGCAATCATATTACCGGTTATTCTATGGAAAATTCGAAAATTTCCGATTCTAGTGAATCAAGCTTTCGCGTTATCCCCTATGGCTCATTGTACAATCTAGCACTTATTCCTACCCTTCGTGAGGAAATTATTGAGGCACAAAAGAAGGATGAAGGAATGGAATTTATTCGGCAAAAGATAGAAAAAGATGAGGCTGCATGCTTCCGACAAGATGCCGATGGTGTACTATGGTTCAACCAACGTCTCGTTGTTCGAAGGATATGGAATTACGGAAAAAGATCATGGATGAGGCACATTTGTCTAAGGCGAGCCTTTGTCTAAATATTCCATACACCCCGGTAGCAACAAAATGTATCGTGACCTAAGAGAAAAGTTTTGGTGGACACGCATGAAGCGTGAAATTGCACGGTATGTGGCCGAGTGTGATACTTGTCAACGAGTGAAAGCCGACCGCGTAAGAAATGCCGGATTATTGAACCCATTGAAGATTCCCGTTTGGAAGTGGGAGACATTGCTATGGATTTTATCGTTGTGTCGTATACTTGCCTTATGGGTATACGGATGATGAAGGAATGGATACGCAAAGACATGGTGACAAATTAAGGAAGATAAAGATGATGGCGATAGGCAACGGACTGGTCCTTGACCGGTGCGGGATAACGAAGATCCTGAATACCGGTATGGAAACAAGGCGGACATTAAGACCGGTATACAATGACTTGAGGAGCAAGTTATTGAGCAATTACGTAGTCCGATTAGGACTACGAATCAATAAAGAAAGTTAGAAATAGAACTCTATATATGTAATTCATGTAATCGATTAGGACTCTGCATGTAATCCCAGCTCCCCTGGATATATAAGGCGGAGCGGGGACCCCCGAAAACTCTCTTAGATCTTGCAATTAGCAAATCGCTAAAGGCAATACATAACATACGGGACGTAGGGTATTCCTGTGTGTTACGTGTGTCGCACCATCGAATTCCACGCTCGTGAGGGACCGGGTAGTACTAGTGCCGAGTTTAAGACTCGACATTTGGCGCGCCGGGTAGGGGTCCCGGTGAGTTTCCAGCGAGTTCGATGGCCTCTTCGTTCGTCGTCGACTTCGAGCCCGGCTTCAAGATCCGCTTCGGGTCCCTTGACTTTGAAGCTGATTCGGCCGGAAAATTGCTTTTGATGAATCCGACTCGTTGTCGGGCCGCAGCTTACGAAGCGCGATCACCTGCCACGGTTGGCATCCTAGGCTCAGAACTTGGCGGATCGACGCAGCTTTAGCGCGAACAATCGGATCGCCGACATCTCGGATTGAAGCTCAATCGCAGAGATGAGCTGCTCTAGCGAGTTCATTGATGACTTCGAAGAAGAACGTCCAGCCTTCTTCCAAGTCTTCATGGCTGGACCGATTATTCGCCAACTTACTTCGAAGAAGCTGCTGAAGAAAAAGAAAGGGTGGCGAGAGAAGAATCCGATCGCCGTCACCGTGAAGATGAAGAAGCAAATAGAGATGAACGACCTCCGCAACCTTCAGCTGCAAACCCGCGTGCAAATACTGCTGGTCGGGCCGGAGGCAACGCTCCCACGACTGTTCCCCAGCCACGAGCCCATTGCTAGACCGAGTCTAGAGACCGGAAGAAACTTCCCCGAGGATATAATAGCCGACGTGGGTGTCGCGGTGGAAGGCGACATCGTTCTTCGAGCGAGGGCTTTGGATTTGAGCTCCATGGAAGTGGAAGTAAATAGCGCTCGGGTCTTCATGTCGCCGAGTTTACAACACTGTTGGAGTGAAACAAATCCTCGAGACAATACCGGAAGAAGTTTTCAAAGCAACACCGGGGTTGCAATGTGCTCTGAATTTAGTAGATGCGGCTGCTCTGCAAACCAATCAACTCATCCATGACAGATCGGAATCTTCAAGCCGCTCGCGTTCTCGCTCGGAGCGGCCTGCGGAGCTCGGTCCGAAGGAGCTTCCTCCGGCGGAAGGCTCGGGCCTCGACACACCTCGATCGCGGATGCCCATGAACGAGCTCCAGGACCAAGATTGGCGCGTACCGTTAACGGCAAGCCGGGACGCTCGTAACGTCCTCATTAATCGCCATGCGAGAGAGAGCGGAAGAACGCCGGAGACATGAGGAAGATGAGAGGCGTCGCACCGGTCATGTGGATGATCGTCCACGCGACCCTGCCCCGTCTCGTCCGCACGTGACTAATTCACCTCGGAGTGGACCGGCTGCTCGGTGCCGCCCCCGGTGGAAATCATCCGCGCAATGATCATCGAGGACATAGTAATAGGCATGCTCATCGGGACGAGCGGCCCGGAAGAGATGATCGTCGTGATACCGAGAGACCGAAGAGGGCGAGATAACCGGGATAGAGACGTTGAACCCCGGCGTGCTCACAATGATCGTCAAGCGGCACCTCCGCCTCCACCTCCATCGCGGCATGATGAACCTACAAATAATGATCGTCAAGCGGCGCCTCCACCTCCGCCTCCGCCTCCTTCATGGAATGCGGAGCCGGTGAATAATGATGCTCGGGGTGGTTCCGGAGATAGGTATCAAGATGATCGCTATTACGACTATTCCGATGATGACGGGGATCGCAACTACCGGCATTACCCTCGTCGACGTTCCCCTTCGCCGGTCCGGACCGGTCCGGAGGACGATGAATACTCTGTGATTCCCGCTTTTACGAGGGATTTACGCATTTGCAAATACCCCGGGGGATTTAAGCCTGGGGCCATTGATAAGTATGATGGTAAAGCACCTCCTGCTGAGCGGCTATGCATGTACACCACCGCTATCCGGTCAGCGGGAGGAGATACATTTGTGCTAGCCAATTACCTCCCCATGTGCATGGAGCAGGCTGGACGCTTATGGTTGCGGTCCCTACCCGAGAAGTCTATTTCTTCTTCGGGCGATCTCACCAAAAAGTTCGTAGAGAATTTCCAAGCGACTTGTGAGAAGCCAGGGAATTACTTCGACCTCAACAGGTGAAGCGAAGCTCGACGAGACCCTCACCGACTTCATCGGGCGTTTACGCAATAAGAAGGCCTTAATCCCCAATGTTCCCGACCAGCAAGTAATTGCTGCGTTTCAAGCTGGCGTCCGAAGTGAAGCTTTGGTTCACAAGATTGGAAGGCGAAATCGGAACCTTACCATGACGGCGTCGAGTGCTTCAAGATAGCAGACGACTATGCTTGCTGGTGAATCGAACATGGTCAATTTGCGTGGGAACAAAGGGAAGGAACCGAAGCATGATCAAGGCAACCGGTCTGGATCCAAGAACAACAACAAGCGCAAGGCTGATCACCTTGTTGCAGGCTGTCGACCGGTCTCATGGAGGAGACCGGCCGTCACCTCCCAAGAGAGGTCCGAGAGAACGGTTGTCGTTCGAAACACTTCTAGAAGGCCCTTGCATGATTCATAATGGGAATCATAAAGCCAAGGAGTGCTTCCGGTTAAGGCCGTTCGCTCGGTTCGCCTTAAAGGTCGCACCCGATCTGCTTATCGGAATTAGAAGGATGACAAGGGCAAGGACAAAGAACACGATGACAATGGGGATGATGAGGGTTTTCAAGAGCCAGCTCGAGAGGTGAACATGATTTTTGGAGGCCCGGACGCTTACGAATCGAAGAGAAAGCAAAAGTTGGCATTTCGAGAGGTTAATGCTGTCGCTCTGCTACACACGAGTACTTACGATGGTCCGAAGTGCCCATTACTTTCAGCGAGCTGATCATCCTTGGCCCCCATTGTTCACAAGGTGCGGTTGAAGAGGACCTTCATTGATGGCGGAAGTTGCCTGGATATTTTGTTCGCCAAAACTCTGCCGAGCTTGGCCTTTACGTAGCTGATTTGGAGCGCGGCGTCTCACCGTTTCATGGTATAATACCTGGACGGAATAGCTATCCTTTGGGGCAGATTTCTCTACCGGTGATCTTTGGGACGAAGGAGAACTACGGGAGGGAGAATATTATCTTCCGGGTGGCTTATATTGATTCAACGTATCATGCGATACTTGGAAGGCCAGCTTTGGCAAAGTTTATGGCCATTCCGAATTATCAATATTTGATGCTGAAGATGCCGGGACCAAACGGAGTTTTGTCGTTTCGAGGTGACATCAAGACCGCTTATGCTTGTGAGGTACATAGCACCGAGTTGGCCTCTCGGACCAATTCGGAGGATGAACGTCGAGAAATCGGAGAAGCGGCTGAGGCTCTAGAAGTCTAGGCAAGGCTAGAGGATGAAGTCCCGATCAAGAAGGTTGCAAAGGAGAAATTGAAGGCTGATGCGGTGGTTTCCAAAACTATTCGAGCTTGATGAGTCGGACCCCTCCAAGGTCACCCATATAGGGGCTGACTTGGGGGATAAATAGGAAAGCACGCTCATTCTTTTCCTCAAGGAAAATAGGGATATCTTTGCATGGCAGCCCTCGACATGCCGGGTATTCCTAGGGAGAAGATTGAGCATGCAGCTGTTGGTGCGTCCCGATGCGAAGCCGGTTAAACAGAAGCTCCGAAGATTTGCTCAAGATCGCAAGGAAGCTATTAAGAAGGAAATAACTAGGTTATTAGCAGCTAAGTTTATTAGGGAGGTGTATCATCCAGATTGGCTTGCCAATCCGGTTCTTGTACCCAAAAAGAATACTAAAGAATTAAGAATGTGTGTCGATTATACTGATGTCAACAAAGCTTGCCCCAAAGACCCTTTCGCGCTGCCTCGAATTGATCAAGTTGTTGATTCGGCTGCTGGCTGCGAGCGTCTTTGTTTTCTTGATGCTTATTCGGGATACCATCAAATACCGCTAAGAGTTGAAGATCAAATTAAGACCGCATTTATCACCCCCTTTGGAGCATACTTGCTATACGACTATGCCTTTTGGATTAAAGAATGCTGGAGCTACATATCAGCGTGGTATACAACGTTGCTTGGATTCGCAATTGGGAAGAAACGCAGAAGCTTATGTTGATGATATAGTGATAAAATCTCGAGAAAACTAAGGGTCTTCTCTCGACCTGGCGGAGACCTTCGATAATCTGCGGAATTTTTCCATGAAGCTCAACCCCGGAAAATGTGTATTTGGAGTTCGCTCCGGGAAATTGCTGGGCTACCTAGTGTCATGGCGAGGCATTGAAGCCAACCCGAGAAAAAATCCAGACGATAATCGACATGAAACCTCCGAGTTGCTTGAAGGATGTTCGGAAGGCGACGGGTAGTATGGCGGCTCTTAGCCGGTTCATTTCGAGGTTGGGGGTTCGTGGACTTCCGTTCTTCAAGTTGCTTAAGAAGCAAGATATGTTTGAGTGGACTAATGAGGCGCAGGCTGCGCTTGATCAACTCAAGGAATACCTTAGCAATCCTCCGGTATTGGTGCCTCCAGAGCCAGACGAGACCATCCGAGTTATATATCTCCGCAACAACCCATGTGGTGAGCACGGTTACGGCGGTTGATCGGAAGGAAGAAGGACATCTACAACTGGTGCAACATCCGGTATATTTTGTAAGTGAAGTTCTTACTGAATCAAAGATACGATATCTCCGATTCTGAGAAGTTAATATATGCTGTAGTGATAACTTCTCGAAAGTTGAAGCACTATTTCCAAGCGCATCCTATTGAGGTTAAGACTGGGTTTGCCATTGGAGATATTGTCCGAAATCGAGAAGCGATTGGCCAAGTTGCAAAGTGGGCTATAGAACTTGGTCAATATGAAATTACGTTTTCTTCGCGAACGGCTGTTAAGGGACAAGCATTAGCTGATTTCATAACGAGTGGTTAGAGACACAAGTACCGCAGGAGATTCAAGCACTGGAGTACTTGGGAGATGTTCTTTGATGGGTCCACTGCAGCTTTCGGGCGCGGGGGCTGGGGTTGTGCTTCTCACCCCACAAAAGGAACCACTTAGATATGTGTTACAAATGCATTTTCGAGCTTCCAACAATACGAGCGGAATATGAAGCCTAGCTTCATGGGCTTAGAGTAGCCATTTCGCTAGGAGTCCGACGATTGGACATTTATGGTGATTCGATGTTGGTGATAAGTCAAGTAAACAAAGCATGGGATGCTCATGATGATCATATGATTGCTTACCGTCAAGAGGTTCGGAAGCTTGAAGAAAAATTTGATGGTTTGCGGTTTTCTCATATACTTGCGCGGAAATAATTCTGCTGCGGATGAGTTAGCTAGACTGGGATCATCACGACAGGCGGTTCCGCCTGTTGTTTTTCTTCAAGTATTAGATAAGCCATCCATTAAGATGGAGTGCAAGGCTACTGTTTAAGAGATTGCGGATGAAGCAGCTTTGAAGGATCGGGCGAAGAAGGCGGTCTTGAAAGACCGGTCCGAAGGAGCGGTCTTACCGGATAAGACAGTGAGCGGAACCAATGCTGACGATATTCAGCCATTGGATGTTATGATTATTGATTCGATTGGCGTACTCCGTATCTTGACTATCTGCAATCCGGTAAAACTCCGAGAAGATAAAGTGGAGAAGCAAAGATTGGAAGTTCGAGCCCGTAGTTATTTAATTCTCGAAGGAGAATTATATAAGCGCAGAGTTAATATTTTGATGAAATGTGTATCGGTTTCGATGGCATTCAATTGCTTGAAGACGTACACAAGGGAATTTGCGGAAATCATGCTTCTTCAAAGACATTGGTTGGAAAGGTATTCGGACAAGGATTTTATTGGCCTACGGCGACGGATGATGCGCATAGGGTGGTTAAGAATTGCCAAGGATGTCGGTTTTTTGCAAGACAGACCTCATACTCCGGCTCAAGAGTTGCAATTGATCCCAATGACTTGGCCTTTTTCTACTTGGGGGCTGGATATAGTTGGACCTTTTAAACGGGCGCCGGGAGGATTTACGCATATTTTTGTGGCGGTAGACAAGTATTTCAAGTGGATTGAGGCTGAAGTAATTACTAGTACAACTACAGCTCGTGCAATCAAGTTTTTGCGGAGTATCTTCGTACGTTTTGGGGTTCCATACAATATTATTACTGATAATGGGCCTCAATTCACTTCGGAACTCTTCAAAGACTATCTTTGAGAGTTTAGGGATCAAGGTGCAATATGCGTCGGTGGCACACCGGCAAAGCAATGGACAAGTGGAGCGAGCTAATGGAATGATTTTGACCGGTCTTAAACCAAGAATTTTTGACCGATTGAAGCCGTATGCAGGAAAGTGGGTTAAGGAATGCCCTGGGTACTTTGGGGGCTGCGCACTAATGTTAGCGAGCTACGGGACAGTCTCCATTTTCTTTGGTGTATGGATGCGAAGCCATGCTACCTACGAAGTAAATATGGTGTCAGCTCGAGTACGATATTATGATGAAGAAACGTATGATGATCAACGTCGGGTTGAATTGGTCGCTGCGGAATAATTGAGGGATCAAGCTACGATTCAAGCCGCTAAATATCATCGGGGATTACGTCGTTATCATGATCGTAATGTTTGCACTCGGGAGTTCCAAGTAGAAGACTTGGTTCTTCGGAAGATTCGAGTCTCACAAGAAAAGGCATAAGTTGTCACCGGTCTGGGAAGGACCTTTTTTGATTAAATCTGTCTCCGGACCGGGGCTTATGGGCTTATGACCTTGGAGGAGGAAGAGATTCCAAATTCCTGGAACATTGATCAGCTTCAGTCGTTTTTATATTTAAGAGTATTTATTGTAAAGTTTTTCATATTATAATAAAGTAATTTTATCTAATGATGATGTTTGTTTTTTGTGTCTCCATACTTTAATTTTGAATTAAATTATTGAGCCAGGGAGCTGTTATGATAAGAGCGATCTGTGATAGTTTGCTATTCTGCTATGTTAAGAGTAGTCTATGACACTTTGCTATTCTGCTATGTTAAGAGCAGTGTATGATATTATGAATATTGATTGGTAGACTGTGTTAAGGACGATCTGTGAAATCTTGAAATCCTACAAACTAGCTTTTTGCTTATGTTACATGATCTTGTTAAAGTAAGCTATAACTATGAATTGTGATCTGTGCTGATTAAGAGCCAGAATTGGATCATAATTATTCAGTTGAAATAACCATCATGTCTTAAGTAAATAATTTAGCAAGTATGATGGTGAAACCAGTATTCATATAGAAAAGAAAAGTAACTGATATTTAAAATATGATGATCAAGATGTCTGATTCCAAAACAGCCCTATTACAAAGTTTACTAAGCGAGGACCGCTGGAAGTACCGGTGTCACCGGTCTTAGGATTTTCCTCAAGCCTATCATCCAGCGTTTCCTCGAGAATCGAGAGGAGGATACGGGCAAATCCCTATCAAGATCTTCGAAGGCGTCTTCTATTGTCCGTACGGCGGCGGTTGCTGCATCCCGAGCATCTTGATCCAGGGCAAAAGCTGCTGGCGCTACGTTGAGAGGAACGCCTGTTGGATCAAGAGGAACATCTTCCACCAACTACGAAACAGTGCCAATGAGTGAGTTCTTCAGCTCATTGAACCGGTCTTCGATAGTATTAGGGTGGGCGCCATCCACGATAAAATTGATCACATTCTTCGACCGGAGTCCAAGGCTGGATTATAGCGGCAATATGTCCTCCTCCTGAAGCAGCAATCATCCTTGAATGTTCTCGGATTCTTCTTGGGATTGCCCGGATGGCGGACTCAAGGTCTATCTCGTTGGGATCAATAGTTTGACCACCATTGAGATACTCTAGAGTACGCACTGTGCCTGCAGATAAGTTCTGAAAAAACAAGTACAAATTTAAGACTGGGATATTGTCTGAAGACCGGTATTTTCAAAAGATGACATAAGAGTAAACAAGAAAGGTGGGACTTACGCCTGTGCCCGATCTCGGCAGCTCTGAATCTGCCCTTGATGTTTGTGTTGGATTCTTTCAGCTTTTGGGCGGTCTTCAAGGCCCTCTCTTTGTTTGCTTGTGCTGATTTCGCTGCTTCTAAGGCTTCGACTAGTTCAGCTTTTAAGCGAGCGTTCTCGGTCTCTAGCATCTTGTTGGAATGAAGTGCTTGAGCTAATATGTTATCTTTAGCAGTAAGCTCGCCTTCGAGTTCTCCAATCCGTGCTGCTTGTTGTTCTTCGACACGAGAGCCCTCTTCCAGTGCTTGCTCTTGAGCGGCTGTTTTTTCTATGAGGACCTCTTCTGCTCTTTTGTGAGCAGCAACAAGACTCTCGACCGCTGAGATCAAGAATGGGATTAATCGGGAAGGAAGATAATGGGAAAAATATGGAATGTATAAGACAAATTGAGAATATTACTCCGATTAATTTCACGGAGCTTGATGATTTCTTGCCGGCGCTCCTCCATCATTCGATGGGTGTTCTGCAGACCGGCTTCTCTCCTCCGGAGATAGCTTTCCTTGGCCTTCGGACTGGCGGTCCGAGTTTCCGATTCACCCAATCGTTCTTGATTGGCGTTGAGCTCCTCCTGTAAGCGGGCGATAATGGCGGTCTTGGCCTCGGAATTTTTGAGGAGAACCTAAAGGAAAGATTGAGAGAGCCAATAATTAGAATGTGATTGCCTAGAAAGATTCTGAAAAATTCTTTAAAGCTTCTTCTTCTTGGAGAGCGTCCCATTGAGCTGTAGCGGTGAAAGTTCTAGCCCCGCTCGAACTATCTACCTCCACGTCTCCAACTACCATTCTAGCCGGCTTTGGTTCTCTAGGAGCTTTGCGTGTTGTCCTAGGCCGGCGAGGAATTTCTTCCATCCGAGACCGGTCCTAATGATAGCTCCGGAGGAATGCGGAATAATGTAGCTCGAGGAGGATTACCGGAAGATGAGTCTTCGGCGATGGTAACCTGCTCTTTAGCTTCTACACTCGGGGCGGTAGGGAGTTTCTCTGTGGATGCCGCACCCTGAGGTTCTATGATTGGAGTAGTGGGAGCGGAAGCGGGAGCGCTACCGATCCGAGAGGAAGCGGTAGGAGCGGTACTAGGTTGAGAAGCGCCGGGGGTAGGACCAGCCTGTGGTGCATCCGGAGTAGAGGCGAAACACCGCTGGCGGGGGCTGTTGAAGAAGCTTTATTTCTTAAAAAGCTAGCTATCCTAGCTTGGAAGTTAGAAGGGACCCTGTAAGAGGAAAGCACATTTAATAATACTGGGGTAAGGAGCTTCGGCAGTTTTGTAGCTTTAGCGAGATGAAATAATTTAGAAAAGAGTTAGACTTACGAGGAAGCCTTCTTGAAGCCGGTGGAGGTCTTGATCTTCTTGGCCGGGCCTTGGGTATCTCCACCAGTTCGTCTGCAGCCCTTTTCTCCGCTTGGATTGACTTGCGGAGTTTGAGCTGCTTACGTGGCATCACTAGGACCGGTCCGGTGGCCATACCGGGACCTTTTGGGTACCTTGGATAAGGGATCGACCGAGGCGGAGGTACCTTGAGTTTTTCCCAAGGAAGCTTCAAGAATGGCCCGAGCTGCCTGGCGATCCCTTTCGACGACTTCTTCCTCGCGTCGTTGCTCTTCAAGCTTTTGTGCCTCCGAGCGAGTATCGCTAGGAGCGGTGGAAGAAGTAGCAGGTCTGCCAATGGACAAGGAAGTAGTACGTTTTCTTGTACTAGGAGCTTGAACCACGGCCCCGGATTTGGTGATTTTTGGAGCAAGGTTGGGAGGTAAGGGAAAGGACCGGTCCGAGGGCCTTTGAGACAGACCGGCTTGAACAGCTAGAGGAGCGGTATTGTTGGCATAATCCTCTTCCCAAGTGTCATTAGGAGGAAGAGGAGGGTGACTCCTGTAGTTGTCCATTTTCTGCAATTATAAAGATTGAGTCTTTGTAAGTAAATGATGATAATAAGCAACAAAAGATTTGAAGAAACAGAAAGAGATACTTACGGGGTCGCGAGGATTGCATGAGCTGAAAGCTAGACCCACTCTTGTACATCCGGATAGATCTGGATTCGGCTGCAGCATTTGCTTGATGCGAGCTTCTAACCGGTCTTTGTCGGGAAGAAGGGTTCCATCTAAAGGCATAGCGGTGTCTTCATTGAAAAGCCAAGCTGGGTGCTCTTGCCTTTTGAGGGGTTGAACTCCCCACACTATGAAGCTCCGGAGAATCGTCTCGGCGGTGACGCCTCTAACGGTCTTCAAGTATTTAATGCAAGCAAGGAGCGCAAGAAGTTCGTTGTCTTCTTTGAGCTTCTCCCTGGTTTCTACGGTAGGGAAATTCTTGGCTACCTTAGCGCGAAGGCGGGAAGAGCTGGCTGGGGATTGTCATAGAAGAATCATCCTTTTTTCCAATGGGCTATGCTCTTGCTCGGGGACGAGGGAAAAATATTCGTCCGCGCTCCGAGCATTGGATTCCTACACCGCCAACTGCAGCTTGGCGGTCCGATGACGGAAGTGGGCGGATTTGGAACAAGTATTGGAATAGTTTGAAGTGGGGGAGAACTCCAAGAAAAGCTTCGGACAAATGGATGAAAAAGGCAATTTGCGAGGATGGAGTTGGGATTGAGGTTCACTAACTCCCATCCGTAAAAGAAAAGAAGTCCTCCGAAAAAGGAACAGACAAGGGAGATCGAGACCGCGGAGGAAAAAAGCCTTGAAAACTAATTGTTGAGACTCGTCTATTCCCCATGGAATTTGGCTAGGGGAAGGAACGCTCCAATTTAGGATGGGTTGAGGAGGAAGATACCCATCATTCACTGCCTCATTGAGGGATGTTTCGGTGACCTTGCTACTACCAAGGTCTTGGACGCCGAAAGGAAGGCGATCACGAGGAACGAGAGGAAGAAGATGAGGCGACGGTGGTGGATTTCTTCTTACCCATCTTAAGAGATGGAAAAGGAAAGCTTGAGATTGGTTAATGAGGAAGGAGAGAGCAACGGCGCAAAGGTGAATGGCGGACGCGTATGAGCTTTTGGGAGCGGGGTTGACCTAGGTCGACCTTTCATTTCTTTTTATAGACACCGGGGATGGGCCCGGGGGCTGAAAAGTTATTGGGCCATTTTAAAAGGCCCGATGGATTTTTATTGTTAATAACCATTGTCGTAACTATGGAATTATGACCTAACGGCCATAAGGAAATTAATGATCTGTTATACTGTGATAATTATGACTTAACGATCATAAGAATAAGCCGTCGTGCTTTTATGAAAGTAAAAAAGCGGTCTGAAATACGGAAATTTTCAGATCGAAATTAAAGCAATACTGAATTTTACAATTCAGTAGTATGAAAGAGTTAGATTTGACATAACTCGGTGATAAAGGACCACTTAGGCTGTGGGTGTTAATCATCCGGCTGATTATAGGCTTTGGAGACTCGAGTCGCTGTAAGAATATAGGGAATAAACTGGTCCGATCAACCAGAAAGTTTGGCTCTTAGTGAAATTTCACTAAGTGGATTATGAATTCAGGCTTATTTAGGCGGTCCGTTATGTGAAAATGGTGAAAATATACGGGAGATATGAAATTCGAATGGAATGACCGGTCCGAAAAATATGTTCTTGGCGAAAATTTCTTAAGAGGAATGCGATTTAATGGGAAATGATAAAGCATAGTCTCTCGGAAAACACTCTTGCATTATTTGCGATTCCCAAATGATACAAGAGTCGGGGCTATACCTAATTAGGTGCACCCGACCGGTGCACCGTATTCAAAGAGCGATCTATAGAGATTTTTGGAAGCGAGAAAAAGATGGAAACTGAAAGGAGCGGTCTGCAGGAATTGCATATTAAAGGAAATAATGAAGAATCAACTAGTGGACTCTTGCATTATTTGAAAGAAGTTCAAATGATCCAAGAGTCGGGGGCTATACCCAATTGGCTGCGCCTATTCGGCGCACCGTGAGAAGAATAAGCTATGCTTACCTAATTAGGTGGTATGAAAGGTGAAAAACAATAATGTTTTCGGGCTTCTTTTAAAGCACTTGTGAAGAAAGAAGAACGAGTGCAGCAGATTGGAGTTCTTTTTAATTTTACCATAAATAAGGACCAACATGTAGAAGACTGGTTAGTTTTATTCAAGGTTAAATCAAAAATTACACGGGGGTTGCTGTCGTATACTTGCCTTATGGGTATACGAGATGATGAAGGAATGGATACGCAGAGACATGGTGACAAATTAAGAAAGATAAAGATGATGGCGATAGGCAACGGATCGGTCCTTGACCGGTGCGGGATAACAGAAGATTCTGAATACCGGTATGGAAACAAGGCGGACATTAAGACCAGTATACAATGACTTGAGGAGCAAGTTATTGAGCAATTCGTAGTCCGATTAGGACTCGAATCAATACAGAAAGTTAGAAATAGAACTCCATATATGTAATTCATATAATCAATTAGGACTACGCATGTAATCCCGGCTCCCCGGATATATAAGGCGGAGCGGGGACCCCCGAAAACTCTCCGAGATGTTGCAATTAGCAAATCGCTAAAGGCAATACATAACATACGGGACGTAGGGTATTACTCTCGATCCGAGGGGCTCGAACCTGTCTAAAATCGCGTTTTCTTGTGTGTTACGTGTGTCGCACCATCGAATTCCACGGTCGTGAGGGACCGGGTAGTACTAGTGCCGAGTTTAAGACTCGACACGTTGGATTGCCTCTCACATCAAAGAAGCATGATTCAATTTGGGTTATTGTGGATAGGTTGACCAAGTCCACACATTTCATTCCCATCCATACCACCTACAATACCAAGAAGTATGCCGAGCTATACATCTCAAGAGTGTTATGTTTGCATGGAGTACCCAAAACCATTGTTTCCGATCGAGGTCCGTAATTTGTATCTCGACTTTAGGACCAATTGCATTCTTGTCTTGGTACCACCCTCATTAGAAGCTCCGCATATCACCCTCAAACGGATGGACAAACCGAAAGATTGAATCAATATTTGGAGGATATCTTGAGAGCATGTGCTATGGAAAATAGAGGGAATTGGGATGATTGTCTTCCATTCGCCGAATTCTCGTACAACAATAGCTATCAAGAGAGTTCGGGAATGTCACCGTTTGAAGTCATTCTTGTCGTACACCCTTAAATTGGTCGAAAGCGGGAGAGAGAACCAATTTTGGCCCCGATCTTGTCACTCAAGCCGGGGAAAAGGTTCGACAAATCCAAGCCAACATGAAAGCCGCACAATCACGCCAAGTGAGTTACGCCAACAAGAGGAGACGCTCGTTGAAATTTGAGAAAGGAGATCATGTCTATCTTTGTGTCTCTCCGAATAAGGGCGTATCTCGGTTTGGAATTAAAGGAAAGTTAGCACCCCGCTATATCGGACCCTATCCGGTTGTGAAAAAGCATAGCGCGGTTGCTTACCGATTGCAACTACCGGAAAGTCTCGCTGGTGTGCACAATGTGTTCCATGTCTCTCAACTCAAGAAATGCTTGAAGCCTCCGATAGATGTGGTCATTTCCGACACCGATCAACTAGAAGAAGATCTCTCCTACCCCGAATACCCCGTCCGGATTATTGATCGAAGCGATCGAGTAACTCGCAATCGCACCATCACCTTCTATAAAGTGCAATGGAGTAATCACACCGAAGAAGAAGCAACTTGGAAACAAGAGGATTTTCTAGAGAAGAATTTCCCGAGTTCCTCGTGTCACACAAATCGGCAATTTTTCGCACTTCCTCTCCTTAATTATTAGCGATTCTCGGGACGAGAATTTCTTTAAGGGGGAGCACTAATGCGAATCACCCAAAGGAAAAATAAGAAAAATAAAAGAGAAAAGGAAAAACCTAGATTAAACCCTAACCCTAACCTAGCCCCAAGAAAATGCAAAAATTATAAAAGCACTACCCACATATTTTTGCACCACTGAATTGCTCATGTAAGAAGACGAATTTACAATATTTTTACAAAATTGTTGAACAAAGTCTTGAACGTCCAAAAATTCAAATTCAAATCTGAAATGTCTCCATTTGTGAATTTTGTATGAATTTTTGGAAGCAAGATTAGAACTTCAAACTAAAAGATGAAAATTAAAGCACATCATACTGGAGCTCCCAATAATTTTATTTTTATTTTTGAAGCACCAGAACTATGAATTTTACTCAAAGTTTCAAACCACAGATTCAAATTTTGAATTTTGACCTCGAGCTACGGGGACCGCCACGCGGCTCCTCCGGCCGCCGCTGGGCCCCGTGGCCCCCACCCACAAACTCCCCGTCGCACCAGCTCCCTCCTGGCCCAAGCGTGGCTCATACGCTGCCCCAGGGCGCCGCCGGAGCCCGCGCCGCCCCTTTTTAAATTTGCCCTAGTGGCAATTTCATAATTATAGCCGAACTTCGTTTGAGTTTGAAAAATTCATATCTTCCGTTGGAAATGTCCAAAAATTACAAACTAAAATGTTTTGGAAACAAAAGAACCTACACTTTCATAAAAGTAACATGAGCGGGCCAGATTTGGATGTTTTCATATTTTTACAAAAATGACAAAAGTCAACCCCTGAAAACTCAACTAGGTCATAACTTTAAATCTGTAGATCCACAAATAATGCCACTTGGCCAAAACCTCCACCTAAGCATACATGAATTTCTGGCACTGTAAGATCTGCATTTAATTGCATATTGTTCAAGTTATTGCATTTCTTACATTCTCTGTATTTAATTTTTAATTAAATCCATGCAAATTATTTTTGCATGAAACTTGGTAATTAATTTCCTCCCAGTACTTCGCTTGTGCATGAAATCCCATGTTAATTTTTGAGCATGTTAAATAATTATTCTTGCTAACCCTAGATTAATCTCGTAAAAGGTTAATTTCAGCACATGTATAAATTGTTGTATGCATTTAAAAGTTATATCTTTGCATGTTCATGTAAACTTCACGTACTACGATGTCATTTAGCACTTCATGGCAGGAATTGTAAAAAGGTTTCATATATTTCGTGCATGTAATAATTTTGGAATCGAATTCTTGTTTTAAAGTGCAATCGTCATCGCATGTGATGATAAGCACTTAAGCCTAAATTTCATCGATTTGCAT
The DNA here is from genome assembly GCA_031894775.1 of Chloris gayana. NCBI lineage: Eukaryota > Viridiplantae > Streptophyta > Magnoliopsida > Poales > Poaceae > Chloris > Chloris gayana. The sequence goes on along the minus strand of JAUNZO010000134.1, from coordinate 199,333 downwards.
TTAAACTTTGCTAATCCTTAGTTTCTGAACCTACATGAAACACAGCAATCATGTCCATGTCTTAAGTCTTTGCTCATGTATTATTAGGGTTATGCTTGTTCATGTAATTAATTTCCTTAAAGAGAACACGTGTTATGTTCATGCTTACTAGGGTTTAATTAAAGAAAGCTCTTGATTAACATATTCATATGCACCCTTACAAAAACAGCACATATGCATTACTCTCATCATTGGCCTTGTGTTCATATTATTTATGCAATTGCATTTCATCTTCTAGGTGACGACGGCGAATTGAACCCACCGGAAGGGACGATTGCAACACTCAACGCTTGTGAGGCTAGTGCTAACTTCGATCACTCTCAAGGCAAGCCCGGTGCATTCGTATTATTTCGAAATGTCTTTCTTTTGTCACTATATTAAGGATGATGAATGTGCATTTAAGTTCTAGGAGTTGATTGGAAATCCACGTGTATAAATTCCTATATGTCCCATGTCGCTTATGTGCCATATCCTCGTTAGAGATGCTATGCTATGTTGATGGAGTCAACGATGGATTGGGGATCTCACTTATGGCTCATGATGAAAAGTGAATATGATGAATTGGTTAAAATTGAGAACACCCCATTGTGGCTCCGCGAACAAGTTTGAGTTGTGTACCACTTGCATACCTTTCTTATGGGGATTGGTAAACCTATGTAGCTTGTAAATTGTAGAGCGAGCCGGATATCTCACCGACCCGGAGGTGATGTGTATGGCACGGTGGTTGCACGGGTTGAGGACCGTTGGAGAGTACACGGGTTAAGCCTTAGGCGCGTTGTTGAACGGTCGCAAGGGGGACGTGTACTCGGGGTCGGTGGCCCCGTGTTTTGCTTTATGATGAACTCGCGAACGGTGGCTATATGTGTTCTTAAATGATGCGTATGTCGTGCATTTGGGTCTTTTCCTGCAGGATAAATAATTCGATAATTATCGCCGTTTCCTCTCGGTTAATGAGTACCACTTGATTCGAGTATTTTACAACGTGTAGTAATAAAAAGAGGATGAATAGCTTGCTGTTTTATATTGATATAAATTTGTATTGCAAATTCTTGTATTGCTAGTATGCTCACTAAAGTTCTTTTAAGCAATAACCCTATTAATTTGGCTAAGTCATAAAATTACCAACCTAATTAGCATAGGTGCTATTTATGCAAAAATGCCAAGTTAAACCGGTCAAGCCCCATGCATCTAGGAGTCGGTCTTAGATGGCCAACTTGACGGGTAAGACTTGCGGAGTATGCTAGATACTCGGGCTTTGCAACTACATGTTTATTTACGGGTTTCCCGCAAGTCGGGTTTTGCGATTGTTGTGGTAAAGTTGTGTGGGACGGAGAAGAGCCCAAAGAGTGGACCATTGAATGGGTCCCTAGCTCTCCGACCCATGACGAGTGAGCCATGGCCTAGGCCGGCATGGTTCATTTAAGTTATCTATGTATCGTCGAGTTGTGTATTTCGCTTCCGCACTTTATTTCGAACAAAGATCATGGCTATGTAAGACTTAAATTGGAACCTAATGTATCTTTTATTTCGAACTCTATGTTGTAATCAAGACTTAATTATGTAACCTTGCGAATCGTGTATGTTTGTTAATGTGATGCTATGTATGGTTGCCTCGTCAATCATCACCCAAGGCGATCCGTACCACACTTAACTATCTTTCGGGATAGGGGTGTGACAAGAAAGGGCACACACCCCGAGGAGGTCCTCCGACTCTCTAACAACCCCGTTCAAGGTCAAGCACCCGACCTCGGAACTTGACAAAACCGAGGCTCGACGGCCTCACCCAGCCGAGGTTCTAAGGCTGGCCCGATCGAAAGGGTTCAACGGCCGCCTCGAGCATTCCCAACCGTGCAAGGGAGTGACGTCGATGGGTCCACCTAGTGACCGCGACCCATGCATGCGAGCACAACGGGCATCGACCGGACACGTTCGAGTCCGAGTCGACCTCGACTAAGGGGAATCTCACCGTAGAGAGGCATCGAGCCCCGGAACCTAGCGCACGGTTCGGGTCCCAATCGAGGGCGACCGCACGGATTGATGAAGTTGTCCCACGGCGGGCCCGACGGAATCCCCTCGGTGGGAAACCGCAAGTTCACTCGAACTTTTCCCGTTATCGAGCTCACCGAGCCCCGCGTGTCGGCCTTTTCGGGCGAATCGCGGATCTGCTCTACCCTCCGTCGTAAGGAAGATAAAGATGGTGGCGATAGGCAACGGATCGGTCCTTAACCGGTGCGGGATAACGAAGATCCGAAATACCGGTATGGAAGCAAGGCGGACATTAAGACCGGTATACAATGACGTGAGAAGCAAGTTATTGATCAATTCGTAGTCCGATTAGGACTACGAATCAATAAAGAAAGTTAGAAATAGAACTCCATGTATGTAATTCATGTAACCGATTAGGACTACGTATGTAACCCCAGCTCCCTCGGATATATAAGGCGGAGCCGGGACCCCGAAACGATCCGAGATCTTGCAATTAGCAAATCGCTAAAGGCAATACATAACATACGGGACGTAGGGTATTACTCTCAATTCGAGGGGCTCGAACCTGTCTCAAATCGTGTTTTTCTGTGTGTTCGTGTGTTGCACCATCGAATTCCACGCTCATGAGGGACCGGGTAGTACTAGTGCCGAGTTTAAGACTCGACATTTGGCGCGCCGGGTAGGGGTCCGGCGAGTTTCCAGCGAGTTCGATGGCCTCTTCGTTTATCGTCGACTTCGAGCCCGGCTTCAAGATCCGCTACCGATCCCTTGACTTTGAAGCTGATTTGGTCGGGAAACTATTTTTGATGAATCCGACTCGTTGTCGGGCCGCAGCTTCGAAGCGCGATCACCTGCCACGGTTGGTATCCTTGATTCGGAACTTGGCGGATCCGACGCAGCTTTAGCGCGAATAATCGGATCGCCGGCATCTCGGATTGAAGCCCAATACGTAGAGAAGAGCTGCTCTAGCGAGTCCGTTGATGACTTCGAAAAAGAATGTCCAGCCTTCTTCCAAGTGTTCATGACAGGACCAATCATTCGTCAACTTACTCGGGAGGAAGGCTGTTGAGGAAGCAACAAGGATGGCGAGAGAAGAAGAAGATCGTCGACGCCGTGAAGAAGAAGAAGCGGCTGGAGATGAACAACCTCCACGACCCTCGGTTGCAAACCCGCGCGCAGATATCTGCTGATCGGGCCGGAGGAAGCGCTCCGGCGATCGCCCCTCCGGCCACGGGTCCGTTGCCGGACCAATCCGGAGATACGGAAGAAGCATCCCCAAGGTACAACAGCCGACGTGGGTGTCGTGGTGGAAGGCGACATCGCTCTTCGAGCGAGCCTTAGATTTAAGCTTCATGGAAGTGGAATTAAACGGCGCTCGGGTCTTCACTTCGCCGAGTCCACAATATTGTGGGAGTGAAACAGATCCTCGAGACAATACCGGAAGAAGTTTTTAATACGACACCGGGGTTGCGACGCGCTATGAATGTAGTAGACGCGGCTGCTCTGCAAAGCAATCAACTCGTCCATGACCGATCGGAATCTTCAAGCCGCTCGCGTTCTTGCTCGGAGCGGCCTGCAAGAGCTCGGTCCGAAGGAGCTTCCTCGGCGGAAGGCTTGGGCCTCGACACACCCCGATTGCGGATGCGCATGAACGAGCTCCGGACCAAGATTTGCGTGTACCGCTTAATGGCAACCGGGACATTCGTAACGTCCTCATTGATCGCCATGCAGCGAGAGCGAGAAGAACGCCGGAGACATGAGGAAGAGGAGAGGCGTCGCACCGGTCATGTGGATGATCGTCCACGCGACCCCGCCCGTCTCGAGCATACGTGACTAATTCACCTCGGCGCGGACCGGCTGCTTCGGCGCCGCCCCCGTGGAAATCATCCGCGTAATGATCACCGAGGACATTGCAACGGACATGCTCATCGGGATGAGCGGCCCGGAAGAGATGATCGCCGTGATAACAGAAACCGAAGAGGGCGAGATAACCGGGACGAGAGAAATTGAACCCCGGCGTGCGACAATGATCGTCAAGCGGCACCTCCACCTCCACCTCTATCGCGGCATGAGGAACCAACAAACAACGATCGTCAAGCGGCGCCTCCACCTCCGCCTCCGCCTTCCTCACGGAACGCGGAACCGGTGAATAATGATGGTCGGGGTGGTTCGGGAGATAGGTATCAAGATGACCGCTATTATGACTATTCCGATGATGACGGGGACCGCAACTACCGGCATTACCCTCGTAGACGTTCCCCTTCGCCGGTCCGGACCGGTCCGGAGGACAATAAATACTCTGTGATTCCCGCTTTTACGAGGGATTTACGCATTTGTAAATACCCCGGGGATTTAAGCCTGGGGCCATTGATAAGTATGATGGTAAAGCACCTCCTGCCGAATGGCTGTGCATGTACACCACCGCTATCCGGTCAGCAGGAGGAGATACATTTGTGCTAGCTAACTACCTCCCCATGTGCATGGAGCAGGCTGGACGCTTATGGTTGCAATCCTTACCGAGAAATCTATTTCTTCTTGGGGCGATCTCACCAAAAAGCGACTTGTGAGAAGCCAGGGAATTACTTCGACCTCAACGAGCTGAAGCGAAGCCCGACGAGACCCTCACCGACTTCATCGGGCGTTTCTGCAATAAGAAGGCCTTAATCCCCAATGTTCCCGACCAGCAAGTAATTGCTGCGTTTCAAGCTGGCGTCCGAAGTGAAGCTTTGGTTCACAAGATTGGAAGGCGAAATCGGAACCTTACCATGACGGCGTCGAGTGCTTCAAGATAGCAGATGACTATGCTTGCTGGTGAATCAAACATGGTCAATTTGCACGGGAACAAAGGGAAGGAGCCGAAGCATGATCAAGGCAACCGATCTGGATCCAAGAACAACAACAAGCGCAAGGCTGATCACCTTGTTGCAGGCTGTCGACCGGTCTCATGGAGGAGACCGGCCGCCACCTCCCAAGAGAGGTCCGAGAGAACGATTGTCGTTTGAAACACTTCTAGAAGGCCCTTGCATGATTCATAATAGGAATCATAAAGCCAAAGAGTGCTTCTGTTAAGGCCGTTCGCTCGGTTCGCCTTAAAGGTCGCACCCCGATCTTCTTATCGGAATCGGAAGGATGACAAGGGCAAAGGACAAAGAACACGATGACAATGGGGATGATGACGGTTTTCAAGAACCAGCGCGAGAGGTGAACATGATCTTTGGAGGCCCGGATGCTTACGAATCAAAGAGAAAGCAAAACTTGGCGTTCCGAGAGGTCAATGTTGTTGCTCCTGCTACACCGGAGTACTTGCGATGGTCGGAAGTACCCATTACTTTCAGCGAGTTGATCATCCCGAGGCATTACCAAAAGCTAGTAGATATCCGCTCATCTTGGCCCCCATTGTTCACAAGGTGCGGTTGAAGAGGACTTTCATTGATGGCGGAATTTGCCTGGATATTTTGTTCGCCAAAACTCTGCCCGAGCTTGGCCTTTACGTAGCTGATGCTGGAGCACGGCGTCTCACCGTTTCATGGTATAATACCCGGGCGGAACAGCTATCCTTTGGGGCAGATTTCCCTGCCGGTGATCTTCGGGACGAAGGAGAACTACGAGGAGGGAGGACATTATCTTCCGGGTGGCTGATATTGATTCAGCTTATCATGCGATACTTGGAAGGCCGGCTTTGGCAAAGTTTATGGCCATCCCGAATTATCAATATTTGATGCTTGAAGATGCCGGGACCAAACGGAGTTTTGTCGTTTCGAGGTGACATCAAGACCGCTTATTCTTGTGAGGTACATAGCACTGAATTGGCCTCTCGGACCAATTTAGAGGATGAACGTCGAGAAATCGAGAGAAGCGGCGGAAGCTCTAGAAGTCTAGGCAAGGCTGGAGGATGAAGTCCCGAGTCAAGAAGGTTGCAAAGGAGAAATTGAAGGCCAATGCAGGTGGTTTCCAAAACTATTCAGCTTGATGAGTCGGACCCCTCCAAGGTCACCCATATAGGGGCTGACTTGGGGGATAAATAGGAAAGCGCGCTCATTCTTTTCCTCCAGGAAAATAGGGATATCTTTGCATGGCAGCCTTCTAACATGCCGGGTGTTCCTAGGGAGAAGATTGAGCACGCACTGTTGGTGCGTCCCGATGCGAAGCTGATCAAACAGAAGCTCCGAAGATTTGCTCAAGATCGCAAGGAAGCTATTAAGAAGGAAATAACTAGGTTATTAGCAGCTAAGTTTATTAGGGAGGTGTATCATCCAGATTGGCTTACCAATCCGGTTCTTGTACCCAAAAAGAATACTAAAGAATTAAGAATGTGTGTCGATTATACTGATCTCAACAAAGCTTGCCCCAAAGACCCTTTCGCGCTGCCTCGAATTGATCAAGTTGTTGATTCGACTGCCGGCTGCGAGCGTCTTTGTTTTCTTGATGCTTATTCAGGATACCATCAAATACCGCTAAGAGTTGAAGATCAAATTAAGACTGCATTTATCACCCCCTTTGGAGCATACTTGCTATACGACTATGCCTTTTGGATTAAAGAATGCTGGAGCTACATATCAGCGTGGTATTCAACGTTGCTTGGATTCGCAATTGGGAAGAAACGCAGAAGCTTATGTTGATGACATAGTGGTTAAATCTCGAAAACCGAGGATCTTCTCTCGACCTGGCGAGAGACCTTCGATAATCTGTGGAATTTTTCCATGAAGCTTAACCCCGGAAAATGTGTATTTGGAGTTCGCTCCGGAAAATTGCTTGGGCTACCTAGTGTCATGGCGAGGCATTGAGGCCAACCCGGAAAAAATACACACGATAATTGACATGAAACCTCCAAATTGCTTAAAGGATGTTCGAAGGCGACGGGAAGCATGGCGGCTCTTGGCAGATTTATTTCGAGGTTGGGAGTTCGTGGATTCCGTTCTTCAAGCTGCTTAAGAAGCAAGGTAAGTTTGAGTGGATTAATGAGGCACAAGCGGCACTCGATCAACTCAAGGAATACCTTAGCAATCCTCCGGTGTTGGTGCCTCCGGAGCCGGACGAAACCATCCGAGTTATATATCTCCGCAACAACCCATGTGGTGAGCACGGTTACGGCGGTTGATCGGAAGGAAGAAGGACATCTACAAGCTGGTGCAACACCCGGTATATTTTGTAAGTGAAGTTCTTACTGAGTCAAAGATACGATATCTCCGATTACTGAAGTTAATATATGCTGTAGTGATAACTTCTCGAAAATTGAAGCATTATTTCCAAGCGCATCCCATCGAGGTTAAGACTGGGTTTGTCATTGGAGATATTGTCCGAAATCGAGAAGCGATTGGCCAAGTTGCAAAGTGGGCCATAGAACTTGGTCCATATGAAATTACGTTTTCTTCACGAACAGCTATCAAGGGACAAGCATTATCTGATTTCATAACAGAGTGGTTGGAGACACAAGTACTACGGGAGATTCAAGCGGCTGAGTACTTGGGAGATGTTCTTTGATGGGTCCCTGCAGCTTTTAGGCGCGGGGCTGGGGTTTTGCTTCTCACCCCACAAAAGGAACCACTAAGATCTGTGTTACAAATGCATTTCCGAGCTTCCAACAATACAGCGGAATATGAAGCCTTGCTTCATGGGCTTAGAGTAGCCATTTCGCTGGGAGTTAGACGATTGGACATTTATGGTGATTCGATGTTGGTGATAAGTGAAGTCAACAAAGCGTGGAATGCTCATGATGATCATATGATTGCTTACCGTCAAGAGGTTCGGAAACTTGAAGAAAAATTTGATGGTTTGCGGTTTTCTCATATACTTGCACGGTATTCGGCCTTTGGATGTTATGATTATTGATTCTGATTGGCGTACCCCGTATCTTGACTATTTGCAATCTGGTAAAACCCCGAGAAGATAAAATAGAGAAGCAAAGATTGGAAGTTCGGGCCCGTAGTTATTTAATTCTCGAAGGAGAATTATATAAGCGTGGAGTTAATATTTTGATGAAATGTGTATCGGTTTCGATGGCATTCGATTGCTTGAAGACGTACACAAGGGAATTTGCGGAAATCATGCTTCTTCAAAGACATTGGTTGGAAAGGTATTCGGACAAGGATTTTATTGGCCTACGGCGACGGATGATGCGCATAGAGTGGTTAAGAATTGCCAAGGGTGTCGGTTTTTTGCAAGACAGACCTCATACTCCGGCTCAAGAGTTGCAATTTATCCCAATGACTTGGCCTTTTTCTACTTGGGGGCTGGACATAGTTGGACCTTTTAAAAGGGCGCCAGGAGGATTTACACATATTTTTGTAGCAGTAGATAAATTTTCCAAGTGGATTGAGGCTGAGACGAGTTACTAGTACAACTATCGCTCGCGCAATCAAGTTTTTGCGAGTATCTTCGTACGTTTTGGGGTTCCATACAGTATTATTACTGATAATGGGCCTCAATTCACTTCGGAACTATTCAAAGACTATGCTTGAGAGTTTAGGGATCAAGGTGCAATATGCGTCGGTGGCACACCCGCAAAGCAATGGACAAGTGGAGCGAGCTAACGGAATGATTTTGACCGGTCTTAAACCAAGAATTTTTGATCGATTGAAGCCGTATGCAGGAAAATAGGTTAAGGAGCTGCCCTGGGTCCTTTGGGGGCTGCGCACTAATGTTAGTAGAGCTACGGGACAATCTCCGTTTTCTTTGGTGTATGGATCTGAAGCCATGCTACCTACGGAAGTGAATATGGTGTCAGCTCGAGTACGGTATTATGATGAAGAAACGTATGATGATCAACGTTAGGTTGAATTGGTCGCTGCGGAAGAATTGCGGGATCAAGCTCCGATTCAAGCTGCTAAGTATCAGCAGGGATTACGTCGTTATCACGATCGTAATGTTCGCACTCGGGAGTTCCAAGTAGGAGACTTGGTTCTTCGGAAGATTCGATCTAACAAAAACAGGCATAAGTTGTCACCAGTCTAGGAAGGACCTTTTTTGGTTAAATCGGTCTCCAGACCAGGGGCTTATAGGCTTATGACCTTGGAGGAAGAGATTCCAAATTCCTGGAACATTGATCAGCTTCGTCGTTTTTATATTTAAGAGTATTTATTGTAAAGTTTTTCATATTATAATAAAGTAATTTTATCTAATGATGATGTTTGTTTTTTGTGTCTCCATACTTTAATTTTGAATTAAATTATTGAGCCAGGGGCTGTTATGATAAGAGCGATCTGTGATAGTTTGTTATTCTGCTATGTTAAGGGCAGTCTATGATACTTTGCTATTCTGCTATGTTAAGAGCAGTCTATGATATTATGAATATTGATTGGTAGACTGTTGTGTTAAGAACGATCTGTGAAATCTTGAAATCCCACAACCTAGCTTTTTGCTTATGATTACATGATCTTGTTAAAGTAAGCTATAATTATGAATTGTGATCTGTGCTGATTAAGAGCCAGAATTGGATCATAATTATTCAGCTGAAATGACCATCATGTCTTAAGTAAATAAGTTAGCAAGTATGATGGTGACACCAGTATTCATATAGAAAAGAAAGTAACTGATATTTAAAATATGATGACCAAGATGTTTGATTCCAAAATAGCCCTATTACAAAGTCTACTCAGCGGGACCGCTGGAAGTACCGGTGTCACCGGTCTTAGGTTCCTCGAGCCTATCATCCAGCGTTTCTTCAGAATCGAGAGGAGGATATGGGCAAATCCCTATCAAGATCTTAGAAGGCATCTTCTATCCTCTGTCTGGCGGCGAGTTGTTGCGTCATGAGCATCTTGATCCAGGGCAAAAGCTGCTGGCGCTATGTTTGTGACATCCCATGTCACGATTAAGGCTAATTCCGTAGTTAGTACCCTAATCACTTCACTAATGAAGTACTAATACTAATTACCCAAAGGAAAAAGAAGAAAATAAAAAGGAAAAAAAAAGAAAAACCTACTCTTAAACCCTAGCCCTAACCAAAATGCAAAAATTATAAAAACACTACCCACGTATTTTTGCACCACTGAATTGCTCATGTAAAAAGAAGAATTTACAACATTTTTACCAAATTTTTGAACAAGGTTTTAAATGCCCAAAAATTCAAATTCAAATCTGAAACACTGTGACTTGTGAATTTTGTATGAATTTTTGGAAGCAAGTTTAGAACTTCAAACTAAAAGATGAAAATTAAAGCACATCATTCTGGAGCTCTCCATATTTTTGGTTTTATCTTTGGAGGACCAGAAGTATGAGTTTTAGTGAAATTACCGAGCCCCAGTTTCGAATTTGAATTTTGGAACTCGAGCTACGGTTGCCCCCTGGGCAATGGCGACCGGACCGCCGGTCCGGCCAGCCTGGCCGCCGCCGCGCGCGTGCCTGCCCTGTCCCGTCGCCACGCAAGCTCTGGCCAACTCCCCAACTGCCCACGTACCTGCCGGCCAACAGGAACGCGCCGGAGTTACTCCTCTCCGCTCCGGCCGCCGCCACCGTCCGGCCGCCCGCTTAGAAAACGCCGCGCGAGGGCCAAGGCCGCATCCCGTCGCCTCAAATCATTGCTCTCGCGCCCTCTGCTCCTCACCGCACCACCAGCTCGCCCTCTCTTCGCCCGTAGCTCGCGCACGGCCGGAAATCGCCGCCGCCCTCCATCGACGCCGCCAAGAACGCCGCCGCCGATTCCTTCGTCCGGGTGAGGTGCGTGCCCGTTCTTCTCTCGCCCGGACGCGCGCATGAGCTCCCTCTACTTGCCCCTTGACTAGCTCCCGGTCCGCTGCAGTCCAACGCCGGCAATTGAAGAAGTTGCCACCGCCGTCGCCCGCCCGCCGCCACCTCTCCGTCGAGCCCCTACCTCCGGCCACCCTCGTCACCGGCCGACCGCACGCCGACGACCCCTACATCCAGGTGGTGCTCACGAGCCTCGTCCCACCTCTTCTCTCCCTCTCGTGCCACACGCGCGCCGCCGCCGCAGCCTCCCGAGCGCCGCCGCTCGCCGCACCACCGCTCCGACCACCGAGGGCCCCGTAGACCTCACCGAGAGGACTCCCCGTCGCCCGTGCATCAATTTCCCCAAAGGCCGGAGCATGAGCCCCAGCGTAGCGCCACCGCGGCGAGCCTCGCCGGCGCCGGCCACCGCGGCCGGAGCCCGCGCCGCCCCCTCTGTTTAAAAGTACTCTATGGCATTTTCGTAATTAGGTCCGAACTTCGTTTGAGTTTAAAAAATTCATATCTAGCGTTTGAATCGTCCAAAAATTGCAAACTAAAATGTTTTGGAAACTAGAAGACCTGTACTTTCATAAAAGTAACATGAACTCCTCAGATCTGGTCATCTTCACATTTTTATAAAAATGACAAAAGTCAATCCCTAAAAACTTAACTAGGCCATAACTTTAAAAATATAAATCCAAATTAAAAGCCACTTGGCCAAAGTCTTCACCCGGACACACATGAATTTTTGGCACTGGAAGATCTGCATTTCATTTCATATTTTTCGAGTTATTGCATTTCTTGCATTCTCTGTATTTAATTTTTAATTAATTCTGTATAAATTATTTTTGCATGAAACTTGGCAATTAATTTCTTTTTGGTACTGTACATATGTAGAAAATCCCATGTTAATTTTTGAGCATGTTAAGTAATGATTTTTGCAAACCCTAGATCTAAATTTCAAAAGGGTCATTTTCAGCACAAGTATAATTCGTTTTATGTCATTAAAAATCATGTTCATGCATGTTTATGTAATTTCTACTGTTCCTTATGTCCTTTAGCACTGCATGGTAGGTTTAGTCAAAAGGTTTCATGTATTTCACGTATGTATGAATTTTGAAATCGAATTCCTATTTTAAAAGGCAATCGTCATCGCATGTGATGTTAAAATACCTAAGCCTAGATTTCTCCGTTTTGTATTATAAAAACTTGCTAAAATACTAGTGCTAAACCCACACTAACCACAGCACGCATGTCTACGCATCAAGTCCTTACTTGTTATATGAATAGGGTTATGCTTGTTCCTGTAAATGGAATTCCGTAAAGGAAAACAAGAGGCATGTCATGCTTAGTAGGGTTTGAGCAAACGAAAACTTTTGAATTACCTACTCATGTGAATCTTTACAAAACAGCACCCATGCATTACTCTCATCATCGACCTTGTACTCATATGTCTTGTGCATTGCATTTCATTCCTTAGGTGACGACGCCGAATTGATTCCGCCGGAAGAAGCTAGTGCCACGCTCAACGCTTGTGAGGCTAGCGCTAACTTCGATCACTCTCAAGGCAAGCCCCGGTGCATTCCTATTATTTGAAATGTCTTTCTTTTATCACTATTTTAAGGATGATGGTTGTGCATCTAAGTTCTAGGAATTGATTGGAAATCCACGTGCATAAATTCCTATATGTCCTATGTTGCTTATGTGTCATATCCTCGTTAGAATTGCTATGCTAGGTTTATGGAGTCAACGATAGAATGGGGAATCTCACCTATGGTTTATGATTAAACTTGAACATGATGAATGTGGTTGAAAATTGAGAACACCCCATTGTGGCTCCGCGAACAAGTTTGAGTTGTGTACCACTTGCATACCTTTCTTATGGGGATTGGTAAACCTATGTAGCTTGTAAGTTGTAAAGTGAGCCGGATATCTCACCGACCCGGAGGTGATGTGTTTGGCACGGTGGTTGCACGGGTTGAGGACCGTTGGAGAGTACATGGGTTAAGCCTTGGGCGCGTTGTTGAACGGTCGCAAGGGGACGTGTACTCGGGGTCGGTGGCCCCGTGTTTTACTTTATGATGAACTCGCGAACGGTGGCCATACGTGTTCTTAAATGATGCGTATGTCGTGCATTTGGGTTCGTTCCTGCAGGATTAATAATTCGATAATTATCGCCGTTTCCTCTCGGTTAATGAGTACCACTTGATTCGAGCAGTTTACAATGTGTAGTAATGGGAAGAGATGGACGAGCTTGCTGTTTTATGTTGATATTAAATTTGTATTGCAAACTCTTGTATTGTTAGAATGCTCACTAAAGTTTCTTTATGCAACAACCCTATTAATTTGGCCAAGTAATAAAATTGTCAACCTAATTAGCATAGGTGCTATTTATGCAAAATGCCAAGTTAAACCGGTCAAGCCACATGCATCTAGGAGTCGGTCTTAGATGGCCAATTTGACGGGTAAGACTTGCGGAGTATGTTAGATACTCGAGGCTTTGCCACTACATGTTGATTACAGGTTTTCCGTAAGCCGGATTTTGTGATTGTTGTGGTAAGGTGGTTTGGGATGGAGATGAGCCCAAAGAATGGACCATTGAATGGGTTCCTAGCTCCCCGACCCATGATGAGTGAGCCATGGCCTAGGCCGGCATGGTTCATTTAAGTTATCTATGTACCGTCGAGTTATGTATTTCGCTTCCGCACTTTATATTCGAACAAAGATCATGGTTATGTAAGACTTAATCTCGAACCTAATGTATCTTTCATTTGAACTCTATGTTGTAATCAAGACTTAATTATGTAACCTTGCAAATCGTGTATGTTTGTTAATGTGATGCTATGCATGGTTGCTTCGCCAATCATCTCCCAAGGCGATCCGTACCACACTTAACTATCTTTCGGGATAGGGGTGTGACACGTGGTATCGAGCCGACTTGGGATTTGCGTCACGCTAACACTCATTCTAAAAATCTTAAAACTCGTTTTTGAGTCACGGTGAGGCACGAGTCTAGATAGAAAGGCCAATATAAGGACTATATAGAATGGTGGCAAAACTAACCCCGTGTTATGATTGTTAAATATTTTGCAACTACGGCTTGAGCAAAGGTATGTGATTGAGTGTTGTCAAATTTTCGCATGATATTATTGGTGTGACTCGAATACACTCTTATTCGAGAGCTCTCCATGTGAGGCGAGGTGACATGGATTTATTTTTGGCTTGTTTCTTTTGAATTTGATGTAATGTTTCTGGAATCCATCTCTTGCAGGTACATAACAACGTTTTAGCTCGTGTAGTATCGTGTGAGAGGTGTGTGTGTGCCACCGATGCGCTTGTCCGATATTCGTATCGGCGGGCGCGGTCTTTTAATTTTTGTGAGGACGTACAAGACGACATATTGAGCATCCATCATCTTTGCATATCATGTCATCATGCCAAGTATATGCATGTGAACTCATATAAATGGAACAATCACCAAAAATTTGATCACCTAGCTTAATTCTCACAAAAGGTTGAAAACCGAAACACAAAAACATGACAAACCGTGGCAGATTTCTTAACTTCCATGAAAATGAGCATAACTTTCAAGTTACTTATCCAAATAAGGCAAATAAGGACTTTCTGGAAAGCTTGTATTATGCACTACAACAATCTCCTAGTCTCAGGTCTTGTAAAAATCTGGAACGTAGCTAGAACTGCCCATTACAGAGAGCTGTTCTGGAGTTTTTCAGAATGTGCTCCGGTTCTGTCCCTGTCGTAGATCGTGCATAACTTTCAAACGACAAGTCGGATTGAGCTGTTCTAGGATGAGTTGGAAAGCTTAAGAATTTGTCTAAAACTTTTGTAACAAACTAAAAGTGTGAATCAGCCCAGAAACGGGAGTAATCATCGAGTTTCGGTAGCATGTCAAGTCTGTCCAGAAAACAGAACCGTGTTAGGATTGTGCGAAAGGTTTTGTCGCATTCTTTTGCTAAGTTGGTGCCATTCCATCATTCATGCTTTACTTATTTAGCATGTTTTGTTGTGGGATCTTGAGTTTTGACTTGTGTTTCGAAATTCTCCGACAGATGGCCCCCGGCAAGCTCATGTTGGACCGTGAGAACCTCGCGAGGCGGGTGCTCGAGTTGGAGCAGGAGCGTGCTGCCCTGCAGGCCACCCTCGCCACCCGCGACGCCGAGCTTACCACCCGCGACGCCGAGCTCGCCGCTCGCGACGCCGAGCTTGCTGCCCGCACCGCCGAGCTAGCCGAGCGCACTACCGAGGTGGACACCCTCCGTACGCAGCTCGAGTATAGCGAGACGGAGCGTTGGAACTTCTTCGAGCAGCTCCACGACGCCCACCTTGCCCTTGAGGGCAATGGAGCCGCCGCTCTGCAGGCCACGCTTGATGAGCGTGATGCCCAGCTCGCCGCCGCGAATGAGGAGAACTACGTCCTCTCCGGCCAGGTGGATGCCCTTCTCGAGGAGAAGGATGAGTTGGATGTTACTCTCTTGGAGACTCGGGGCGCTAGGGATGCTTTGGAGGGAGACCTCCGGAACGCCCGAGCAACCATAGCGCATAACAACGCTACCATTGAGCATCTCCAAGCCGCCAACAACGCCCTGCACGCCGCCCTCAATGGAGGACCTCCCGAGCCACTTGAGATCATCCCACCCGAGGAGGATGTGGAGATGAGTGATGGCGAGGATGTTTCCGACGTCGAGGACGGAGCACCACCCTCTCCCATGAGGGATGACGCCGACTACTACGGCGATGACGACGAGTAGTTGTCACGACCGGTGGTCATAGCTCTATGTGTGTAGGATTTGTAATCTCGTGAGGCATGTAACCGTGTACGGAAAACGATCCGCGTGTTGTTAATTAAGCTCTCCGAGATTTGTGTTTGTTTAGGGGTCACATGTGATGTAACCTAAGACCGTGTTGTATCGGATTCGTGGTTTTCCGTGTATCAAAAATTTCTATCATGTTGCTACTATGTTAGAATCTATGGAATATGTGTGTTGCCAATGCATTATGCTTATTTCATCAATATTTTCTTCGTACATGCAATCTGAAATTTTTGGTCCCCTATGCCCAATGTCATGTTTTCTTGCTATTTTAGCTCTTGGTCTAATGAGCTAACGTGGGAAAAATTTTTCATGCATGACAGATGGTGAATACCCGCCGTGGTGAAGCTTCGGAAGTGGGCATGGTGCGAGGGAAGAGCAACTTCCTAACCCTCCACCTCTCACGCCGTTGGAACAACTCGTGGCCAACCAAAACGAGATGTTCCGCTTGTTCTTTGCAAGTCAAACCAACCAAGGACAAGGCCAAGGACCGCCACCCCAAGGGCCGAGGAATTCCACCTATGCCGACTTTTGGGCCACTCAGCCGCCCAAGTTTGGTGAAGCTACTACCGATCCGTTGGAGGCGGATAATTTCCTCCGCATCATTGAGTCGAAGTTTGCTCTCCTCAATTGCACATCGGAGCAAAAGGTTCTCTTTGCAGCTCAACAACTTCGTGGCTCCGCTAGTGCATGGTGGGCAAGCTTCACCGCCGCACTTCCCGCCGGTACTCAAGTGAACTGGCCGGACTTTTGCACCGCATTTCGCGCGCATCACATTCCCGCCGGTCTCATGAAGCGCAAGTTGCAAGAGTTCCTTAGTTTGAAGCAAGGTGCGGAACCGTGCAAGAGTATGCACGGAAGTTCAACTACTTGGCTCAATATGCATCCTATCATGCCGACACGGATGACAAGAAGAAGGATTGCTTTCGTTCGGGGCTAAGCCCGAAGTTACAAGATCGCTTGGCTCAAGTCACTACCGGCACGTTCAATGACTTAATGAGTGCCGCAATCGTGCAAGAAGATGCCATCCGTGCTCACCAAGAGGACAAGAAGAGGAAGCGTGCCGTAGGAAATCCATCCGGCTCCGCTCCGCCCAAGTACAAGCTAGCTATCACTTCCCCGACCGGACGAAGTTTCGGGCCGCATTGCCGCCGACGGGGGCTCACGTCGGTTGTGCCGCAACAACACCACCACTCCCACGGTGGAAATCAGCAGCATACCACCTCGTTCCGCCCTCCACAGCAGCAATACCAAGGTGCTAGGCCCGGTCCGCAAGGTCCGTGCTTTAATTGTGGACGTCCGGGTCATTTCGCAAAGGATTGCCGTGTTCCGACACGCAACCCGGGCAACAACAACAACAACAATGGTTCCGGAAGCGGCAACAACAATCAAAACCGCAATGGAAATAATGGGAATGGGAACCGCAATCAATCCTCCACTCCGAATGCTAAGAATGGCCGAGTCAACTATACCACGGCCGAAGAGATTCAAGCGGGAGAACCGGTACTTTCGGGTATGTTTTCGGTCAACAACCACTCCACTTTGGTTCTTTTTGATTCGGGTGCAACTGATGATTTCATTAGCCAAGCATGTGCAAAAACCCTACAACTCACCCCCACCGTTTTGGATATTCCCTACATCATCACATCACCCGGTGGAAAAATAAAAACAAACCTAGAGTTGAGGCAAGTCCCACTACACCTAGAAAGAAAAATATACCCCTCTTCTCTCATAGTTTTGTGTGGGCAAGGAATAGATATAATTCTAGGTATGAGGTGGATGAAACTCCATAGAGCCGTTCTACACATCGATTCTCGTGAGGTTCACCTAAACTCCCCACTCCATGGTTCATCTATTCTCCGATTGCCCCATCCAAAGTTCTCCACTTCAAAAATCTACCATCTTGAGGGAAAACGGATTGAGGATATTCCCGTGGTGTGCGAGTTTCCCGATGTGTTTTCGGATGACTTACCGGGCATGCCACCCGATCGGGATGTCGAGTTTAAAATTGAGCTCCAGCCGATGCGGCACCAATTTCCCGTAGACCGTACAAGATGGCTCCCAATGAGCTAGCAATCTTAAAAGAGCAATTGAGTGAGCTTATGGATAAAGGATATATTCGCCCTAGTACATCTCCGTGGGGATGTCCCGCTCTCTTTGTGAAGAAGAAGGACAAGACGCTACGTCTATGTGTGGATTACCGCCCTCTCAATGCGGTGACTATCAAGAATAAATACCCGCTCCCTCGAATTGATATTCTCTTTGATCAATTAGTTGGTGCTAAGGTTTTCTCGAAGATTGATCTCCGATCCGGTTACCATCAAATCAAGATCCGAGCCGAAGATATTCCAAAAACCGCATTCTCTACGCGGTATGGTCTCTTTGAGTATCTCGTCATGTCTTTTGGGCTCACAAATGCCCCGGCTCATTTTATGTACTTGATGAATTCGGTATTTATGCCCGAGTTGGATAAGTTTGTCGTGGTCTTCATTGACGACATTCTTATTTATTCGAAGTCCGAAGAAGAGCATGCCGAACACCTTCGCATTGTTCTACAACGGCTTCGTGATCATCAATTGTATGCCAAGTTTAGCAAATGTGAATTTTGGTTGAAGCAAGTGCCTTTCTTGGGTCACATCATTTCCGCGGAAGGTGTCGCCGTTGACCCAAGTAAAGTGGGAGACGTGCTCGCTTGGAAATCCCCAAGGTCGGTGAGACAAATCCGGAGTTTTCTAGGTCTTGCCGGCTACTATCGGAAATTCATTCCCAATTTTTCAAGCATAGCCAAGCCTATGACAAAATTGTTGGAGAAAGATGCTAAGTTTAAATGGAGCCGTGAATGTGAAGAAGCCTTCCAAACTCTCAAGAAGCATTTGACATCCGCTCCGGTGTTAGCACAAGCCGACATCACCAAGCCGTTGGACGTGTATTGTGATGCGTTCGGCACCGGTCTAGGATGTGTGTTAATGCAAGAAGGTCGTGTCATTGCTTATGCTTCTCGTCAACTTCGCAAGCATGAACAACACTACCCTACCCATGATTTGGAGCTAGCCTCGGTTGTCCTTGCTTTAAAAACTTGGAGGCATTATCTACTTGGAAATCTTGTCAATCTTTACACCGATCATAAGAGTCTCAAATATATCTTCACCCAACAAGAGTTGAATATGAGGCAACGTAGATGGTTGGAATTAATCAAGGATTATGAGTTGGAAATCCATTACCATCCGGGTAAAGCTAATGTGGTTGCCGACGCTTTGAGTCGCAAGGATCAATGCAATCATATTACCGGTTGTCCTATGGAAAGCTCGGAAATTTCAGATTCTAGTGAACCAAGTCTTAGAGTCATCCCCTATGGTTCGCTATATAATCTAGCTCTCATCCCTACCCTTCGTGAGGAAATTATTGAGGCGCAAAAGAAGGACGAAGGTATGGAATTTATTCGACAAAAGATTGAGAAAGATGAAGTTACATGTTTCCGACAAGATGACAATGGTGTACTATGGTTCAACCAACGTCTCGTTGTTCGAAGGATATGGAATTACGGAAGAAAATAATGGATGAGGCACATTTGTCTAAATATTCCATACACCCGGTAGCAACAAGATGTATCGCGGCCTAAGAGAAAAGTTTTGGTGGACACGCATGAAGCGTGAGATTGCACGGTATGTGGCCGAGTGTGATACTTGTCAACGAGTGAAAGCCGACCACTTAAGAAAAGCCGGATTATTGAACCCATTGAAGATTCCCGTTTGGAAGTGGGAGGACATTGCTATGGATTTTATAGTTGGATTGCCTCTCACATCAAAGAAGCACGATTCAATTTGGGTTATTGTGGATAGGTTAACTAAGTCCGCACATTTCATCCCCGTCCATACTACCTACAATACCAAGAAATATGCCGAGCTATACATCTCAAGAGTGTTATGTTTGCATGGAGTACCTAAAACTATTGTTTCCGATCGAGGTCCGCAATTTGTATCTCGCTTTTGGGAATAATTGCATTCTTGTCTTGGAACCACCCTCATTAGAAGCTCCGCATATCACCCGCAAACGGATGGACAAACCGAAAGATTGAATCAATATTTGGAGGATATCTTGAGAGCATGTGCTATGGAAAATAGAGGAAATTGGGATGATTGTCTTCCATTCGCCGAATTCTCGTACAACAATAGCTACCAAGAGAGTTCGGGAATGTCACCGTTTGAAGCCTTGTATGGTCACTCTTGTCGTACACCTTTAAATTGGTCGGAAGCGGGAGAGAGAACTACTTTTGGTCCCGATCTTGTCACCCAAGCCGAAGAAAAGGTCCGACAAATTCAAGACAACATGAAAGCCGCACAATCTCGTCAAGTGAGTTACGCTAACAAGAGGAGACGCCCCTTGGAATTTGAGAAGGGAGATCACGTTTATCTTCGTGTCTCTCCGAATAAGGGCGTATCTCGGTTTGGAATTAAAGGAAAATTAGCACCCCGCTACATCGGACCCTATCCGATCGTGGAAAAGCATAGCGCGGTTGCTTACCGATTGCAATTACCGGAAAGTCTTGCTCGAGTGCACAATGTGTTCCACGTATCTCAACTCAAGAAATGTTTGAAGCCTCCGATAGATGTGGTCATTTCCGACACCGATCAACTAGAAGAAGATCTCTCCTACCCCGAATACCCCGTCCGGATTATTGATCAAAACGACCAGGGTAACTCGCAATCGCACAATCACCTTCTACAAAGTGCAATGGAGTAACCATACCGAAGAAGAAGCAACTTGGGAACAAGAGGATTTTCTAGAGAAGAATTTTCCCGAGTTCCTCGCGTCACACAAATCGGTAAATTTTCGCACTCCCTCTCCTTAATTCGTAGCGATTCTCGGGACGAGAATTTCTTTAAGGGGGAGGGCTGTGACATCCCATGTCACGATTAAGGCTAATTCCGTAGTTAGTACCCTAATCACTTCACTAATGAAGTACTAATACTAATTACCCAAAGGAAAAAGAAGAAAATAAAAAGGAAAAAAAAAGAAAAACCTACTCTTAAACCCTAGCCCTAACCAAAATGCAAAAATTATAAAAACACTACCCACATATTTTTGCACCACTGAATTGCTCATGTAAAAAGAAGAATTTACAACATTTTTACCAAATTTTTGAACAAGGTTTTAAATGCCCAAAAATTCAAATTCAAATCTGAAACACTGTGACTTGTGAATTTTGTATGAATTTTTGGAAGCAAGTTTAGAACTTCAAACTAAAAGATGAAAATTAAAGCACATCATTCTGGAGCTCCCCATATTTTTGGTTTTATCTTTGGAGCACCAGAAGTATGAGTTTTAGTGAAATTACCGAGCCCCAGTTTCGAATTTGAATTTTGGAACTCGAGCTACGGTTGCCCCTCGGGCAATGGCGACCGGACCGCCGGTCCGGCCAGCCTGGCCGCCGCCCGCGCGCGTGCCTGCCCTGTCCCGTCGCCACGCAAGCTCTGGCCAACTCCCCAACTGCCCACGTACCCGCCGGCCAACAGGAACGCGCCGGAGTTACTCCTCTCCGCTCCGGCCGCCGCCCACCGTCCGCCGCCCGCTTAGAAAACGCCGCGCGAGGGCCAAGGCCGCATCCCGTCGCCTCAAATCATTGCTCTCGCGCCCTCTGCTCCTCACCGCACCACCAGCTCGCCCTCTCTTCGCCCGTAGCTCGCGCACGGCCGGAAATTGCCGCCGCCCTCCATCGACGCCGCCAAGAACGCCGCCGCCGATTCCTTCGTCCGGGTGAGGTGCGTGCCCGTTCTTCTCTCGCCCGGACGCGCGCATGAGCTCCCTCTACTTGCCCCTTGACTAGCTCCCGGTCCGCTGCAGTCCAACGCCGGCAATTGAAGAAGTTGCCGCCGCCGTCGCCTCGCCCGCCGCCACCTCTCCGTCGATCCCCTACCTCCGGCCACCCTCGTCACCGGCCGACCGCACGCCGACGACCCCTACATCCGGGTGGTGCTCACGAGCCTCGTCCCACCTCTTCTCTCCCTCGTGCCACACGCGCGCCGCCGCCGCAGCCTCCCGAGCGCCGCCGCTCGCCGCACCACCGCTCCGACCACCGAGGGCCCCGTAGACCTCACCGCGAGGACTCCCCGTCGCCCGTGCATCAATTTCCCCAAAGGCCGGAGCATGAGCCCCAGCGTAGCGCCACCGCGGCGAGCCTCGCCGGCGCCGGCCACCGCGGCCGGAGCCCGCGCCGCCCCCTCTGTTTAAAAGTACTCGATGGCATTTTCGTAATTAGGTCCGAACTTCGTTTGAGTTTAAAAAATTCATATCTAGCGTTTGAATCGTCCAAAAATTGCAAACTAAAATGTTTTGGAAACTAGAAGACCTGTACTTTCATAAAAGTAACATGAACTCCTCAGATCTGGTCATCTTCACATTTTTATAAAAATGACAAAAGTCAATCCCTAAAAACTTAACTAGGCCATAACTTTAAAAATATAAATCCAAATTAAAAGCCACTTGGCCAAAGTCTTCACCCGGACACACATGAATTTTTGGCACTGGAAGATCTGCATTTCATTTCATAATTTTCGAGTTATTGCATTTCTTGCATTCTCTGTATTTAATTTTTAATTAATTCTGTATAAATTATTTTTGCATGAAACTTGGCAATTAATTTCCTTTTTGGTACTGTACATATGTAGAAAATCCCATGTTAATTTTTGAGCATGTTAAGTAATGATTTTTGCAAACCCTAGATCTAAATTTCAAAAGGGTCATTTTCAGCACAAGTATAATTCGTTTTATGTCATTAAAAATCATGTTCATGCATGTTTATGTAATTTCTACTGTTCATTATGTCCTTTAGCACTGCATGGTAGGTTTAGTCAAAAGGTTTCATGTATTTCACGTATGTATGAATTTTGAAATCGAATTCCTATTTTAAAAGGCAATCGTCATCGCATGTGATGTTAAAATACCTAAGCCTAGATTTCTCCGTTTTGTATTATAAAAACTTGCTAAAATACTAGTGCTAAACCCACACTAACCACAGCACGCATGTCTACGCATCAAGTCCTTACTTGTTATATGAATAGGGTTATGCTTGTTCCTGTAAATGGAATTCAGTAAAGGAAAACAAGAGGCATGTCATGCTTAGTAGGGTTTGAGCAAACGAAAACTTTTGAATTACCTACTCATGTGAATCTTTACAAAACAGCACCCATGCATTACTCTCATCATCGACCTTGTACTCATATGTCTTGTGCATTGCATTTCATTCCTTAGGTGACGACGCCGAATTGATTCCGCCGGAAGAAGCTAGTGCCACGCTCAACGCTTGTGAGGCTAGCGCTAACTTCGATCACTCTCAAGGCAAGCCCCGGTGCATTCCTATTATTTGAAATGTCTTTCTTTTATCACTATTTTAAGGATGATGGTTGTGCATCTAAGTTCTAGGAATTGATTGGAAATCCACGTGCATAAATTCCTATATGTCCTATGTTGCTTATGTGTCATATCCTCGTTAGAATTGCTATGCTAGGTTTATGGAGTCAACGATAGAATGGGGAATCTCACCTATGGTTTATGATTAAACTTGAACATGATGAATGTGGTTGAAAATTGAGAACACCCCATTGTGGCTCCGCGAACAAGTTTGAGTTGTGTACCACTTGCATACCTTTCTTATGGGGATTGGTAAACCTATGTAGCTTGTGAGTTGTAAAGTGAGCCGGATATCTCACCGACCCGGAGGTGATGTGTTTGGCACGGTGGTTGCACGGGTTGAGGACCGTTGGAGAGTACATGGGTTAAGCCTTGGGCGCGTTGTTGAACGGTCGCAAGGGGACGTGTACTCGGGGTCGGTGGCCCCGTGTTTTACTTTATGATGAACTCGCGAACGGTGGCCATACGTGTTCTTAAATGATGCGTATGTCGTGCATTTGGGTTCGTTCCTGCAGGATTAATAATTCGATAATTATCGCCGTTTCCTCTCGGTTAATGAGTACCACTTGATTCGAGCAGTTTACAATGTGTAGTAATGGGAAGAGATGGACGAGCTTGCTGTTTTATGTTGATATTAAATTTGTATTGCAAACTCTTGTATTGTTAGAATGCTCACTAAAGTTTCTTTATGCAACAACCCTATTAATTTGGCCAAGTAATAAAATTGTCAACCTAATTAGCATAGGTGCTATTTATGCAAAATGCCAAGTTAAACCGGTCAAGCCACATGCATCTAGGAGTCGGTCTTAGATGGCCAATTTGACGGGTAAGACTTGCGGAGTATGTTAGATACTCGAGGCTTTGCCACTACATGTTGATTACGGGTTTCCGCAAGCCGGATTTTGTGATTGTTGTGGTAAGGTGGTTTGGGATGGAGATGAGCCCAAAGAATGGACCATTGAATGGGTTCCTAGCTCCCAGACCCATGATGAGTGAGCCATGGCCTAGGCCGGCATGGTTCATTTAAGTTATCTATGTACCGTCGAGTTATGTATTTCGCTTCCGCACTTTATATTCGAACAAAGATCATGGTTATGTAAGACTTAATCTCGAACCTAATGTATCTTTCATTTGAACTCTATGTTGTAATCAAGACTTAATTATGTAACCTTGCAAATCGTGTATGTTTGTTAATGTGATGCTATGCATGGTTGCTTCGCCAATCATCTCCCAAGGCGATCCGTACCACACTTAACTATCTTTCGGGATAGGGGTGTGACAATGTTAAGAGGGACGCTCTGTTGGATCAAGAGGAACATCTTTCACCAACTCCGAAACAGTGCCAATGAGTGAGTTCTTCAGCTCATTGAACCGGTCTTCGGTAGTGTTAGGATGAGCGCCATCTCCGATAAAATTGAAATCGCATTCTTCGACCGGAATCCAAGACTGGATTATAGCGGCGATATGTCCTCCTCCTGAAGCAGCAATCATCCTTGAATGTTCTCGGATTCTTCTTGGGATTGCCCGGATGGCGGACTCAAGGTCTATCTCGTTGGGATCAATAGTTTAACCGCCATTGAGATCTCTAGAGTACGCACCGTGCTCGGAGTAAGTTCCGAAAAAAAATAAGTATAAATTTGAGACTGGGTATTGCTTGAAGACCGGTATTTTCAAAAGATAACATAAGAATAAACAAGAAAGGTGGGACTTACGCCCGTGCCCGATCTCAGCTGCTCTGAATCTGCCCTTGATGTTTATGTTGGATTCTTTCAGCTTTTGGGCAGTCTTCAAGGCCTTCTCTTTATCTCGCTTGAGCTGATTTCGTTGCTTCTAATGCTTCGACCGGTTCAGCTTTCAAGCGAGCGTTCTCGGTCTCTAGCATCTTGTTGGAGCGAAGTGCTTGAGCTAGTATGTTATCTTTAGCGAGTAAGCTCGCCTTCGAGTTCTCCAATCCGTGCCGCTTGTTGCTCTTCGATACGAGAGCATTCTTCTAGTGCTTGCTCTTGAGCGGTTGTTTTTTCTATGAGGACCTCCTCGGCTTTCTTATGGGCAGCAACTAGACTCTCAAGCGCTGAGATCAAGGATGGAATTAATCGAGAAAGGGAGATAGCGGGAAAAATGTGGAACGAATAAGGCAAATTGAGAACATTACTCCGATTAACTTGACGAAGCTTGATGATTTCTTGTCGGCGCTCTTCCATCATTCGATGGGTGTTCTGCAGACCGGCTTCTCTCTTCGAAGATCATTTTCCTTGGCCTTCGGATCGGCGGTCCGAACTTCCGGTTCGCCCAATCGTTCTTGATTGGCGTTGAGCTCCTCTTGTAAGCGGGCAATAATGGCGGTCTTGGCTTCAGAACTTTTGAGGAGAACCTGAAGGAAAGATTGAGAAAACCAATAATTAGAATGTGATTGTTTAGAGAGATTTTTGAAGCGAGAGGATATACCTGGCCGGATTCCGAAAAGTTCTTTAAAGCTTCTTCTTCTTGGAGAGCGTCCCATTGAGCTGTAGCGAGGGAAAGTCCTGGCCCCGCTTGAACTGTCAACTTCCACATCTCCAACCACCATTCTAGCCGGCTTCGGTTCTCCAGGAGCTTTGCGTCTTGTCCTAGGCCGGCGAGGAATTTCTTCCATCCGGACCGGTCCGAATGATAGTTACGGAGGAATCCGGAATAAGGTGGCTTGAGGAGGATTACCGGAAGATGAGCCTTCGGCGGTGGTAACCTGCTCTTCGGTTTCTATGCTTGGGGCGGCGGGAGTTCCTCTGTGGATGCCGCACCTTGAGGTTCAATTGGGATTAGAGCAGTAGGGGCGGAAACAGGAATGTAACCGGTCCGAGATGAAGCGACGGGAGCGAGTACTAGGTTGAGAAGCGCCGGGGATAGGGCCAGTCTGTGGTGCATCCGGAGTAGAGGCAGAAACACCACCGGCGCGGGCTGTTGAAGAAGCTTTATTTCTTAGAAAGCTAGCTATGCTAGCTTGGAAATTAGAAGGGACCCTGCTAGGAGAAAACACATTTAATAAGACCGGGATAAGGAACTTTGCCCGTTTTTGGAGCTTTGACAGGTGAAATAATTTAAAGAAGAGTTAGACTTACGTGGAAGCCTTCTTGAAGCCGGTGGAGATCTTAACCTTCTTGGACGGGCCCTGGATATCTCCACCACTTTTATCTGCAGCCCTTTTCTCCGCTGGATTGACTTGTGGAGTTGGAACCGCATCCGAAGCATCGCGGAACCGGTCCGGTGGCCATACCGGGACCTCTTGGGTACCTTGGACAAGGGATCGACCGAGGGGAGGTACTTGAGTTTTTCCCAAAGAAGCTTCAAGAATAGCCCGGGCTGCCCGGCGATCTTTTCGAAAGCTTCTTCTTCGCGTCGTTGATCTTCGAGCTTTTGTGCCTCCGAGCGAGTGTCGCCGGGAGCGGTGGAAGAAGAAGCGAGGTTTGCCAATGGTCAAGGAAGTAGTACGTTTTCTGGTACTAGGAGCTTGAACCACGGCCCCAGATTTGGTAATTTTTGGAGTAAGGCTGGGAGGCAAGGGAAAGGACCGGTCCGAGGGCCTTTTATTCAGACCGGCTTGAACAGCAAGAGGAGCGGCATTGTTGGCATAATCCTCCCCCCAAGTGTCATTAAGAGGAAGTGGAGGATGACTCCTGTAGTTGTCCATTTTCTGCAATTACAAAGATTGAGTCTTTGTAAGTAAATGAAGATAATGAGTAGTAAAGATTTGAAGAAACAGAAAAGAGATACTTACGGGGTCGCGAGGATTGCACGAGCTGAAGGCCGGACCCACTCTTGTACATCCGGATAGATCTGGATTCGGCTGCAGACATTTGCTTGATGCGAACTTCAAACCGTTCTTTGTCGGGAAGAAGGGTTCCATCCAAAGGCATAGCGGTGTCTTCGTTGAAAAGCCAAGCTGGATGCTCTTGCCTCTTGAGGGGTTGAACTCCCGCACTATGAAGCTCCGAGAGAACCGTCTCGGCGGTGACGCCTCTAACGGTCTTCAAGTATTTGACGTTGGCAAGAAGTGCAAGAACTTCATTGTCTTCTTTGAGCTTTTCCCTGGTTTCTGCGGTAGGGAAGTTCTTGGCTACCTTGGCACTGAAGGCTGGAAGAGGCTGGCTGAGGATTGTCGCAGAAGAACCATCCTTTTTTCCACCGAGCTATGCTATTGTTCAGCGACAGGGAAAAATATTCGTTCGCGCTCCGAGCATTGGATTCCTACACCACCAACTGCAGCTTGGCGGTCCGATGATGGGAGTGGGCGGATTTGGAATAAGTACTTGGAATAATTTGAAGTGGGGGAGAACTCCAAGGAAAGCCTCACACAAATGGATGAAAAAGGTAATTTGCGGGATGGAGTTAGGGTTGAGATTCACTAACTCCCATCCGTAAAAGAAGAGAAGTCCTCCGAAAAAGGAACAGACAAGGGAGATCAAGACCACGAAGGAAAAAAGCCTTGAAAACTAATTGTTGAGATTCATCTATTCCCCATGGAATCTGACTAGGGGAAGGGACGCTCCAATTTAGGATGGGTTGAGGAGGAAGATACCCATCTTTCACCGCCTCATTGAGGGATACTTCGGTGACCTTGCTGCTACCAAGATCTTGGACACCGAAAGGAAGCCGATCGCGAGGAACGGAGGAAGAAGATGAGGCGACGGTGGTGGATTTCTTCTTACCCATCTTAAGAGATGGAAAAGGAAAGCTTGATATTGGTTAATGGGGAGGGAGAGAGCAACGGCGCAAAGGAGAATGGCGAACGCGTATGAGCTTTCGGGAGCAGAGTTGACCTAGATCGACCTTTCGTTTCTTTTATAGACACCGGGATGGGCCGGGGGCTAGAAAGTTATTGGGCCATTTTGAATGGCCCAATGGATTTTTATTGTCGTAACTATGCAATTATGACCTAACGGCCATAAGGAAGATAATGATTTGCTATCTGCGTTAATTGTGACTTAACGGTCATAAGAATAAGCGGTCGTGCTTTTATGAAAGTAAAAGGCGGTCTGAAATATGGAAAATTCCAGATGGAAATTAAAGCAATACTGAATTTTACAATTCAGTAGTATGAGAGAGTTAGATTTTACATAACTCGGTGATAAAGGATGCCTTAGGTCTGTGGGTGTTAATCATCCGGCTGATTATAGGCTTTGGAGACTCGAGTCGTCTGTGAGAATATAGGAAATAAACTGGTCCGATCAACCAGAAATTTTGGCTCTTAGTGAAATTTCACTAAACGGATTATGAACTCAGGCTGATTTAAGCGGTGCGTTATGTGAAAATGGTGAAAATGCATAGGAAATATGAAATTTTGAATGGAATGACCGGTCTGAAAAACATGTTCTTAGCAAAAATCTGCTAAGAGGAATGTGATTTGATGGGAAATA
The DNA here is from genome assembly GCA_031894775.1 of Chloris gayana. Lineage (NCBI taxonomy): Eukaryota > Viridiplantae > Streptophyta > Magnoliopsida > Poales > Poaceae > Chloris > Chloris gayana. Next base: position 171,018 of record JAUNZO010000134.1, on the reverse strand, counting down.
GTAAAGCATAGTCTCTCGGAAAAGACTTTTGCATTATTTGCGATTCCCAAATGATACAAGAGTCGGGAGCTATACCTAATTAGGTGCACCCGATCGGTGCACCGTATTCAAAAAGTGGTCTATAGAGATTTTGGAAGAGGAAAAAGACGGAAACTAAAAGGAGCGGTGCTGTCGGAATTGTATATTGAAGAAAATAATGAAGAATCAACTAGTGGACTCTTGCATTATTTGAAAGAAGTTCAAATGATCCAAGAGTCGGGGGCTATACCTAATTGAGTGCGCCTATTCAGGCGCACCGTGAGAAGAATAAGTTATGATTATCTAATTAGGTGGTATGAAAGGTGAAAAACAATAATTTTTTCGGGCTTCTTTTAAAGCACCTGTGAAGAAAGAAGAACAAGTGCAGCAGATTGGAGCTCTTTTTAATTTTACCAAGAATAAAGACCAACATGTAGAAGACTGGTTGGGTTTATTCAAGGTTAAATCAAAAATTACTCGGGGGCTGCTTGTCGTATACTTGCCTTATGGGTATACAAATGATGAAGGAATGGATGCGCAGAGACATGGTGACGAATCAAGGAAGATAAAGATGGTGACGATAGGCAACGGACTGGTCCTTAACCGGTGCGGGATAACAGAAGATCCGGAATACCGGTATGGAAGCAAGGCGGACATTAAGACCGGTATACAATGACGTGAGAAGCAAGTTATTGATCAATTCGTAGTCCGATTAGGACTCCGAATCAATAAAGAAAGTTAGACATAGAACTCCATGTATGTAATTCATGTAACCGATTAGGACTCCGTATGTAACCCCGACTCCCTCGGATATATAAGGCGGAGCGGGGACCCCCGAAACGATCCGAGATCTTGCAATTAGCAAATCGCTAAAGGCAATACATAACATACAGGACGTAGGGTATTACTCTCAATTCGAGGGCCTCGAACATGTCTAAAATCGTGTTTTCCTATGTGTTCTCTGTGTTGCACCATCGAATTCCACGCTCGTGAGGAGCTGGGTAGTACTAGTGCCGAGTTTAAGACTCGACACCGGTACTCCCAGCTACAGAGTGCGACGCAACCGCCCGATCAATCCCGCCGGTACACACGGGGAGAAGGCCGACGGGACAGCACCGGCACTCGGCCGATCCCACGAGTAAGCATCTCTCTCTCTCTCTCTCTCTCTCTCTGTGTCTCTCTCTCTCCCTCCCTCCCTCCCTCTCTCTCTCTCTCTTTCTCTCTCTCTCTCTCTCTCTCTCTCTCTCTCTCTCTTCTCTTGTAACTCGAGCTCCACCCCTGTAACTATAAATGGGTTCGAGCCTCTCTCACGCGCGGACAAGCAAACAAGCAAGCGAACAATAAAGAACGCACACCGAGATTTGAATCACTCACACTCACACACCTAGCACGCTCATTCTCGCACGGGACTTGGAGGACGCTCCTCTCCCACCACTCTTGTACTCCGCTTCCCATTTTGAGGCAAGGAACACGAGGCCGCGACACCACCCCCGCTGGACGTAGGGAGCTTTCCCGAACCAGCCTAAATCTTTCGTGTCTTCCCTTGTGTACCATCCGGCCTAAAACGCGTAATCCCGGGACAAATTCTACCGCCGATGGTTCGAACACCGACACATCTTGTGCGTCTTGATCCAAAGCGAAGGCTGCCGCAGCCACATTCAAAGGTGCACCCGTCGGGTCAAGAGGAACATCCTCTATCGGTTCGAAACGGTACCAATGAGCGAATTCTTCAACTCATTGAACCGATCTACGATAGTATTCGGGTGGGTGCCATCTTTGATGAAATTGAAATCGCGAGTCTTCGACCGGCGTCCAAGACTGGATTATGGTGGCAATGTGACCTCCTCCGATGCGGCAACCATCTTGCGGTGTTCTCCGATCCTTCTCGGGAAAGCCCGGATAGCGGTCTCAAGATCTACTTCGTTCTGGTCAATGGATTGACCGCCGTTTAGATACTCGAGCGTCCGCACCGTGCCTGCAGCAAGTTCGAAGAAGGACAAAGGAAGAATTGTTAGTATAGACTGGTATCAAAAGGGAATTTACTCAATGAAGGAGAAAAAGAAGAAGCTTACGTACGTGCACGACTTCTGCGGCCCTGAATCTGCCTTTGATGTTGACATTTGATTCCCTTAACTTGGCTTCACTTTTCAGCGAGACGCTGAATTTCATGTTCCTTAGCTTTACGCGCAAGTTGGGCAGATTCATGGGCAGTCCTTACAGCGCTTTATTTCTCTGCATGCGCCGTCTTTACAGCTTCCAAAGCTTCCGCCAATTCGGCCTTGATGATCTCGGATTTCTTTGCGGAGCTTGATGATCTCTTGCCGGCGTTCCTCCATTAACCGGTGGGTGCTCATCGAGGTTGGCCTCCCTCTTCGAGCAGATCGGTTTCTTTGGATTTCGGATCGGCGGTCCGAGATTCAAGTTCGACCAACCGCTCTTGATTGTGATACGGTTCTTCCTCCGGACGAGCGATAATTGCATTCTTGGCTTCGAGTTTTTTAGAATAACCTAAAAGGAGGAAGAAGCAAAGGATCGGATTATAATGAAAATATTAGTCAAAGGAATAAGTAAAGTAATAGGATATACCTGGCCGGATTCGAGAGAAGTTCTTCGGGGCTTCCTCTTCTGAAGGGCATCCCATCGAGCTGTTGTTGTGAACTTTCTAGCTCCACTTGTGCTGTCCACTTCAACATCTCCAACTACCATCTTGGCCGATCTCGGCCCTCCCGGAGCTTTGCGTGTCGTCCTAGGCCGACGTGGAATTTCTTCCACCCGGACCAGGACCCAATGGGAGTTACGGAGGAGCTTGGAATAGGGTAGCTTGGGGAGGGAAGTCGGTTGTAGATGAGCCCTCAATATTGATGATGACTTGTTCTTTAGTTGCTTGGGATGGAGCTTCTACACTAGAGGCGGCGGGGATTTCTTTGACGGATGCCGCACTTTGGGCTTCAGAAGACTTGGTGGTGGCAAGAGCTGCAGAAATGGGAGTCGCGGAAGCACTACCGGTCGGGGCCTTGTTGACGGTCGTTACGGACCAATTTCGACCGTCAATTAGTCAAATAAATGAGAAGGACTAGGCATGTCTTGCATGCATTTTACTTAGAAATAACCTAGTTCCACGTGTACCTCTAGATTTTTAGTGTGCAGGTGGAAAATGATGAATTCCAGTGCCCCGAGGCGACAAATCAACACTTTTACAAAACTTCCACTTCGCCGCGGGAATCAACTCCAAGATAAAAGGCCAACGACCACGAAATCCAACACAAATAAGGCCTCACGCACCTGGATCAAAGACCAACATCCAGTGGGGGAGCCAACCGCCAAAGCCCAGCCCAGGAGGGGCCGGTGGCAGTTCGGCCGAACCAACAAGGCGGTTCGGCCGAACCGTCATGGTGGCCCCCCCGGCCCACTTTTCTCTCGGCGGTTTGCCCACCGCCTCCGGAGGTCGGTTCCACGCGCATTAAATGCCACCGACCTACGAAACCGCCTCCAGGAGCCGACCTTTCAAGCCTATATAAGGAGGGGTACCCCCCCTCCTTAACACACACAACAACACAAGGATCATTCTCTCCTCACACTAGAAGTTTAGAGGCTTTCTAGGTAGTGCTAGGCTTAGTAGTGGGCTGCCTCATTGCTCCCAAAGTCTTGTGGAGAATTGGGTATAGCTCTTGTATCCTCTCTTTATGAGACTTGATCATTCATCTATGGAATACTTTCGTTCATATCCTTGTCATGAGCTTTATAGAGTAATCATGATCTTGTTTGATCGTTCATCGTTCGTTCATATAAGTTCGTCGTTCGTTCTTCGTTCTTCATTAATAGAAGATGAACTCATATCGAATGTTCTTCGTTCGTTCATACTTGATCACCGATTACTCCCGATCTTACTTGATTAATTGCCGTTCGTCGCTCATTCTTGAGCGACGAACGCCTTTGCATGACTTAGTGCTAGCTTTGATCCTTTCGTCTAGCTTATGCTAGTTAGGCTAGTGTTCTTATGAATAGGCTTCGGGTTCATCGTCCCGCAAGGGTGCTCTAGATTTACCACCATGTCGGTGCCTCGAGGGATCTAGAGTTGTGGTTAGTGACGCCGGCACGGTGCCGGGGTTATCTACCCACCGTTGAATGTGCTTCGTGTCCCACGGTTTGTAGAGGTAGGTGACAAGAAGTGACAGCCTTGTCATCCAAAGTAATCCTCCACGTTCGGGCATGGCATAGGAGTCTAAAAAGCCGGAGTCGCGAGGCGGACCTCGCGTAAGACGGATCTCCCGATGATGCCTAGGCATTAGACGCTTGCTTGCGCTTGCATGATCTTGGATGTTAGGTAGAAGCTGCGCACTCATATGAATGTTGTATCATTAGGAGTAGTGGTCTCGCTAGTCTAGTTTAGCTTTATCTAGGATCGCCTCTATCCCTTTTATAAGAGAATGCATCGCCTTGGTGTGTGTCACACTATCCTCAACTTATTGCTCCTAACCCCTGCATTGGAATGTGAATACTTCATCATTCTTTTGTAACACCATGAACATAAGTACTCTTATCAACCATGTCTTCCTTTGGGAAAATATAAATACGATACCCTTGAATACTCTCGGGTGAAATGCTACAACGGGTTATCCGTCCGCTTGCGGATATTCATGACCCACCTTATAATACATATCTAGTACTTGTACTCGGATGTGGATTATTTGGTTAAATAGTGCAAGTGACTTAAACCCTTGGCTCTCCCGCGGTCACGTGTTTCTTTCCGCGTGACCTTAAGAGATGCCAACAAGCATTTCCGGCGCCGTTGCTCGGGGAAGACATTGGTTAATAAGAATACAATGAATGTTCATGATTACACTTGATGATGATTTAATCATTGCCCTTGCAGAGCTAACCTTGATCTCGTTTTCTCTCAAAGGTGAAAACAGGATAGTGCATGCGTGGATTCGACTTGCCGGAAAACTTCGTTGATAATCCCGAGGCTCTTGCGAGAAAGACTCGACCTCGCGTCGTTGTCTCTCCTCAAGAACCCACGACAAGCGAGCCCGCATCTTCCGCACCATCAACCTCAACACTCATGGCTGAAAGGACCCTTCGTGACTACTCTGCGCCCTCCGTCGCCAATGTGCCCATTGGGCCCAACGTCGACGCCGGTGCTGCAGGACTTGACATCAAGTCCAGCCTCATCACTATGGTGCAAGCCATTCCCTTTTGTGGAAAGGCCTCCGAGGACGCCAACTCTCATCTCCAACAGTTCCTCGGAAATATGCAACACATCGCCCACGGCCGGAGCCAACCAAGATGCTATCAAACTCCGCCTCGTTTCCCCTATCCCTCCTTGGGAAGGCGAAACAGTGGTTTTATGCCAATCGTGCAAGCATTGACACTTGGAACAAATGTTCCACGGCGTTCCTCGCCAAGTTTTTCCCGATGGGCAAAACCAATGCCCTTCGTGGAAGAATTGCAAGTTTCCAGCAAGCGACAAACGAATCCATGCCCGAGGCATGGGAAAGGCTTCAAGAATACATTCTGGCCTGCCCTCACCATGGGATGGAGGAATGGCTCATTCTTCAACACTTCTACAACGGGTTGACACCAACAACCCGTGGACATATGGATGCCGCTGCTGGAGGAGCCTTCTTCTCCAAAACTATTGCCCAAGCAAAAGAACTCATAGAGAAGATGGTCTCCAATCAAGGGTGGAGCGATGATCGACTCCAAACACGCGCAAGAGGCGTACACCCTGTCAAGGAGGTGGACATGCTGTCCGCCAAGGTTGACCTCCTCATAAAACGCTTGGACGAACACAACGCAAATGGTGGTGTTCATGCATTGGACTCACACATGACGTGTGAGGAGTGCGGGAACACCGGCCATATGGGGAAGGATTGCCCCCATACCCATGAAGAGGTGTTCTACATGAACAACAACAACGGGTATCGTCCAAACGGAGGACAAGGGTACAACCAAAACCGACCATCATATCAAGGAGGTAACAATTTTTCTCGGCTTTAACAATAATCAACCTTCCTTGAAAGATTTGGTTTATGGCCAAGCTAAAATTAACGAATCTATCAACAAAAAGCTTGCTGCCAATGATAAAGTCTTAGAAAACATAACCGCACAAATAGAAGGTTTCTCCTCTCGCTTTCAAAAATCAGCCGAGCTTTAATAAAATGATTGAAACCCAAGTTGCTCAGCCTAGCTGCTCTTATTCCCGGTTCTAATTCCGGGAAGATCCCGGGCAACCCGAGTCTTCTTTGGAAAATGTTAATGCGGTTACCACGAGGGGAGGAAAATCCACTCGGGATCCGCCATATCCTAACCATGCAGCAAAGAAGAACAGAACGACCTGGAGGAGGAAAGCCCTTCTATTACCAAAGAAAAAGAAGAAGAACCGAAGCCAAGTGAAGGGAAGAATGGAATTGAATTTCAAGACACAAGCTTTTTGCCATTCCCTCACGTAAACAGGAAGCCAAAGGAGGATGAACAATTTGCTCGATTCGTCGAGACCATCCGAAGGATTCATGTCAACGTGCCATTGTTGGACATGGTGCAGGTGCCCACATATGCACGCTACCTTAAAGACATCCTCAACAACAAGAGGCCACTACCCAACGAGGAAATGGTCAAGCTCACAGAGGAGTGTAGCGCAGCTATACTCAATCGGCTTCCGTAAAAGAAGAAGGACCCCGGCTGCCCCACAATATCATGTTCCATTGGGGCACACCACTTCGACCAGTGCCTTATGTGATCTTGGGGCAAGCGTCGCCGTGATGCCCAAAGAAGTCTTTGATCGTTTGAGCTACACAACCTTGACTCCTACACCAATGAGGTTGCAATTGGCGGACTCTTCGGTCCGCTACCCCGCGGGAATAGCCGAAGACGTGCCGCAAAAATTCGAGGCAACTTCATACCGGTGGACTTTGTGGTGCTTGAGATGGATATCGACAAGAACACGCCCTCATTTTGGGACGTCCCTTCCTCGAAGACCGCAAACGCCCAAATTGATGTTGGGAATGGAGAAATCCGATTCCACATCAATGGGAAGGAGGAAAAGTTTGAGTTCCAACCAAGAAAAGAACAATGCTCAATGATCAAGATCAAGTATGGGCCAAATCCCTCAAACATCCGTGAAGTTGAAGTGACGCCAAGAAAGACGGATAGTCTCGTCGCCTTTTGGAAGCAACTTGACAAAATTGAGAATCCGTCATGGTACCAACCCAAGAAGCCCGCAACAAGCAAGGCCGGGATTATGGGCCAAGAAGCCAGTCCTTCAAGACACAAAGCCACCTACATCAACAAAGACCAAACAAGTGTGGCAAGTGAAGAAGGTGCAGCCATCTTCATCCTCTTCTCCAGGGAAAGGGCCTCGCACCACAAGGATGAAAAGAAATGGAGAAGTCCTCGCTCGCTGCACTTAAAATGGCAAAGCCCCGGTCGACAGGATAAATCGGTATTATCTTTCGATTTCTTTTGATTTTTGTTTTCCACCACATGCATCTCCCTGCATATTCTATTTTATCACAAGATAATTTTCATTTCATTTATTTGGATTTTCCGCCAAGCATATTTGATTTTTTTTCTCACTCGCCATGCATAGAAAATTTGAAAACCAAAATCCTTTTACGTCCAAATTTTCCTACTTTGTTTGAAACTTTTGGACAACCCTTGTATCCTTATACAAAATCCAAAAACAATTTTTGCATGTTGGAATTTTCTCCAACACTTTTTCTCGAGATTTGATTTTTCGAATAAAGCTGAATTTGAGGCAACTTTCTTTGGATTTCTTGAGCAAAAATTTCTGAGGAATATCTCGGACGTAGCAACCATGGTCAATGATCATTTGGCCGTTGGGAGCTATGGGCCAAAAGGGGGAGCAAAAGGGACCCACAGCAGGTCGGCCGAACCCACCTCCTTGGTTCGGCCGAACCGCCATGACCGTTGCTCGGTCCGTCCTTTTTCCCAACGGTCATATGCCCCTCCTAACGCTCAAAAACGGCTACTTCGTGAGCTATAAGTAGAGGTGGCCTGGCCGTAGCTCTCTCCCCCTCTCACACTATCATTTCCACTCCTCACTCACTTCATTCTCATTACTCTCAAGTTTTCCATTGTCCTCACTTGCTCATTGCCTAAAAGTTCTGCATAAATCTTTTGCTCTTGGTGTGTCTGTCTAGTTTTTGGTTTGATTTGTTTTTGTTTGGTTTTCTCGAGTTGCGATTTCTTGCTCACATGAACAACCGACGGTGTCGCTAATTTGATTTTTTCCCTCACATGACCCGTTCGGAATTTTTGTTCTTGCATTCTTGCTCTCTTTGTGTGCAGCCATGACCGGTGCCAAGAAGCTGTTCGGGTCAATCAAGAGGTCCTTGAGCTCACGCTCAAGTTCAAGCTCTTTACGTCGAAGCACCCGCGCACGCCCCGTAGTCGAGTCACCGCCAAGTTCACCACCACAAGTCGAGGAAGAAGGGCAAGAGGGCAACATCGAGCATCGTCTCCTCACCGACACCGACCTCGACTTAGTGGGCGAGCACGAGACGCGCACCTACACGCTTCTCCAACACCGTCTCTTTGCTCCTACGCGAGCATTTGACACGGAGCTGCTGCACAAAATAGGTATGGATGCTGAATTTGCTCAAGTATTTAAAGCCTTAGGGTGGACAGATTTTGCTAGTGTAAATGAGCCGGGTTCCCGCTTGCTTACACTTCAGTTTTTATGCACCCTACAAACGGTAGATGAAGGAATTTCTTTTCGGTTTTTCCGTGAATCCTACCGTTTGACTTGGAAAGAACTTAGCACTCTTCTTGGCTTTAATACTCGCTGCAATACCGACTTGGATGGTGCCCTTCCTCGCTTTTCAAAGCATGCTTTTTGGGAAAGGATTACGGGTCTTCCTAGTTGCGTGCGACCTAGAACTAATCACATCCATCATCCTACCTTGCGTTTTATGCACATGTGGATTGCTATCACTCTTTTTCCAAGGAGTGATATTCGAATTGTGCGCGAGGATGAGCTAAAAATTCTTTTTGCTGCGGTCGATAAGATTAAGATTGCTCCCGTGAAAGCCATGATTTGCCAATGGATAGAAAATCTTGGGACGATAGGACCAATTGAATGTACCTCTCTAGTGACACGAATTGCCATGCGGGTGGGAGCTTTACATGATGCTAATGTTGAATACCTTGCTACACCTCGCTCTCTTATAAATAAAGATTATCTTATTCAAGGTCACTCTCTTAAGAATGGTCCGAACGATTCCCTCATATATTATTTTGTGGGATATGCAAACGAGTTTCGGTTACCTAACCCGGACCTTCGTTTGTATACTCTCAAAAATCTAACCATTGAGCTCCAAGAAGCGCAGCGGTCTCGCAGGAGTGTATCTTCTCGCAGGGGGCGCACAGATCGAACAACCATCTACCTCCGAGATGCCCACACCGCACCCCACGACTCATGGCGAGCCGGGGTACAGCCACCCCGGGTTTTCTCCCGGTGGGTACCCAGCCCCGCCACCTCACATGGCCGGGGATCGGCGTGGCAAACTCCGGGATATGGCCCGGGGCTGTTTTCTCCACAACAACAATGGGAGGAACACTCCACCGACTCCGGATCAGCCCAAGGCTACAACTTTGTGCAGGAGATGAACAACCTCTCCTCACAAATGGGAAGACTCCAAACCACGGCGGAAGACACCGAGTATGCGCTCAACCAACACATCTTGCAAACTCATCAATGGCAAGAGCGCACCGACACCCAGCTCACCGCCCTCACCAACATGACGGAGCAACAACGAGCCGATCTTTTGGCTTACTTCCGTCACATGGGGTTCATTCCACCAAACCCATGAGCAAGAACAAGCTTGGGGGGCAGCACCCCCGCTAAGGTATCATGTATCGCAACTTGTATCCTTTATTGTCTCTTGTTTTTGCTTGTTCTTGCCTCTCATATGAAAAACAAAATAAAAATGATAAAACTAAAAAGAACAAAAAGAAGTAGCTTAGTTCCCTTTTATACGCTGCAAGTATGTTGCTAGTCTTTCTATGTTGAGATGATGAATAGTTGCTCTGTTTTATTTCTCTCATGTGCCTAGTCTATAATTTAGAACTCTCCTAGTTTTGAGTTTGGTGGCTAGCAAAACTTGCTTAGAACCTGAAACTTGTGGGCTGCACATGCTTGAGCTGCACCTAAGTTGTTGTGAGATGATGATATGGTAAAAAGAGCTGCTATGATCTTGTCCTAAGTTGAGCTTAAAATCTCCGGAATTCTGTTCCCAAAAATTGCAAAATCTATAAGTTCCCAAGTGATGATAAATTCCTACCAAAGCCATATGCAAATTTCCCTTGAAAACCTTACTCATTTGCTACTTGTTACTTCATTGAGCTTTATCAAAATTGTGTGACCCTAGTGAGATGCTTTTCATACTCTCATGATCAAGATCACGTACACACTCCACCTCATATGCTACACTTCTACACCGGAAGTTAGCAACATGTCATGCCATCCACCCAAAATAAAGACACTCCTCACATTTTATCACCTCTCTTAAAATATCAAAAGAAGGCATGGCTATGCAAAAGAAAAAGAAAATAAGGCTCACAAAAGATGAGCAAGAAAAAGATGCTGCTCTCATTTCGAGCATGGAAAAAGAAAGAAGAAAAGATAGCCATGCCCAAAATCCAAAATAAAAAGAGGTGAAACAAAAAGAGGAGTAGTCAAATACACCACCACCATCATCTTCACACTTGCACATCTTGATCTACGATTGTATGACTTGCTATCTCCATGGATCCACTCTTTTGGTTTCGCAAAAATATGAATGCAAGTATGCCTCATTTCATACCCTACCTTGAGCTCCACAAAAGCCTATTAGATGTAGGATGAGGCAATACACATGCCTTGGTGAGGAATATAAACACCATTAGAGCGATTCGAGAGCATCACTTGTGGAACGTGGTTTTACTTGAAAAAAAAAAAAAAAATATTTTTTGAAAACGTCCGGAGAATAAAAAGCAAGACAAGGGAAGAGAAAATAAATGCTCTATACACCGTTCTCTCTCTCAACCGCCCAAGGTAAAGTGAAAAGCACAAAGCCCCATGAGGACTAAGGGGAAGGGTGAGTCACCATTGCCAACTTATTCAACTCAAGGATGAGTATCTTTGTTATACACTTGGTACCTTTGAGAAGTAGGCATTGTAGCAACTCCTGATCAACAACCTAAAGTTCTACTACTTGCTCGGGACGAGCAAGGGGTAAGCTTGGGGGGCTTGTTGACGGTCGTTACGGACCAATTTCGACCGTCAATTAGTCAAATAAATGAGAAGGACTAGGCATGTCTTGCATGCATTTTACTTAGAAATAACCTAGTTCCACGTGTACCTCTAGATTTTTAGTGTGCAGGTGGAAAATGATGAATTCCAGTGCCCCGAGGCGACAAATCAACACTTTTACAAAACTTCCACTTCGCCGCGGGAATCAACTCCAAGATAAAAGGCCAACGACCACGAAATCCAACACAAATAAGGCCTCACGCACCTGGATCAAAGACCAACATCCAGTGGGGAGCCAACCGCCAAAGCCCAGCCCAGGAGGGGCCGGTGGCAGTTCGGCCGAACCAACAAGGCGGTTCGGCCGAACCGTCATGGTGGCCCCCCGGCCCACTTTTCTCTCGGCGGTTTGCCCACCGCCTCCGGAGGTCGGTTCCACGCGCATTAAATGCCACCGACCTACGAAACCGCCTCCAGGAGCCGACCTTTCAAGCCTATATAAGGAGGGGTACCCCCCTCCTTAACACACACAACAACACAAGGATCATTCTCTCCTCACACTAGAAGTTTAGAGGCTTTCTAGGTAGTGCTAGGCTTAGTAGTGGGCTGCCTCATTGCTCCCAAAGTCTTGTGGAGAATTGGGTATAGCTCTTGTATCCTCTCTTTATGAGACTTGATCATTCATCTATGGAATACTTTCGTTCATATCCTTGTCATGAGCTTTATAGAGTAATCATGATCTTGTTTGATCGTTCATCGTTCGTTCATATAAGTTCGTCGTTCGTTCTTCGTTCTTCATTAATAGAAGATGAACTCATATCGAATGTTCTTCGTTCGTTCATACTTGATCACCGATTACTCCCGATCTTACTTGATTAATTGCCGTTCGTCGCTCATTCTTGAGCGACGAACGCCTTTGCATGACTTAGTGCTAGCTTTGATCCTTTCGTCTAGCTTATGCTAGTTAGGCTAGTGTTCTTATGAATAGGCTTCGGGTTCATCGTCCCGCAAGGGTGCTCTAGATTTACCACCATGTCGGTGCCTCGAGGGATCTAGAGTTGTGGTTAGTGACGCCGGCACGGTGCTCGGGGTTATCTACCCACCGTTGAATGTGCTTCGTGTCCCACGGTTTGTAGAGGTAGGTGACAAGAAGTGACAGCCTTGTCATCCAAAGTAATCCTCCACGTTCGGGCATGGCATAGGAGTCTAAAAGCCGGAGTCGCGAGGCGGACCTCGCGTAAGACGGATCTCCCGATGATGCCTAGGCATTAGACGCTTGCTTGCGCTTGCATGATCTTGGATGTTAGGTAGAAGCTGCGCACTCATATGAATGTTGTATCATTAGGAGTAGTGGTCTGCTAGTCTAGTTTAGCTTTATCTAGGATCGCCTCTATCCCTTTTATAAGAGAATGCATCGCCTTGGTGTGTGTCACACTATCCTCAACTTATTGCTCCTAACCCCTGCATTGGAATGTGAATACTTCATCATTCTTTTGTAACACCATGAACATAAGTACTCTTATCAACCATGTCTTCCTTTGGGAAAATATAAATACGATACCCTTGAATACTCTCGGGTGAAATGCTACAACGGGTTATCCGTCCGCTTGCGGATATTCATGACCCACCTTATAATACATATCTAGTACTTGTACTGGATGTGGATTATTTGGTTAAATAGTGCAAGTGACTTAAACCCTTGGCTCTCCCGCGGTCACGTGTTTCTTTCCGCGTGACCTTAAGAGATGCCAACAGGGCCGGAGTAGAAGCTTTATTTCTTAAAAAGCTAGCTATGCTAGCTTGGAAATTAGAAGGAATTCTGCGAAAAAGTTGCGAGCACTATAAGGCTGGGATGATAATGACTCGGAAGGGATTAGTAATGCGAGAAAAATTACGAAGTGGCTTTCTTGAAACCGGTGGAGGTCTTGATCTTCTTGGAAGGGCCTTGAGTATCTTCGCTTGAGCCCTCTGCTGTCCTTTTCGCCGCTGGTTGGACTTGCGACAATGAGACCGGTTCCCCTGCGCCACTTGCTCGAAGGACCGGTCCGAGTGCCATACCGGGATCTCTTGGGAACATTAGCCAAATAGTTTTTAAAGAGGGGGTTCCTTGAGACTTTCCGATAGCGGCTTCAAAAGAGGCAAGCGCAGCTTGGCGATCCCTCTCGATCGCTTCCTCTTCCCTCCGCCGATCCTCAAGCTTCGCGCCTCCGTACGAGTGTCGCCCGGTACGAAGCGGAATGTGCGTTGGGTCCGCCGATGGTTAAGGAAGTAGTATGTTTCTTTGTACTAGGTGCTTGAACCACTTTTCCGGATTTGGATATTTTCGGAGCTATCGTTGGGCGGCAGGGGATATGACCAGTCCGAGATCTTTCGAGTAAGACCGTCTTGAACAGCGAGAGGAACGGTATTGCCTTCATAGTCTTCCCCCAAGTATCATTAGGAGGGAGTGGGGGATGACTTCTGAAATTATCCATTTTCTGTATTGCACAATTATATTTGAATAAGAGGATAATGATTAAATGTAACAAAATTCGAGAATAAGGAGAGGAATACTTACAGGATCTCGAGGGTTTGACATACTAAAAGCCGGACCCACTCTTTGGCATCCCGATAGGTCCGGCTTTGGTTGGAGCATTTGCTTGAGGCGGATTTCCAACCGCTCTACGTCGGGGAGAGGAGTTCCGTCTAGTGGAATGGCCACGTCTTCATTGAAGCACCGAGTCTGGATGTTCTTGCTTTTTCAGCGGCTAGACTCCTCGCACGATGAAGCTCCAAAGAAGCTGCCTCGGCGGTGACGCCTTTGACTTCTTTTAGATACTTGATACAAGCCAAAAGAGGGAGGATTTCTTCATCTTCCTTGAGTTTCTCCCTGCTATCCGGGGTAGGGAAATTTTTAGCTACCATGGCGCTAAAAGGAGGGAGTGCGAGTCGGGGATTGTCACGGAAGAACCACCCGTTTTTCCAAAAGGCTATACTTTTATTCAGAGAAAGGGAGAAGTATTCATCTGCACTCTAGCATTGGATTCCTACCCCACCTACCGCAGCCTGGCGGTCCGATGAGGGAAGTGGGCGGATTTGAAAAAGATATTGAAACAGTTTGAAATGGGGGAGGATTCCAAGAAAGCCTCGCAAAGATGGAGGAAGAAAGCGATCTAAAGGATGGAATTAGGGTTTAGATTTACTAACTCCCATCCGTAAAAGAAGAGAAGCCCCCTAAAAAGGAGCAGCAAGGAAGATCAAGGCCACGAAGGAAAAAGATTTGAAAACTAACTGCCGAGAGTCGTCTATTCACCATGGGCCTTGGCCGGGGGTAGGGACACTCCAATTCGGAATTGGCTCGGGGGAAGATATCCATCGCGAACCGCTTCATTGAGCGATGCCTTAGTGACTTTACTATTACCCGGATCTTGAACACCGAAACGGAGCTGGTCGCGAGGAACGAGAAGAGGAAGACGCAGGGTTGGCGGCAGATTTCTTTTTGCCCATCTTAAGAGACGAAAAAGGAAATCCGAGATTGGTTTGTGCGGAAAGGAAGAACAATGATCGTGATGTCCGAAGAACAAGGGTGTATGTCGGGCGCGTATGGAGTTTCGGTAATGGGTTTGACCTAGGTCGACCCTTTGATTCCTTTTATAAGCACCCGAGCTGGGCTCGTGGGCTGAAAAGTTATTGGGTTGTTTTTTACGGCCCAGTGAATATGGCATTAAATGACTTATGTCGTGATCGTGCAATTATGACCCAACGGCCATAAGGATATTAAAGATTTGCTATTAATTTACGCAAATTATGACCTAACGGCCATAAGGATAAGTCATCGTGATTATTACGGCCATGAGAAAATTTCTAAAAATAGAAAAGCGGTCCGAACTATGAATTTTTCGGATCTGGATTAATGTAATGCTAAATTTCATAATTTAGCGAGTATGAAAGAGTTAGATCTTACCTAACTCAATGTTAATGGATGCCTTAGGCTATGGGTGTTAATCATCCGACTGATTATAGGCCTTGGAGACTCGAGTCGATGTGAGAATCTGGGAATAAAGCTGGTCCGATCAACCGAATTTTGCTTCTTAGTTAAAATTAACTAAAAACGATAAAGATAAGACCGACTTAAGCGGTCTCAAAAGGATATGCGGTATGACTGGTTCGACCGGTCTTAAAAGTGTGCTCTTGGCGAGAGATTGCTAAGAGGGATATGATTTAATAGAAAATAATAAAGCATAGTCTATCCGGAAAGACTATTGCATTATTTGCGATCCTCAAATGATACAAGAGTTGGGGGTTATACCTAATTAGGTGCACCTGATCGGTGCACCGTGTTCAAGAGCGGTCTGCAGAGATCGCGGGAAGTGGAAAATAAGGGAAAATTGAAAGGAGCGGTCTCAGTATAGATTGCATATTAAAGAAAATAATGAAGAATCAACTTGTGGACTCTTGCATTATTTGAAAGGAGTTCAAATGAGCCAAGAGTCGGAGGCTATACCCAATTGGGTGCGCCTAATCGGTGCACCAGAAGAAGAAGAAGAATATGCAATGATTCCTGTTTACGTGTCACATCCGAAAATTTCACTTTTGGAATGTGAGTCCGCTTTCTAGCGAAATCCCTTATCTTTCCCTGAAAATAAAACCAAATTATTTGAATTTATAGATTTATCAAGGACTTGTTTTATTTTGTGAAAGTGTTTATTTAACAAATGCATTTGAAAATGATTTAATGAACTAATATAATTGATTTATGAAAATAATCTATTTTATGAAAATGACTTATGAAAATGCTTTGGATTTGTAGAAATGGCTCATTCAATAATTGCCTTTAATTTATGAGGAAAAAGGTCGACTTTACAAAATACATGTTATTTATGAAAAGAATTGATTTAATAATTATTTTTGTTTAATTTATTTATTTTTATTTAGTAACGAGGAGCTTTAATTCCACAATACTTAAATTTGACAAAGAAAATGGGTTTAATTATCTTCGATTAAATTCTTCTGGAAACCACTTATTTTTACCCTGTTTTAACTATTTTAAACTAAATATAAATTAGGTTATGTTATTAAATAATAATGCGTGTCACATTCATGTTTGATTAATTGCACTAGTTTTCTTATGTGAAACATGTGTTGCAAAAACTCGATTGAAAATCGTTTCGATGAGCATTTAAAATAGGAAGGAAAAGAAAAAAAAGAAAACCCTCTCCGCCTCTTGGGCCAAAACCCAGCCAGCCCAACCCCCCTTCCATCTCTCTCCCTAGCCCGCCCCGCAGCCCGCCAGCCCGGCCCCGCTCCGCAAGCCCGGCCCACGCTCGAGCCCACCCCTAACCCTAGCTCGCCGCCACCGTGTCTCGCACGCCGCCGATGCCGCCTCGGCGTGCGCGCCCAACCCTAGGGCCACGTGCCTCTAAAAGCCAAATGCCTCACCCGCGCTCCCCTGTTTCCCCACTCCCGCCGCCGCCGCACGCCCTCGGACGAGCCGCGCCACCCGCCATTGCCGTCGCCCCGTGTTCCTTGTTGACCACGCGTCCCCGACCGCCCGCTAGCGCGCGACCCCACGACGAGATCCGCCTCATCGCGCCACCTTCAACGGTGCCCGTGCGACGCCAAGCCGACGACCGCAGCGACCGCCCCGACGCCGCCGGAGCAACCCGCCACCGCCTCGCCGTCGCGAGCCACCTCCGGCCCCTCCCCCGCCTACGCGACCGCCGGTGAGCCTCCCCGTGACCTCCCCTCTCTTTTCCCCCTCCTCTCGATGGAAATGGTGCACCGTAGCGTGAGATCACCGAACTCCGGTGAGCTCCCATGGAGCGCCGCCGCTCGTCCTCGCTGCCGGCGGCCAAAGCCCAGCCGGAATGCCGCCGACCGTCCGATCGCTCTTGAACGCGCCGATTAGGTCACCCGTATACCCCCTTCGTCTTGGTCTATGGTAGACCCGTGGACCAGCAATCGGGTCACGGTCCACAAGGCTATAGACCCGATTCACGTAATTTAGGATTTAAAATAATTCACTTAATCCCTGGTAAATGGTAATTTCGCAGAAAGGAACCCCGTAGTTTACTCAAATTACTAGTAGGCCCTCTGTTTTTACAAAAGCGACCCTAGTTTTATTCTGTTTTAGTCTCTATAGTGCGCTACGACGGTAGATTTTGCGGAATAGCCCCTGTAGTTTATTAATTTTGTGCGCGTATATTTACGTTACTATGAAAAATTACGTGCTAGCCCCGCAAGTCTATAGTTAATTACGAATAGGTCCTTTATTTTATAAAATAAGCTATAAGCTTTGTTTTAATTCTGTTTTAACCCTAGTCTTTTGCAATAAACCTTATATTTAAATTGCAAATTAATTTTAAACCCCTAAACTCTTTTGTAGTAATGTATTGGCCATAGGACCTTTTTACATAAACACCCCTAGCCTTTTATAAAATTATGTTTTAGCCCCTATTTACTCCAATAACATTGTATCTCGTACTTTTACAAAAACAACCTTAGTGTTTTATGAAATTATCTTTTAGCCCTTATCCTTTTACACTTTAGTCCCTAAACTTTTCCATATTTACAAATTGGCCTCTACAAGTAGCTATTTTTATGTTTTAGCCCCTAAAACCTCCAACCTTCGTAACTTCTCTCTCGTAGCTCCGATTAAAGTGATTCTTGCGCTCGACGGAATCGTAGCGACGCGTACTCTCTTTTAGTAATGCTTTTATAGTACTTTTGTATGGTGTATTGTTCTGTTTCTCGGTTATTTGTGTGTTTATTTGCATGCTCGATTTACGTGACATAATTAGAAGACGATCAAAGCACGGGATTCGAAGAGCAAGAGTCGAAGATATAATCGGGAGCAGAGAGAGAAAGAGGCAAGTGTCCTTGACGCATCTTCCACGAGTCCTTTACTATCTCCACATGATTGCATTGCTATGTCAATATGAATCCTATGTGTCGTATCTTTTCCATATTTGTCCTTGTCGCCTGGGTGGGATTAGTTGTAGACTTGGGTAGACTCATGCTTAGCTTGCTTTAATTGGGTTTAAGACATGCTAAATGTTAATCTTGTTAATGATCCGAGTTGAACATAATGATCATGGTTGCTTGTTAATTATTGAACATTGATTTTGGTGACGGGTGGAGGAACTATGGTCGGGGTGTACCGGTAGTTCCATGGAATGCTATCACCCGAATCATAAGGACCGGTTCGTGGAGCGACCATCCATATTAAACCGTACAACCGCGAGCCAAGTAAGGGCACGGCTTGGCGTAGTATGCGGTGGAGACCGATCGAGTACGCGCGTAGGAGACGGGGCTATGGCTGGTGTTATACCGGTAGTTCCAGGAGAGGTGTCGTGAAGAGACAAGGTCTCGGAACCATCCGGCTCAAGGGAAGGAAGCTACCCGATGACGGGTGTACACGTCGGGCGAGTGGAAATCCTAGTGGGCGCGTACAAAGCCGGAGGAACCCGTGAACCGCCTTGAAAGTGATCTCCTGGCCACACACCAAAGGAAGTGTGTAATTGCTTGGCCGGCACGGGCATGATGGAGGTTTTTTCTAGTCCACCCGGCAATAGGGGATGAAATCACTTTCTCGTGGTGAATTGTGTACAACCTCTCGCAGGGTGAAAACTGTCATGACAGCCGTGCTCACGGTCAAGAGCAGCATGGACCCTCACGCAGATTAGAGGGATGGTAATGATTTGGATGCATGGTTCTCGGGAAGGAGACATGCGTGGTTTGGATAATTGATGGATCTCCGGAGTTACATCACATAGTAAATAGTCCGCTTAATTATCGAACTAGGCATAGGTGCTTCTATGCCTTAAACCCCGTGTTAGCCTTTCTTGATCGGCCAATCATGTCATATTTTCCCCCACTTGCTGAGTACGTAATGTACTCATACGTTTGCTGCCTCTCTTTTTGCATCATACCACAATTCGAAGTGAAGGCTGAAGGTACATCATTCGAGGAGACGATGAAGTGGTGGTCTAGGCCTCGCGGTCTTCCGGTCGACTTCTCGTGGGAGCTGAAGGACGCCAACGCTTAGTTTAATTTCCGCTGCAATGTACTCTTTTACTTCGGACCTACGGGTCCTTGATGTAAATATTTAATGAATAAATAAAGATATTGTTCTTTTATCACATAAATTGTCCTATTGCGTGAAAACTTGATCCCGGGCACGCATACGGATGAATCCGATTTCGGTTATTAAAATCGGGTGTGACATTACCTAATTAGGTGATATGGAGGACAAAAACACCGATTTTTTGGGCTTTTTGAAGCGCTTTGAAGAAAGAAGAAATGTTGCAGCAGATTAGAGTTCTTTTTAATTTTACCGTGGAATCAAGACCAACATGCGGAAGACTGGTCGGTCTTATTCAAGGTCAAATCAAAAATTACTCCGGGGATGCTCGTCGTATACTTGCCTTATGGGTATACGGATGATAAGGAATGGATCTACAAAGATACGGTAACAAATCGATGAAGATAAAGCTGGCAGGGATAGCCAATAGATCGGTTCCTAACCGGTCTCGAATAACAGAGGATTCCATATACCGGTATGAAGACATGGCGGGTATCGAGACCGACGTATGATAACTTGAGAAACAAGTAAACAAGAAATTTGTAGTCTATTAGGACTCGTGAATTGATAAGGAAAGCTAGAGATAAGTATATGTAAATCCGTGTAATCGACTAGGACTTCGCATGTAACCCTAGCTCCACCGGATATATAAGGCGGAGCAGGGACCCCGAAAACTCTCCGAGATCCGGCAATTAGCAATCGGCTAAAGGCAATACATAACACACATGACGTAGGGTATTACTCTCCATCGGGAGGCCCGAACCTGTCTAAAATCGCGTGTTCTTGTGTGTTTTGTGTGTTACACCATCGAATTCCACGCTCGTAAGGGACCGGATAGTTCGAATACCGAGTTTAAGACTCAACACTTAAGCCCATATAACTTTTGCTTCGGATACAACTTTTGAGTCGAGTTTTGGACATGAACTAATTATCCAACTTATCCCAAATTACTTTTGGTGACGCAACATGGTATATGATCCGATGGGAGAGACACAACTTGATGGTTACTCGCCGCTTGCGCTCGTATCTCCTCCCACTTCTCATCATCCACCTTGGCTAGCTTCGTCTCACTCAAAGCCTTCAGGATCCCTTGCTGCGCTAGCAACTCCTTGACCCATATTTGCCAAAGCCCATAATTGCCAGTCCCGTCAAACTTTGTCACCTCGAATTTGGACGACATCGACGCCATCCGCCTGTTGGCACGGATCGTCGAAAGAACCTCCACACGTGCACACCATACGCCGTACGCGCACAATACACGTCAAAGCCGTGTGCCTCCTGCACACCCGAGCACGTCGCCGCGTACTCACCCGCCGCTCGCGAGCCCCGTCAACTAACCACGCCGCTTGCACACGACGAAGAAGACCCGCTTGATCACAGCTCGGCTGTTCCGTCAACCACGCAAGCACCGGTTCACGAACAACATGATTGCTTTTTGATGTTGCAATCTCCGTAGACTCCTGCCGTGTTTTATTGAGGCTCGATCGAGCGACGTTGAGAGTCCAACCGATACGGACTCCGCTTTCGTCCCTTCCTTTCCTTTTACTCACGATCCGTGTAGTCCTTTCTTTCCTTATGAAATCGAGTCCAAAAAGAGTCCGGATGAAGATGCAATGTCCGACCATAGGAAACAAGCCTATACACACCGATTTGTTTCCAAGAAATAGCATACGAGCCCACCATGTCTTCTATGGATCAGCACGTACGTATGCACACTCGGATTCCATGCATGCCTCCAAACTCACAACTCCCGTGCTTACATGAGTCCGGACTCCACATGTAACACACGTAGATGATGCTTCCTCCGACTCCAGTTCTGTTACGTGTACCTGTAACTTGCAGCATGCAGCTCGCCCTAGCTAGACACACCGCCATCAACTTGTCGAGTACGAAGCGATCTACGCCATGTTGCCATCGTGCAATAACAAGCCACCTTCGAAACACGTCGAGTCTACCATGGCTAAACGCCATCGCCATCGCTGCTCCGCTTTGAGCATGCAACAGCCGCTCCAATCTCAGCTGATCGTTCGTCGACCCGGACCGTGAGTCGAAGTCGTCGCCATCGTCCGCAACGTCTTCTAGCCGCACCGTTGAACTTGGTCATCACGTCTAATCAGCCCCATCGAACAGCAGCCAGCAGCCAACATCAACACGATCTCCACGTCCGGACAGATCCTCGTTGATGCAGCTCATCGGACAGTTTGAGCCGCTACGCTCGAAGTGTCCAACTCCACCGACCGAGTCGTCGATCGCCGCCAACCTTACGCCATGTCCCTCCTCCGGACACCGCGTGTAAGCTCCGTGCGGTGCGGAGAACCCCATCATGCCTTTCATGATCTTCTACCATGTAACCGGCTCCGATACCACTTGCTAGAAAAACCAGCTTCGGAAGCAATTCCCCCGATCATCAAGCCAAGAACACAAGATCACGAAACAGAGAGAGACGTCGAAACACGATGTTTTTGTACGAGGTTCAACGATGTGCCTACATCCTTAGGGCATGACTACGGGCGCTCCTTCGTATAATAACTGTAGTAATATAGAAATCCAGGAGTATACCAACACACGACCCGGCCGCCGCTAGGGCACGCCTCTCCGGACGCCGTCACCCCTTGTCTACTACATATGTCGTCTCTTGCGGTTACAACGGTGGTGCCCCCATGTATATATGAGCCCGGGAATACAAGTCCGACACAAACTCTATCCCTATCCACCTAATATGACTCAAGTCCAATTTGTATCCGACTCGTGTACACAAATTCGACACAAATCCAACATTAACACTAATCCCACCAGACTTAATGGATGCAGGTGACCCGACGGAGAAGCGAGGTGATGGCGTGAAGCGCTAGAGCCGGCCGCGCAACGCAAGGTGGGGGCACAGCACTGGAGGTGAAGTTATCCGTGACATCCCATGTCACAAGAGAGTATGTGAACACTGGTATATACCTACAATTTCAAAATCTTAATTTGGATGAACAAGCGGAATAAGTGAGCTAGAGTTTTGAATTTGGATTTAAATAAGTTTAAACCTAGCCATTTTAAAACTCAATGAATCTCAATAATAGCATGTGAATGTTTTTGCACATTATTGTAAATGATATCAAAACATAAGTTTGGGACATTTTTGCTAAATTTTTTCTCATGGCACAAATCCCTAGAACAATTACCTAAAGGCAACAAAACGAGGTTCGATCGGGGATTTTAACAATTTTTGTAAGCAGAATCTCAACTTTTGCCAACAACAAAACTTGCTCACAATTTCATGCTGAGTATTAAAAAATTTGGCATGTCAAAATTCCACCTGAAAATATTGTTTTTGAGCAAGAACAAAAGCTCTGCAGACCGGCAATGCTATAAATTGTTAGAAATCCGGGTGAACACACTGCGGCGGAGGCCACCGGCAACCACCCTCGACGTTGGTGCCCATGCTGTCGGGGAGGCGAATGATTGAGGTTACGGTCGACCACTCCACGTGTCGGTCGTCACCGGTCTGCTGCACCGTCGCCCTATTGAAGCGTAGGCTTAGCTGCCATAGTCGTTTTCCGACCAAGCTCACCGCCCTGCTCATTCCCGGCCACAACCCACACCCCCAACCGCATCACAATCTACGCCTTGACGTCCTCTACAGCCCAGCGAGGTCTCCGTCCAGCTCCCCCGCTTCCCTCCCGACGAATCAAGCTCGTTTCTCCGGTGAGGTCGTCGGCGACCAACTTCTACTCCCGTGTCAAATTCTTCGTCTCTCGGTGAGCTATTTCACGAGATTCTTGTTGCTATGTGTGCTACACTCATTGGTCAACATCCCCGACCTTTCTCCCCCTTCCCCCCTCCGAGATCGTCTGGAATATGCCATTTTCCCGCGCCGGTGCGGCTGAGCTGATTCCTCCGTTCAAAATCGCGACAATGCCAATTTCGTAATTCCTGCAAAGTCCAAATTTCTTCGGATGGCAATTCTGTAGATAAGTCGAACTTTGTTGAATTTTGTAAAATCCATACTTTTGATCGGGATCTCGTAAAATTTCAAATAAATACTTTTTGGAAAGCTCGGAGCATGAACTTTACATTGTCCAACTTTGTTCCCTAGAGTTCTATGCAGAAAAATGAAAATTTATGTAAAAAGAAAACTTGTGGTGTTAAGCTTTAAAATGCATAATTAAATATTAACAAATGGGAATTTCATAAAAATTGACATATGCACCTTTTGTGACATGTTGAACCCCCTGGTGCATGTTTTTGATGCATTCACATGTTTTTATCATATATCATTCTTTGGCTTATATAGCATATAATTGCCTATAAATGTTTTAATTAGAAAATGCATACAAAAATCTCATATTATTTGTTTCTAGTGCTTAATAGACGCAAATCATGCTTTTCCACATAATTCATTTATAGGAGTGTCCTGTAGCATCAATTGCTTTAATTTTAATGTTGTCAAGTTCATAATTGCATGAAATGCCATAATGCCATATTGCCATGTTTAAAATCGTATGATAGACTACACTTGGTGCATACATGTTTATTAGGCTTGTTTATGATTCTTCTATGTCTTCTACACAGAGATCATGTAACCTCGTTCATCTAAGGTTGTTAAGTCATAATGATTGCATTACAATTTTTCCATATAGCATTATATGTTTAAATCAAGACAAGGCTATATGTTTTATGCTTGATCATGACTCTCTTACATGTTTTAACAGAAATCATGCATAAACTTGCTTGTTACACCATTTGTTTCATGTAGGATTGTTAAGTCATAATAATTGACTCATGTATTGTCATATACCATTATGAGCATAATTCATGTTAATCTTTGCATGTAAATGGCAGCAAGGTAGCTTATATAGGTTTAATTTTGATACGTTATATGTCATGCTCATGTTGCCATGTAGAATTCTAATAAGGCCCTATGCTACATTATGGTGTGATCATGTTTCATTTACAACCTAGAGTTAGACTTTTATGCTACATAGTCTATTCTTATTTAATTAGAAGTTTGTCCCTTTGACATTTAATCATGGCTTATCATCCATATGCAAGCATCATCTTTCATGCAGGATCATGTTCATGTCATGAGCATATTATCATCTTAGATAGTTATTGAGAAATCCATGAACTAGGGTTTATCTATGTATTCACCGATAATCACATCACGCATTGCATATATATAGGGACCCCGACCGGAGAAGATAACTACGAGGAGAATCCCGTTGAGCTAAACATCATCGAGAGTGCTAACTTTGGTCAATCCCAAGGCAAGCCCCAGTGCGTAATCCCCTTTGTTTAGTTTTTAGTCTAAATTCACATATATCTATGTTTATATATTGTGCACTTATGTTTAGGAGTTGATTGCAGCCTAGTTCCATTATTGATTCTTATGCCTATGGTCTTGGATAAGTATAATCTTTTACGTTAGAAACACTATGCTTAATGGAGTCCTCGGTAGCAACACCGAGCGGTTTGGAGACCACTAGATTTAGGTTCAAATATATTGTTACTCCCTCACATGATTAAATTGGAGACCGTACGGGGAAGTGCATGTGTAGGATGCAGTGACAAGGTTGACCCTTATTCGCCATAGCCCCGTGCGTGTCGGTTGAGGACCATTCGTTGTGACTCCACGAGCAAGTATTGAGTTTTGTCGAGTCTTAAACTCGGCACTAGTACTACCCGGTCCCTCACGAGCGTGGAATTCGATGGTGCAACACACAAAACACACAAGAACACGAGATTTTAGACAGGTCCAGGCCCCTCGAATTGAGAGTAATACCCTACGTCCTGTATGTTATGTATTGCCTTTAGCAGATTGCTAATTGCAAGATCTCAAAGAGCTTTCGGGGGTCCCTGCTCCGCCTTATATATCCGGGAGAGCTAGGGTTTCATGCAGAGTCCTAGTCGATTACACGGATTACATATATCGGAGTTCTATCTCTAGCTTTCTTTATTGATTCAGAGTCCTAACAGACTACAAATTATTCCATAACTTGCTTCTCAAGTTAGCATACGCCGATCTCGATACCTGCCTCATCTCCATACCGGTATATGGAATCCTGTGTTATTCCGGACCGGTCGGGAACCGATCCGTTGGCTATCTCCATCACCTTTATCTTCATTGATTTGTTACCGTGCCTTTGCGCATCCATTTCTTTATCATCTCGTATACCCATAAGGTAAGTATACGATAGTAGCCCCGAGTAATTTTTGATTTGACCTTGAATAAGACCGACCAGTCTTCTGCCTGTTGGTCTTGATTCCATGGTAAAATTAAAAAGAACTCTAATCTGCTACAATGGTTCTTCTTTCTTCGAAGCGCTTTAAAAAGCCAAAAAATTAGTGTTTTTATCTTTTATATCACCTAATTAGGTAATCATTGCATATTCTTCTTTCGGTGCACCGACTAGGTGCACCCAATTAGGTATAGCCCCGACTCTTGGATCATTTGAACTCCTTTCAAATAATGCAAGAGTCCACTAGTTGATTCTTCATTATTTCCTTTATATGCAATCTTTAGAGATTGCTCCATTTAATTTTCCATTATTTTCCAACTCCCGCGATCGTTACGGACCGCTCCTGAGATACGGTGCACCTAATTAGGTATAGCCCCGACTCTTGTATCATTTGAGGATCACAAATAATGCAAGAGCCTTTCTGGAGAGACTATGCTTTATTATCTTTCATGAAATCATATACCTCTTAGCAATTTCCGCCAAGAACACATTTATCGGACCGGTCTAACCAGGTCATATCACATTTAACTAAAAATTCTGGTTGATCGGACCAGTTTATTCCCCATATTCTCACATCGACTCGAGTCTCCAAGGCCCATGATCAGCCGGATGATTAACACCCAAAGCCTAAGGCATCCATTATCATTGAGTTAGGTAAAGTCTAACTCCTTCATACTGCTAAATTATAAAATTCAGCATTATCTTAATTTTCAATCTGAAAATTTCATATTTCAGACCGTTTTCTTATTCTCAAAAAATCAGCGCGAATATAGCGCTAATTATCCTTATGACCGTTAGGTCATAATTAACGCAAATAACAGATCTTTAATATCCTTATGGCCGTTAGGTCATAATTGCACAATCACGACATAAGTCTTTTAATGCTAAATCCAACGGGCCTTGTGAAATAGCCCAATAACTTTTCAGCCCCCGGACCCATTCCAGTGCCTATAAAGGGAAACGAAAGGTCGACCTAGGTCAAAACCCATTCCCGAAAGTCCTTACACACCCGCCATTCGCCCTTGTTCTTCGGACACCACGATCATCGTTCTTCCCTTTCGCTCAAACCAATCTCGGATTTTCTTTTTCCATCTCTCAAGATGGGTAAGAAGAAATCCGCCGCCAACCCGAGCGTCTTCTTCCTCTCGTTCCTCGCGATCGGCTCCCATTCGGCGTTCAAGATCTTGGTAGTAGCAAAGTCACCGAAACATCACTCAATGATGCGGTTCAGTGACGGATATCTTCCTCCCCAGCCAATCCTGAACCGGAGTGTCCCTACCCCTTGCTAAGTCCCATGGGGAATAGATGACTCTCAACGAGTTAGTTTTTAAAGCTTTTTTCCTCCGTGGCCTTGATCTCCCTTGCTGCTCCTTCTTTTGGGGCCTTCTTTTGTTTTACTGGATGGGAGTTAGTGAATCTCAACCCTAACTCCATCCTGTAGATTGCTTTTTTCATCCATCTCTACAGGCTTTCCTTGGAGTTCTCCCCCACTTCAAGTTATTCCAATATCTTTTCCAAATCCGCCCACTTCCCTCTTCGGACCGCCAAGCTACGGTAGGCGGAGTAGGAATTCAATGTCTGGAGTGCGAGATGAATATTTCTCTATTTCCTTAAATAAAAGCATAGCCCGGTGAAAAAATGGGTGGTTCTTCTGTGACAATCCCTTGCCTGCACTCCCTCCCTTTAGCGCTAAGGTAGCCAAAAACTTCCCTTCTCCGGATACTAGGGAAAAACTCAAAGAAGATGGAGAAATCCTCGCGCTTTTGACTTGCATTAAATATCTAAAGGAAGTCAAAGGCGTCACTGCCGAGACAGTCCTTTGGAGCTTCATAGTGCGAGGAGTCCAGCCACTCAAGAAGCAAGAACACCCGAGCATGGTGTTTCGATGAAGATGTTGCCATTCTGTTGGATGGAACTCTTCTCCCCGATAAAGAGTGGTTGGAAACCCGCCCGAAACAAATGCTCCAGTCGAAACCGGATTTATCAAGATGATCCGGTAAGTATCTTTCTCTTTATCTTTGAATCTTGTTTATTCTTAACGTTCGACCTCTTACGCAAATTCAATTACTCAATACAGAAAATGGACAACTTCAAGAGCCACCCTCCTCTACCTCCCAATGATACTTGGGGGAGGACTATGCGGGTAATACTACTCCCCTCGCTGTACAGGCCGGTCTTACTCAAGGCACTCCGGACCGGTCTTTCCTCTCGCCACCCGAGCATAGCTCCGAAGATATCCAAATCCGGAAAGGTGGTTCAAGCTCCTAGTACGAAGAAACGTACTACTTCCTTGACCATCGGCAGATCCGCTTCACCTTCTGCTGCATCGATCGATACGCGCACGGAGGCACGTAAACTCGAAGAGCGGCGGAAAGAAGCGGAAGCCGTCGAAAGAGATAGCCAAGCTGCTCCGGCCGCTTTTGAAGCTGCTTTGGGAAAATCTCAAGGAACTCCCTCTTTAACAGATTCCCTATCCAATGTTCCCAAGAGATCTCGATATGGCAGCGAGACCGGTCCCGGTGACACAG
The DNA here is from genome assembly GCA_031894775.1 of Chloris gayana. Classification (NCBI taxonomy): domain Eukaryota; kingdom Viridiplantae; phylum Streptophyta; class Magnoliopsida; order Poales; family Poaceae; genus Chloris; species Chloris gayana. The sequence goes on along the minus strand of JAUNZO010000134.1, from coordinate 142,932 downwards.
GAGAAGCGGTCCCAAGCACCGCAAGTCAATCCAACGGCAAAAAGGACGGCAGAGGGAACCAATGAGGAAACTCAAGGTCCCGCCAAGAAGATCAAGACGTCCACCGGCTTCAAGAAAGCTACCTCGTAAGTCCTTTATATCACCGGTCTTTTCCGAACCGCTTCAACCCCGGTCTTATATCGTTTGCCTTTCTTCGCAGAATCCCTTCTAATTTTCAAGCTAGTATAGCTAGCTTTTTGAGAAACAAAGCTTCGCTCCAGCTCCAACCGGTAGTGCTTCCACTACCTCCTCTGCTACACCCCGGCTAGTGCCAAGCCTTCCGAAGCTCCAAGTGCGGCACCCGCAAAGGAAATCCCTGCCGCCTCCGGTCGCGAAACTTCGTCCCAAATCACTCGAAGGTCAAGTTGTCAATATTGGAGACTCGATGTGCTAGCAATCTCCCTCCCCAGTGCAACTCTATTTCAAATTCCTCCAGAGCTCCCACTGGACCGATCCGGGTGGAAGAAATTCCTCGTCGACCCGGGACGACACGCAAATCTCCAGGAGAACCCGGACTGGCCAAAATGGTAGTCGGAGATGTGGAGGTGGACAGCTCCGGTGGAGCTAGAACGTTCACCGCAACAGCTCAATGGGACGCTCTCCAAGAGGAAGAGGCCCTAAAGAACTTCTCCGAGTCCGGCCACGTACATCCTTCCGCTTCAATGGTTTCTTCAAGTAATTTCCTTTTAATAATTGAATCTCTTACTTCTTCCTTCTTTTAGGTTCTTCGAAAAACTCTGAAGCTAAAAATGCTATAATCTCTCGTCCGGAGGAAGAGCTATGCATCAAGAGCGATTGGTTGAATCGGAATCTCGGACCGCCGATCCGAAATCCAAGGAAACCGATCTCGCTGAAAGGGTAGCCAATCTGTTGAACACCCACCGGCTGATGGAGGAACGCCGGCAAGAGATCATCAAGCTCCGAAAAGAAATCCAAAGTAATACTCTTAATTTTATCTGCACATTCCATATTTTTCTTCTTGCCTCTCTTTCTAACCGGTCTTACTCCTTATCTCGAGCACTTGAAAGTCTCGTTGCCGCTCATCAAAAGGCGAGAGGAAATCCTTTCCGAGAAGGCAAGCTGCTCGGGAACAAGCGCTTGAGGAGGGCTCTCGTGTTGAAGAACAACGAGCAGCTCGAATTGGAGAACCGGAAGGCGAGCTTACCGCCAAGGATAACATCCTGGCGCAAGCACTTCGCTCCAATAAGATGCTAGAAACCGATAATGCTCGCCTCGAAGGCCGAACTAGTCGAAGCTTTAGAAGCGATAAAACGGCGCGAGCGGACAAAGAGAGCGCTCCGAGGACTGCCCACGAAGCTGTCCAGCTTGCTCTCAAAGCAAAAGAACGCGAGATCCAGCGTCGATAAAAGTTGAGACCAAGCCGAGAGAATCGAATGTTAATATCAAAGGCACATTCGGAGCTGTAGAAATCAGGCACGGACGTAAGTTACTTCTTTCTTATTCCTTCTTATGAAATTCCTCTAAAACACCGGTCTGCAATGATAATCCTTTCTTATATTTTTGCTTTCTTCAGAACTTGCTCGTAGGTACAGATACGCACTGCTGGAATATCTCAATGGCAGTCAAACTATTGATCCCAATGAGATAGATCTCGAGTCCACCATCCGGGCCTTCCCTAGAAGGATTGAAGAGCATTCCAAGATGGTTGCCGCTGCAGGAAGAGGCCATATAGCCGATATAATCCAATCTTGGACTCGGGTCTCGGATTGTAATTTCAACTTTATCGGGGATGGCACCCACCCGAACACTTCGAAGATCAGTTCAATGAGTCGAAGAACTCGCTCATTGGTACCTGTGTCGGAATTGATAGAGGATATTCCTCTTGATCCAACGGGTGTTCCTTCGAATGTAGCGCCGGCGGCCTTTGCTCTGGATCGGGATGCTCGGGATGCCGCAGCCGCCGCTAAGCCGACACTAGAAGATGCATTTGAAGATTTAGATGCTGATTTGCCACTATCTTCTTCTGATTCGAAGAAACGCTGGACGATAGATTAGTTGAAAATCCTAAGACCGGTGATACCGGTACTTCCAGCGGTCCTGCTTAGTATATTTTGTATGAGGGCCAACTTGCTTTTGTAATCAAACATCTTGATCATCATGCTGTTTACATTATTTTAAATACTTGGTTGCTTTTCTTTTCCATATGAATACTGATTTCACCATCATATTTACTAACTTCTTTGCCCAAGACATGATAGTTATTTCAGCTAAAACTAACTATGACCAAATTCTAGCTCTAATCAGCGCGGATCACAATTCATAGTTATATCTTACTTTAACAAGATCATGTAACATAGGAAAAAAGCCAGGTTGTAAGATTTCAGATTTCACAGATCGCTCTTAACACAGCAACCTACCAATCAATATTCATAAGAAAAATGCTACACAATTTCCTTTCTTGAACATACCAGTCTCAACTGAAAAGAAACAGACCGCTCTCAACACAAGCAGCCCCTGGCTCTATAATTTAATTCAAAATTAAAATATTGAGACACAAAAATCAAACACATTCTCATTAGACAGAATTACTTTATTATAATATGAAGAAATTTACAAAAAATACTTTTAAGTATAAAAACGACGAAGCTGTTCAATGTTCCAAGAATTTGGAATTTCTTCTTCCTCCAAGGTCATAAGCCTATAAGCCCCCGGTTTGGAAACCAATTTAACTAGAAAAGGTCCCTCCTAAACCGGTGACAACTTATGCCTGTTCTTGTTGGACTGAATCTTCCGAAGAACCAAGTCTCCTACTTGGAATTCCCGCGTTTGAACATTACGATCATGATAACGACGCAATCCCGATGATATTTGGCTGCTTGAATTAAAGCTTGATCCCTCAATTCTTCTGCAGCAATCAGTTCAACTTGGCGCTGATCTTCATATTTCTCTTCATCATAGTACTCGTACCCGAGCTGACACCATATTCACTTCGTAGGTAGCATGGCTTCGGATCCATAGACCCAAGAAAAAGGAGATTGCCCCTTAGCCCTACTAACATTAGTGCGTAGTCCCCAAAGCACCCGGGGCAATTCCTTAACCCACTTTCCTGCATACGGCTTCAAACGGTCAAAAATTCTAGGTTTAAGACCAGCCAAAATCATTCCATTAGCTCGTTCTACCTGTCCATTGCTTCGCGGATGTGACACCGACGCCTATTGTATCTTAATTCCCAAACTTTCAGCATAATCCTTGAAGAACTCCGAAGTGAACCGAGGCCTATTATCGATAATGATACCGTGCGGGACTCCAAAGCGCACGAATATGTTTTGCGAAACTTGATCGCTCGGGCCGTAGTCGTACTAGTAATAGCTTCAGCCTCAATCCATTTAGAGAACTTATCTACTGCCACAAAAATATGCGTGAATCCTCCTGGTGCCCTTTCAAAGGGTCCAACAATATCCAGCCCCCAAGTAGAAAAAGGCCAAGTCATTGGAATTAACCGCAACTCGTGAGCTGGAGCATGAGGTCATGTCCGGCGAAAAATTGACATCCCTGGCAATTCTTGACCACTCGTGCGCATCGTCCATCGCTATAGGCCGGTAAAATCCTTGTCCGAACACCTTCCCAACTAGTGTCTTCGAAGAAGCATGATTTCCACAAATTCCCATGTGTACGTCTTCAAGCAATTGAATGCCATCGAAACCGATACACATTTCATCAGAATATTAACTCCACACCTATATAACTCTCCTTCGAGAATTAAATAACTGCATGCTCGAACCTCTAACCTTTGCTTCTCCACCTTATCTTCTGGAGTTTTACTAGACTGCAGATAGTCAAGGTATGGGGTACGCCAATCAGAATCAATAATCATAACGTGAAGTGGCCGAATATCTTCCGACAAAATCGCTCCTTCAATGTTGGTTACGTTCTCTGTCTTATCCGGTAAGACCGCTTCTTCGACTGGTCCTTTGAGACTACTTTCTCCGCCTCGATCCTTCAAGTCTCGCTTCATCTACGATCTCTCGTAATAGTAGCCTTACGCTCCATCTTTATGGATGGCTTATCCAATACTTGGAGGAAGACACCAGGTGGAACCGCTCTGTCTTGAAGACCCCGGTCCAGCTAACTCATCTGCAGCAGAATTTTTTCCGCACGAGTATATGAGAAAATCGCAGACCATCAAATTTGTCTTCAAGTTTCCTAACCTCTTGTCGATAAGCGATCATATGATCATCATGAGCATCCCACACCTTGTTCACTTGACTTATTACCAGCATTGAATCACCATATATGTCTAATCGTCTAACTCCTAACGAAACAGACTACTCGGAGTCCATGAAGCAAAGCTTCATATTCCGCAATATTGTTTGAGGCTTTGAAATGCATTTGTAAGACACATCCGAGTGGTTCTTTCTACGGGGTGAGAAGTACGACCCCAGCCCCGCGCCTAAAAGCTGTAGGGACCCGTCGAAGAACATCTCCCAATACTCCAACGTCTGGACCCCCGCGGAATTTGCGTCTCCAACCACTCTGTTATGAAATCAGCTAAAGCCTGTCCCTTGATAGCTGTCCGCGAAGAAAACGTAATCTCATATTGGCCAAGTTCTATAGCCCACTTAGCAACCTGGCCCATCGCCTCTCGGTTTCACACAATATCTCCAATAGCAAACCCAATCTTAACTTCAATGGGGTGCGCTTAGAAAAAATGTTTCAGCTTTCGAGAAGTTATCACTACGAGCATATATTAACTTCAGTAATCGAAGATATTGCATCCGTGATTCAGTAAGAACTTCACTTACAAAATATACCGGATGTCCCTCTTCCTTCCGATCGACCGCCGAAACCGTGCTCACCACATGGGTTGTTGTGGAAATATACAACTCGAATAGTCTCGTCTCGGTTCCGGAGGTACCAATACCGGAGGGTTGCTAAGGTATTCCTTGAGCTGATCAAGCGTGGCTCTGTGCCTCGTCTCGTCCACTCAAACTTTGTTGAGACCAGTGGTCGAATCAACGACTTGGTCAATCCGAGGCTACGAGAAAGGGTCTTTGGGGCAAGCTTTGTTGAGATCGGTATAATCGACACATATTCTTAATTCTTTAGTATTCTTTTTTGGTATAAGGACTGGATTGGCAAACCAATCTGGATGATACACCTCCCTAATGAACTTAGCTGCTAATAACCTAGTTATTTCCTTCTTGATGGCCTCCTTGCGGTCTTGAGCAAACCTCCGGAGCTTCGTTTGATCGGCTTCGCATCGGAACGCACTAATAGTGCGTGCTCAATCTTCTCCCTAGGAACACCCGGCATGTCGAAGGCTGCCATGCAAAGATATCCCTATTTTCCTGGAGGAAAAAAATGAGCGCGCTTTCCTATTTATCCCCCAAGTCGGCCCCTATATGGGTGACCTTGGAGGGGTCCGATTCATCAAGCTGAATAGTCTTGGAAACTACCGCATCAGCTTTCAATTTCTCCTATGCAATCTTCTTGACTGGAACTTCATCTTCCAACCTTGCTCGTACTTCTAGAGCCTCAGCTGCTTCTCCGATTTCTCGACGTTCATCCTCCGAATTGGCCCGAGAGGCCAGCTCGGTGCTATGTACTTCACAAGCATAAGCGGTCTTGATATCACCCCGGAACGACAGGACCCCATTTGGTCCTCGGCATCTTCAATATCAAGTACCGATAATTCGGGATGGCCATAAACTTTGCCAAAGCCGGTCTTCCATGTATCGCATGATACGCTGAATCAATGTCGGCTACCCGGAAGCTAATATTCTCCTTCCTGTAGTTCTCCTTTGTCCCAAAAGTAATCGGCGGAGAAATCTGCCCCAAAGGATAGCTATTCCGCCCGGGTATTATAGCATGAAACGGTGAAACGTTGCGATCCAAATCAGCTACGGAGAGGCCAAGCTCCGGCAGAGTTTTAGCAAACAAGATATCAAGGCAACTTCCTCCATCAATGAAAGTTCTCTTCAATCGCACCTTGTGAACGATGGGGGCCACGATGAGCGGATATTTACCAGCTTTTGGCGGTACCTCGGGATGATCAGCCTGCTTGAAGGTAATGGGCACCTCGGACCACCGTAGGTATTCGGGAGTGGCGGGAGCAACGACATTAACCTCTCGAAGCGCCAATTTTTGCTTCCGCTTTGACTTGTACGCATTCAGCCCTCCATAGATCATGTTCACCTCCCGAGCCGGTTTTTGAAAACCTTCGTCATCCTCATTGTCATCGCGCTCTTTATCCTTGCCCTTGTCGTCTCTCTGGTTCCTATGAGCGGATCGGGGTGCAACCTTTAAGGCGAATTGAGTGAACGGTCTTACCAGGAAGCACTCCTTAGCTTTATGATTCCCATTATGAATCATGCAACGGCCCTCTAGAAGTGTTTCGAACGACAATCGTTCTCTTGGACCTCTCTTAGGAGGTGCCGACCGATCTCCTCCATGAGACTCGGTCAACAGCTGCAACAACGTGATCAACCTTGCGCTTATTGTTATTCTTGGATTCAGACCGGTTGCCTGGGTCATGCTTCGGTTCCTTCCCTTTGTTCCCGCGCAAATTGACCAAGTTTAATTCACCAGCGAGCGTAGGTCATCTACTATCTTGAAGCACTCGACGCCGTCATGGTATGGTTCCTATTTCGCCTTCCAATCTTGTGAACTAATGCTTCACTTTGGACGCCGACTTGAAACGCCACAATTACCTTCGATCGGGAACATTGGGGATTAAGGCCTTCTTGTTGCGTAAACGCTCGATGAAGTCCGTGAGAGTCCGGTCGGGCTTCGCTTCGACTGTTGAGGTCGAAGTAGTTCCCTGGTTTCTCACAAGTCGCCATTGGAGTAGTCGTAGTATCGATCATCTTGATACCTGTCTCCTGGACCATCCCGGCGGTCGTTGTTCGCCGGTTGTGCGATCCGTGAAGGAGGAGGCGGAGGCGCCGCTTGGCGATCATTGTTGTTTCATCGAGGCTCCCGTCTCTGTCTCGGTTGTCTCGTCCTCTTCGGTCTCCGGTATCACGACGATCATCTCTTTTTGGTCGGTCATCTCGATGAGCATATCGGTTGCCTTGCCCTCGTTAGTCATTGCTTGGAGGATTTCCAACGGGGGCGGCGCTGAGCGGCCGGTCCACGCCGAGGCGAATTAGTCACATGCGGGCGAGGCGGGACGAGATCTCACGGACGATCATCCACATGACCGGTCCGACGCCTCTCATCTTCTTCTTGTCTCCGGCGCCCTTCCGTTCTCTCTACATGGTGATCGATGAGGACGTTATGAGCATCACGATTGCCATTGAGTGGTACGCGCAAATCTTGGTCCGGAGCTCGTTCATGTGCGTCCGCGATCGGGGTGTGTCGAGGTCCAAGCCTTCCGCTAGAAGAAGCTCCTTCAGCACCGGGCTCTCGCAGGCCGCTCCGAGCGAGAACGTGAGCGGCCGGAAGATTCCGATCTACAATGAACGAGTTGATTCATTTGTAGAGCAGTTGCGTCTACCAAATTCAAAGCGCGTTGCAACCCCGGCGTTGTATTGAAGACTTCTTCCGGTATTGTCTCAAGGATTTGTTTCACTCCCACGATGTTGTGGATCGGCGACGTGAAGACCCGAGCGCCATTTAATTCCACTTCCATAGAGCTTAAGTCCAATGCTCGCTTGAAGAACGATGGCGCCTTCCGCGAGCATCCACGTCGGCTGTTATATCCTCGGGGACGTTTCTTCCAGGTCACTAGACTGCTCCGGCAGCGGGCCCGTGGCGGGGAGCGGTCGCGGGAACGCTTCCTCCGGCCGACTAGTACCGAGCGACGTTTACGCGAGGATTCGCGGCTAAAGGCTATGGAGGTTGTTCATCTCCGTCCGCTTCATCTGTTTCACGACGACGACGATCGGATTCGTCTCTCGCCATCCTAGCTTCTTCAACAGCTGCTTCCTCGGGAGTAAGTTCCTCGAAGGATTGGAGCCGTCATGAATACTTGGAAGAAGGCCGGACACCCTTCCTCGAAGTGCTTATCAAGCTCGTGGGAGCGGCTTATCATCGCAGACCGGGTACCGGTCCGAGACGCGAGCGGTCCGATTGTTCGCGCTAAAGCTGCGTCGGATCCGCAAGGTTCTAAGCCGGAGGTACCAACCGTGGCGGGTGATCGCGCTTCGAAGCTGCGGCCCGGCTACAAGTCGGATTCATCAAAAGCAACTTTCCGGCGGAATCGGCTTCAAAGTCGAGGGACCCGAAGCGGATCTTGAAGCCGGGCGCAAAGTTGACGACGAACGAAGAGGCCATCGAACTCGGCTGGGAACTCGCCGGGACCCCTTCTTGGCGCGCCAAATGTCGAGTCTTAAACTCGGCACTAGTACTACCCGGTCCCTCACGAGCGTGAAATTCGATGGTGCAACACACGAAACACACGAGAACACGAGATTTTAGATAGGTTCGGGCCCCTCGAATTGAGAGTAATACCATACGTCCTGTATGTTATGTATTGCCTTTAGAAGATTGCTAATTGCAAGATCTCGAGAGAGCTTTTGGGGGTCCCTGCTCCGCCTTATATATCCGGGGAGCTAGGGTTTCATGCAGAGTCCTAGTCGATTACACGGATTACATATATGGGAGTTCTATCTCTAGCTTTCTTTATTGATTCGTAGTCCTAACGGACTACAAATTATTCCATAACTTGCTTCTCAAGTTAGCGTACGTGGTCTCGATACCCGCCTCATCTCCATACCGGTATATGGAATCCTCTTTTTTCCGGAACGGGCAGGAGCCGATCTGTTGGCTATCTCCATCACATTTATCTTCATTGATTTGTTACCGTGCCTTTGCGCATCCATTCCCTTATCATCTGTATACCCATAAGGTAAGTATACGACAAGTTGTGTACTAATTGCATATCTTCGTATAGGAGTTGGTAAACTGATGTAACTTGAGAGTCGTAGTGTTGGACGGTCACTCCTCCCTTTGTGCTAAGTGTCGGTCACGATGGATGCACTCGGTTTGTGAGTAGATGGAGGGTGTGTGTGGTTATTCGTTGAACCCGACGGACGGTGGTTGCAAGGGAGACATACACTCGGAGGGTGGACCCGACTCATGTCTATGGGAATCTCATGAAAGGTGACCATATGTGTTCTTAAATGATGTGTATGTCGTGCATTTGGGTTTCTCCTGTAGGATGTAAATCGATATATATCGCCTTCCCTCTTGATGATTGAGTACCACTTGTCTCGAGCAGATTGTATCGTAGTAATGATATTGAATATGATGATGAACTTGCTGTTTTGAAGTATTAATTCATTGTATTGCAACCATTTTTGCTAGTCTTGCTCACTAAATGTATGTTTATGTCACAACCCTCTTAATATGGCTAAAATATGGATTTTAGACTTGCAAATAGGTGTTGTTTTTGGCTAAATTCCAGCAAGCCCGGTCAGCCCCCAACATACTAGGACTCGGCTTTAGAAACCACTTTTGTCGGGCAAGACTTGCGGAGTACTACTCCCTTACTAAATTGTTCTCGCCGTTGACTTTTTTGTTAAGTTTGACCATTTGTCTTATTCAAATAAAGTTTAACAAATATCATATATTTTGTTGGAATATGTTTTATCACTAAAGAAACTTGAAATGTAGCATATTTTTTTTTGTATTTGAAGAATTTTTTTGAATAAGATGAATGGTCAAACGCCACGAAAAAAGTCAATGGCGACAACAGTTTAGTAAAGGAGGGAGTATAATAGATACTCGGGGCTTTGTTATTTACATTTTTGTGCAGGTGAGCTTGTTGAGAAGAATGGGCACATCTACGGGCTTGATGTGTTACATTTTAGGCGACTATCGTCGAGAATAATTTACGCTTCGCATGGATACTAATGAGATGTAAAAATCAGAACTGGAACTCTATGTGTTCCAATACTTGAAGTTCATCCGTAAAATATGCTACTCATGTACCCTAAAATGTTTATGTAAATTGTGGATGTATTATTGGTGTATGTGCAATGACATTCGCTTCGCCGAATGTCTCCTGAGGTGGTCCTGTGCGACAATCCCTCTTGCTTTGCAAGGTAGGGGTGTCACAGCTGGTATCGGAGCCCATTCGAGATATGATGTATGTTAATCATTCTTAAAAATGACAACCACGTTATACGGTGAGGAATGACCTAGTAAGCCCCATTAAGGTCTATAATAGTGTAGAAGTGGCAAACTAACATGTGTTCCGACTGGCGCCATCAAGCCAACCGAACCAGCGCCCGAGCAAAGCGAAAGGGCTCAACCGTGACTTCACCCGAGCGATGCGCTCCAGCTCGGCGCCAAGCAGGTCGCGAATCGCGCAGGATAGGCGTAAAGTCCGAATTGTCCCCGGGGTTTGTTGGCACTTCCTAGGTGCCCATTTTATATGTGAATATTACCTCAATTAGAGTATAATCGACACTAATATAGGTCATTTACCTATCAACATAACATATATTAATATATGCAAGGTTTTGGAGCTTTATTTTACATATAGGTAAAATTGGCATAAATGAACGTTATACGGTGGATAAGGGACATAAGAGGCGTAGAAGGAACATGTGCGCTGATCGGTGCAGGGCATGATTTGGCCCATTAAGGGCAGTCCAAGGTCCATTCCACTATTATGGAAGATTAATTGTGCAAGATACTTGAATATATCTATCTAGAAGAAATTTCGGAAATTTCAAGATTCAAATGTGCAATGCAAGAAAATATCTCAAAGATCATGATGATGATGGCCCACATGGAATCCATGGATGAGAAGAGAATCGACTCGGATGGGGGATTGAGGAAGACAGGGCTCGCGCCAATCTCCGCATCTTATGCACCGATCGACGCATTATGGAATTTGCTAGTCTCCGACTCCTTTACATACCTAGCCTCTATATATACTTGTAAAACCCTAGATCGATAGGGGGGAACGGAGGCAACAGAGAGAGAAACCAGATTCGTGAGTTAGAGCCACCGGGGTTTCGTCCTGTTAGAATAGATCTCTAGTTCGGTTTCAAGAACCATTGGTGATTAGAGTTGATCCATCCAAGTAGGCCTTCTAGATGGTGATGTATTTTACACTATGTATGTCGGGGATGATTACATGTTGATGATGGTTTTAGTGATTTGTTGATCTTGATTCTATAATGATGCGTATGCTTGTTCCAATTACTTAGTTCGAGGCTAAGTATTCAAATGCTATCTTAATCATAGGGATTAGGGGAGTACTTGGATCTTATATTGATTATGGTTGCTTATTGATGCTATTGATGTGGTTAAGTGGTGACAGTGCTAAGCTTGAGCAACATCCGTAGATAGTTAATTAGAATAAGACACCTGTGCGACCGGGGGTTTGTCATCGGCAGCGATAAATCGGAGGCCACTTGTGAAAGTCGGGATGTTCTTAGTCATCTAAGGTTTGAAATTCATCTATGTAATTTATCCATTATATGATGCTATCTAATTAGACTTCATGGTTACGATCTCAACTAGTAGATATCTGGTTACTCACATAAAGCCTTCTCCCCGAATCACATTTTTCTCCTCCCCAACCCTAGATCCTTTTGGACACCTGGAATCGACGCGGCGACAACATGGCCGATGAAAATTGCCTAGAGGGGGCGAGGGGGGGGGTTGGGTAAATAGGCAAACTAAAACAATTCTTGAAGTTCACAACTCTCGAAACCTAATCAGCTCAAATAGGACAAAACTTATGTCGGTCATGGAACTTCCGTGATCGGCGGAACGTCCGTTTCGGGTCCGATGAGGACATCAACACCATCGATATGTCCATACCTACACAGGACCCTATTACTAGACCAATTACGCGTGCTCGTGCTCGACAATTGAACAATCAAGTGAGTTCGTTCTTAGGCTCTTTTCAATCCTGTTTAGACCATGGAAACGTTTGCACTCTTGTTTTGCTTAGGAACAATGGACAGGAGCTAAAGGGAAACGGACTCGCGGCTGGCTGGACTCGGACTCCAGAAAAAGGCTGAATTTTGATGGCTGCCACGACTTCGTCCGGACTCCGTTTTGGGTGTTCAAGCATAGCATGGAAAGATGACGGAGTCTACTTTCCAACGGATCCGAGAGCAAGTCTATATCTGCTCCGAGTCGACCGCAATCTTCATTTACGTGCAAGGATATCAGAACTGTCCAGTTTTGGCCCAACGGGCCGTGTATCAAGTTGAGTCCACTAAGGATGCTTCCTAGGGTTGGAGGACGACTCCGACACCCCTGTAGTCGTCCCTTCACTTTTTTATACCCCTTGGCCGCCGCCAAGAACACTTGGGTTTTGTTGATTAGAGTTAGCTATTGCTACTTGCTGCAGCGCGCGTTTTCCGCCTCGCCATTCATCTTCGGAACCCCACCATATTATGTTTTCAGTTGTGAACCTTTAATTTAATCTAGCAATTCAGTGCTTGTTTCCACTTGTTCTTGCTTGTTCTCGATTGCTTGCAGGATGAGTGCCCTCGTGGCCGGGTTGTCGTGCACCACAAGATCATGACGACCATTGGAGGCGGTGTATCGGTTGCTAAGGCGCAACGTCCTTGGGCTGTTGTAATCGGGCAGTGAACGTCGACTTCATCATCAATCGAACTATCTTCTACTCTCATCGAAAGATCGGGAATAAACCCCACGGGTTTCATATCGTGAGTCGGTGGCAACGCAAGAGGAGAAAGAGGGAGAGGGAATCTCACGATTCTGTTTGAATAGAAGTCTTCCTTTGTCACGTAAGAGTGTTGTACCTGTAGGAAATCACAATCCACACGCCATACAAATAGATCGAGTACTAAAAACGACAACCAACAACAAGAGTGAAGAACAAGAACAAACAACACAAGAGAGACACGGGATTCGTTCATCGAAGTTCGGACCCCTCACAAAGAGGTTTTACATCTCCATTGAGGAGCGCAGAAAGAGCCGGGTCTCTCTCAATCCTAATCCTCCCCAAGTGACCACAAAGGTCAAGCTTGGTTTTCTTCTTCTTCTTCTTTGATTCCTCTCCTTCTGAAGGCGAATCACAACCTTCACAAACTTCCCAATGATCACCACAATCTTGGGAGCTCTAGGGTGACGAGATAGCCAATTTAGGAGAATAAATCTCCAAGAGTAACAAGTGAAGTAGAGTTTGCTTGCTAGGGTTTAGAGTTTCGAGGTTGTAACACACTTTGCCACTCCTATTCCTCGTTTCGCCGGTCTTCATCGAGTCCAACCTAATATCCTATTTCGAATCAAGTCTTAAAATCTGTTGCTAAAGTCAGTCCTATAGTTGTGTCGAATCCGAGTGGAGAACACGTGAATAAGGTTTCTGTGACAACCCGAGTTGACTACAGTCCGTAACCGAGTCAAATTTTTTTCTCTATCCAGGCCTAATACCTGCTGGTACGCAGCTTGTTATTTGTGCTCGGCCACTCCACACCCCGCATTTAGCACACACATATCCTACATATTCGAGTTGGGCCTTACTCTAGAGAGAGAGAGAGAGAGAGAGAGAAAGTTTGTGTGGAGACTTGATCATTTGAAGTCGTTTGTTCATATAATTTATTTGTGAGTTAAAAAAAGAGAAAAAAATTCAAAAAAAAATAAAAATACAAAATAAAGAAAAAAGAGAGAAAAAAAAAGCGATGCTCTTTGCTGCTTGTTCTTAGTTCGCTGGTACCTTGTGGCTTTCCTTTGTGTCTAGGCTCGCGTCTCTAACACGGTCTAGCTTAGGACCAGCAAGGTACCACCGTTGAACGATTATTCAGCTTGCTTTTTATAACTAACGTGGTACTAGTACTTCCTTGTGCATTACTTTCAGCCCACCTACAACTCTAGATACTCGACTACAGCTTGACGGCGTTTGTCGCGGCACCGATACACTTACTCCTAGGTTGCTGACTTGTTGGTTGCCGTCCCCTCCTGTTGAGCAAGGTGAGAATTGGTAAGAGCTTGTGGTTCAGCTTGAGAGTGAGAGCCTTGCATTAGCTACATTCTAGTAGTATAGGGGCTCGTTTTTTTTTTTTTTGTTTCTTCACTTGCTCTCTATTTGTTTGTTCTTGTGCACCTAACCATGTCAAGGTCCGATGAACAAGTCCTGGATGGACATTCTCCACGCACCAAGGGCATCATAGGGTACTTTGAGCGTAAGGTGAAGATGCACACGGAAGGATTGGATGGAGATTTGCAGGTGACAAATGAGAAGCTTGGGCAGTTAGAGACTTCTCCGATCAGCACCAACATCAAGCTTGGGACCATGGAGTCATCCATTACTCGTATGGTTGCAAGCCTTGCTGCTGTATTGAGGCGTTTCGGCGACCTCATGGCTAAGGGCAGCAATCAGCGACAAGAGGATAAGAGGCGTGAAGACGACGAGGCGAAGTTGAGGACAACCGGTGATACATCCTGGCCCGGTGGGGTTGGAAAAGTGCGACACACCGACCCGATTCTAGATCCACGACCTGAACCTGCAGTCTTAGCACCACAACTCCGGTAGCACGACACACCGATCCGGCTTCGGTACACACGACCTGGCCCCCGCAATCTTAGCACCGCAACTCCGGCGCACCCACTCGGGGAAAGGCCCAATCTCCCTAAAAGACTAGTCCGGTAGGGGAAGGGTGGCTCTCCCTTTTAAGGTGGTTTCCTCTTCCCAAGCTAAGCAAGGTGGAATTACTCGGAGGCTCACACGGTCGCCGCCCGACTACAAGCCGGGACTAGCCCATCTTTGTTGCGTCTTTGCCAGCGGGTAATAATGAAGGATGTCCTCATCAACTGGGGTGAAAACTATGTTGCTGATAGTGAGCTCAATGATCCTGACGCTCATGCTCGCCATCGACTACATCGTAATCGTCGAGGTATGGGTGGTCACCGTTGTCGTGAGGTACGTAATGATGATGCGTTTTCTAAGATCAAATTTATGATACCTCCTTTCGATGGTAAATATGATCCTGATGCATACATTACTTGGGAGATAGCTGTTGATCAAAAGTTTGCTTGTCATGAATTTCCTGAGAACGCTAGAGTTAGGGCTGGTACTAGTGAATTCACTGATTTTGCTTCTGTTTGGTGGATAGAACATGGCAAGAAAAATCCTAATAACATACCACGAGACTTGGGAAGCTTTGAAACTGGTCATGCGGGGTAGATTTGTACCTTCATACTATGCACGTGATCTGTTAAATAGGTTGCAAGTTTTGAGACAAGGAACTAAAAGTGTAGAAGAATATTACCAGGAAATGCAAATGGGCATGCTTCGTTGTAATTTGCAGGAGGGTGACGAATTTGCTATGGCTAGATTTGTGGGTGGGTTAAATAGAGAGATTTATGATATTGTGCAATATAAAGATTATACTGACCTCACAAGTTTGTTTCATATTGCTTGTAAAGCTGAAAGGGAAGTGTAGGGACGGCAGACAAGTTTCAAGGCTAACATTTCTGTAGGGAAGAATATTTCGTGGCAGCCACGCACCAATACGTCCCCGAGTGCACGTGCACCACCTCCACCCTCCTCCTCAGCTCGGACAACACATTCAGCAGCCAACAAGCCACATCCTCCTCCCTCCATTACAGCAACGAAGCCTTCCGCCAAGCCTGCCGACAGTGCTTCTTCAGTTGCATCTACAGGTAGAACTCGGGAAGTTCAATGTCATAGGTGCAAGGGCTTTGGACACGTGATTCGAGACTGTCCAAGCAAACGAGTTTTGGTTGTCAAGGATGATGGTGAGTATAGTTCTGCTAGTGATTTCGATGAAGATACACTTGCTTTGCTTGCAGCTGACAATGCAGTTAATGAGGGGCACATAGAGGAGCATATTGGCACCAAGGAAGCAGCACACTATGATAGCCTTATTGTGCAACGTGTGTTGAGTGCACAAATGGAGAAAGCCGAGCAAAATCAGCGGCACACATTGTTTCAAACAAAGTGTGTAATTAAAGAGCGTTCCCGTCGCATGATCATTGATGGTGGTAGCTGCAACAACTTGGCGAGCAGTGAGATGGTGGAGAAGCTTTCCCTTACGACCAAGCCCCATCCACATCCATATTACATCCAATGGCTGAACAATAGTGGTAAGGCAAAGGTAACAAAATTGGTGCGAATTAATTTTACTATTGGATCATATCGTGACGTTGTTGAATGTGATGTAGTACCAATGCAAGCATGTAATATTCTGCTAGGTAGACCATGGCAATATGATAGAGATTCAATGCATCATGGTAGATAAAATCAATATTCATTTATGTACCATGATAGGAAAATAGTACTACATCCTATGTCTCCTGAGGTTATTGCGCATGATGATGTTGCTAGAGCTAGAAAACTGAAATCACAGGACCAAACTAAAAGTGAAAGCTACTAAATCTGATTTCAAAAACAAAAATGAAATAACTTTGAAGGGAGGTTGCATGCTTGCTACCAAATGTTCTATTCACAAATTGATTGCCTCCACTTCTGTGTCATATGCTTTGGTATGTAAAGATGTGTTGTTTTCACTTCATGATATGCAGCATTCTTTGCCTCCTGTTGTGTCTAACATTTTGCAGGAGTATTATGATGTGTTTCCTAATGAAATACCACCGGGGCTACCCCTTTGCGAGGAATTGAGCACCAAATTTACCTCATTCCCGGTGCTTCATTGCCCAATCGTGCACCATATAGAACCAACCCTGAAGAAACAAAGGAGATTCAACGACAAGTGCAAGAATTACTTGATAAAGGTTATGTACGTGAGTCTCTTAGTCCTTGTGCTGTTCCGGTAATTTTAGTACCTAAGAAAGATGGAACATGGCGTATGTGTGTGGATTGTAGAGCTATTAACAATATCACCATTCGATATCGTCACCCTATTCCACGTCTAGATGATATGCTTGATGAATTGAGTGGTGCTGTTGTGTTTTCTAAGGTTGATTTGCGTAGTGGGTACCACCAGATTCGCATGAAATTGGGAGATGAATGGAAAACAGCTTTCAAAACTAAGTTCGGTTTATATGAGTGGTTAGTGATGCCTTTTGGATTAACTAATGCACCTAGTACTTTCATGAGGTTGATGAATGAAGTTTTGCGTGCTTTTATTGGAAAATTTGTGGTGGTCTATTTTGATGACATATTGATTTACAGCAAGTCTTTGGATGAACATCTTGATCATTTACGTGCTGTTTTTGATGCTTTACGTAATGCATGTTTATTTGGTAACCTTGACAAGTGCACCTTTTGCACGGATCGAGTTTCTTTTCTTGGCTATGTTATTACTCCACAGGGAATTGAAGTTGATCAAGCCAAGGTGGAGGCGATACATGGCTGGCCTGTTCCAAAGACTCTCACACAGGTGTAGAGTTTTTTGGGTCTAGCTGGATTCTATCGCCGTTTTGTGCGTGATTTTAGCACCATTGCTGCACCTTTGAATGAGCTTACAAAGAAGGGAGTATCTTTCTCTTGGGGCCCAACACAAGAGAATGCCTTTAACATGATAAAGATAAGTTGATACATGCACCTCTTCTCCAACTTCCTGATTTCAATAAGACTTTTGAGCTTGAATGTGATGCAAGTGGGATTGGATTAGGTGGTGTTTTGTTACAAGAGGGTAAACCTGTTACATATTTTAGTGAGAAATTGAGTGGGCCTGTTCTGAATTATTCCACTTATGATAAGGAATTATATGCTCTTGTGCGTACTTTAGAAACTTGGCAGCATTATTTGTGGCCCAAAGAATTTGTTATACATTCTGATCATGAATCTTTAAAGCATATTCGTAGTCAAGGAAAACTAAACCGTAGACATGCAAAGTGGGTAGAATTTATTGAATCTTTTCCTTATGTCATTAAACACAAGAAAGGGAAGGAAAATATCATTGCTGATGCTTTGTCTAGACGATATACTTTGTTGACACAACTTGACTATAAAACTTTTGGATTAGAAACAATTAAAGACCAATATGTGCATGATGCTGATTTTAAGGATATGTTGCTGCATTGTGAGGGTGGAAAAACATGGAATAAATTCATCCTCCACGATGGTTTTGTTTTTAGAGCTAACAAGCTATGCATTCCAGCTAGCTCTGTTCGTTTGTTGTTGTTACAGGAAGCGCATGGAGGTGGTTTGATGGGACATTTTGGGGCAAAAAAGACACATGACATACTTGCTGGTCATTTCTTTTGGCCACATATGAGAAAAGATGTTGGGAGATTTGTTGCTCGCTGCGCTACATGTCAAAAGGCTAAGTCACGATTAAATCCACATGGTTTATATATGCCTCTTCCTGTTCCTAGTGTGCTTTGGGAAGATGTATCAATGGATTTTGTGTTGGGATTGCCTAGGACTAGGAAGGGACGTGATAGCATCTTTGTTGTGGTGGATAGATTTTCTAAGATGGCACATTTCATACCATGTCATAAAACTGATGATGCTTCACATATTGCTGATTTGTTCTTTCGAGAAATTGTTCGATTGCATGGTGTGCCCAATACCATAGTTTCGATAGGGACACTAAATTTTTTAGCCATTTTTGGAGAACTTTGTGGGCTAAATTGGAGACTAAGCTTTTATTTTCCACAACTTGTCATCCCCAAACTGATAGCCAAACAGAAGTTGTAAATAGGACTTTATCTACTATGTTGCAGGCTATTTTAAAGAAGAATATTAAGATGTGGGAAGAATGCTTGCCTCATATTGAATTTGCTTATAATCGTTCGCTGCATTCTACTACAAAGATGTGCCCATTTGAGATTGTCTATGGATTTTTACCTTGTGCTCCTATAGATTTAATGCCTATCCCATCTTTTGAAAAATTTAATTTTGATGCTAAGCAACGTGCTGAATTGATATTGAAACTGCATGAAACTACTAAAGAAAACATAGAGCTCATGAATGCAAAGTATAAGCTTGCTAGTGATAAAGGTAGGAAACAATTGAGTTTTGAACCAGGGGACATGGTTTGGTTGCA
This sequence comes from Chloris gayana, assembly GCA_031894775.1. Taxonomy (NCBI): domain Eukaryota; kingdom Viridiplantae; phylum Streptophyta; class Magnoliopsida; order Poales; family Poaceae; genus Chloris; species Chloris gayana. The sequence goes on along the minus strand of JAUNZO010000134.1, from coordinate 124,018 downwards.
TTTGAGAAAAGAAAGGTTTCCTGAATTGAGAAAGTCTAAATTAATGCCTAGAGCTGACGGTCCTTTTAAAGTTTTAGAGAAAATAAATGAGAATGCATATAAGCTTGATTTACCTTCAGATTTTGGGGTTAGTTCCACATTTAACATTGCAGATTTGAAGCCCTATTTGGGAGAATAAGATGAGCTTGAGTCGAGGACGACTCAAATGCAAGAAGGGGAGGATGATGACGACATCAACACCATCGATACGTCCATACCTACACAGGACCCTATTACTTGGACCAATTACGCGTGCTCGTGCTCGACAATTGAACAATCAATTGAGTTCGTTCTTAGGCCCTTTTCAATCCTGTTTAGACCATGGAAACGTTTGCACTTTTGTTTTGCTTAGGAACGATGGACAGGAGCTAAAGGGAAACGGACTCGCGCTGGCTGGATTCAGACTCCAGAAAAAGGCTAATTTTTGATGGCTGCCACAACTTCGTCCGGACTCCGTTTTGGGTGTTCAAGCACAGCATGGAAAGATCACGGAGTCTACTTTCCAACGGATCCGAGATCAAATCTATATCTTCTCCGAGTCCACCGCAATCTTCATTTAAGTGAAAGGATATCAGAACTGTCCAGTTTTGGCCCAACGGGCCGTGTATCAAGTTGAGTCCACTAAGGACGCTTCCTAGGGTTGGAGGACGACTCCGGCACCCCTGTAGTCGTCCCTTCACATTTTTATACCTCTTGGCCTCCGCCAAGAACACTTGGGTTTTGTTGATTAGAGTTAGCTATTGCTACTTGCTGCAGCGCGCGTTTTCCGCCTGCCATTCATCTTCGGAATCCCACCATATTATGTTTTCAGTTGTGAACCTTTAATTTAATCTAGCAATTCGGTGCTTGTTTTCACTTGTTCTTGCTTGTTCTCGATTGCGTGCAGGACGAGTGTGTGACATCCCCTCCGGGACACCCAGGAATCGGAACAGAGGGACACTCGACGAAGCGAGTTACAACAGATGTATCATCTCATACAAGCCAGAATATATACATCATGGTATAATACAACCAGGTTTTCGAAATACAATCATTCGTGCAGCGGAAAACATAAACATTATTGAAGTTTAACAACCTACGAGTATTGCAGCGGAAACTTGTACTTTGTACCACAAAACACTATTAGACGATCAACGTGATACACCGAGCCCTTCGTACATCACGGTCCTCCCTCTTCACGAGGTCGGGATCCGTTCCTATTAGTGGGAACCACCTTCGGAGCACTGCTCCTCTTCCGGGAACTACCGTCCAAGTCGTGGAGGTACGACTCGGGTCCTGAAAAACAGAACGAACAAACCCCGAGTATTCTAATACTCAGCAAGACTGACCCGTCAACATGGCACGCTAAGGCCGACGCCTAGTATGCAAAGGCTTTCTGGCTGTGGGGTTTACTCCTTTGCGAAAACAGCATTAAAGGTTGGATCCTTACTTTCAATGTTTTAGCTCAGCATTAAGTTCATTAACCTCTAGGTTTGCAGGCTATCACTATTGCAGTCAAGTTTGCGAGGAAAAGATAAATTCCAAACAACGAGTCCTTTCATCCATCTTCCTCCATCTTTCACTTGATTAACTACGATGTGACACGGTGAACAAGCGGTACTCATTACTGCGAGGGACAGCGATTCGAATCGATTTCACCAGCTGGGGAAAACCCGTTTACACGACGTATACGCACCGCTTTGGTCGCATACGACAACCTTTCAAGCTAACTCCGACGGTGGCCGGGTTAGTCTCCCATCCGCCCGAGAACTCCGGAGACCCCACACGATACACATCCTCGACGTTATCCGTGAGTGACCACCCATTCCTCTCCCTTTGAGCCATGAGGCCTCGCCTCATTCTCCAGCCAATTAGGGGATGGGCTACGTCCAACCCCCGAGGCAATTAGGTTACATCGGCTTCCTGGCCCCATAAGCACCGGTATGTAAATCGGTACGTTCAATACTTGCTCAGCAGGGCCAACAATGGTACGGTCCTTGATCGACACGAGACGGGGCTACCACCTTGCAAGACCTCGTCTTTGCCCTTTCTCCTACAGGGCCCGTTCGATCTCAATTTCATCATCATCTTCATCTTTAACTTCAACTTGAATGACATCAATCAACTTAAAGCCTCCATGCTTTAAGATCGGACCGTAGCAGCTCGCGAGTGTGCTGAGCACTACTCGACTTCTACCGTAGCCCTATGAATTAAGGGTAGCAACTGTCGAGATACAAAACCAACATGGGATAAACAGATAACATAGGAATTCTACTCATGCATCTAGGGTGTCAAGAAATTCCTATAACCTAATGCACAATCACGACGCATTAATTGCGATAAAAGAAAAGACTTTAAAAAAACATAGGTGGGATGCACCGGGGCTTGCCTTGATTTGAGTCGGGGTTAGCTCCCTTGATGTGCTCGGTCGACTTCGAAGTTTCCGTCTCTGCCTCGACCTCGGACGGGACTTCGATCACGCCGGGACCTAGGTCGACCAACGATGCGTTGCGAATCAACGATCATGCATGCATGAATGTACATGAGATGATGTGCAACGATTTTATTAACCATGATTATTGTTGGCATCTCTTAAGGTCACGCGGAAAGAAACACGTGACCGCGGGAGAGCCAAGGGTTTAAGTCACTTGCACTATTTAACCAAATAATCCACATCCAAGTACAAGTACTAGATATGTATTATAAGGTGGGTCATGAATATCCGCAAGCGGACGGATAACCCGTTGTAGCATTTCACCCGAGAGTATTCAAGGGTATCGTATTTATATTTTCCCAAAGGAAGACATGGTTGATAAGAGTACTTATGTTCATGGTGTTACAAAAGAATGATGAAGTATTCACATTCCAATGCAGGGGTTAGGAGCAATAAGTTGAGGATAGTGTGACACACACCAAGGCGATGCATTCTCTTATAAAAGGGATAGAGGCGATCCTAGATAAAGCTAAACTAGACTAGCAGACCACTACTCCTAATGATACAACATTCATATGAGTGCGCAGCTTCTACCTAACATCCAAGATCATGCAAGCGCAAGCAAGCGTCTAATGCCTAGGCATCATCGGGAGATCCGTCTTACGCGAGGTCCGCCTCGCGACTCCGGCTTTTTAGACTCCTATGCCATGCCCGAACGTGGAGGATTACTTTGGATGACAAGGCTGTCACTTCTTGTCACCTACCTCTACAAACCGTGGGACACGAAGCACATTCAACGGTGGGTAGATAACCCCAAGCACCGTGCCGGCGTCACTAACCACAACTCTAGATCCCTCGAGGCACCGACATGGTGGTAAATCTAGAGCACCCTTGCGGGACGATGAACCCGAAGCCTATTCATAAGAACACTAGCCTAACTAGCATACGCTAGACGAAAGGATCAAAGCTAGCACTAAGTCATGCAAAGGCGTTCGTCGCTCAAGAATGAGCGACGAACGGCAATTAATCAAGTAAGATCAGGAGTAATCGGTGATCAAGTATGAACGAACGAAGAACATTCGATATGAGTTCATCTTCTATTAATGAAGAACGAAGAACGAACGACGAACTCATATGAACGAACGATGAACGATCAAACAAGATCATGACTACTCTATAAAGCTCATGACAAGGATATGAACGAAAGTATTCCATATATAAAAGATCAAGTCTCATAAAGAGAGGATACAAGAGCTATACCCAATTTTCCACAAGACTTTGGGAGCAATGAGGCAGCCCACTACTAAGCCTAGCACTACCTAGAAAGCCTCTAAACTTCTAGTGTGAGGAGAGAATGATCCTTGTGTTGTTGTGTGTTAAGGAGGGGGGTACCCCTCCTTATATAGGCTTGAAAGGTCGGCTCCTGGAGGCGGTTTCGTAGGTCGGTGGCATTTAATGCGCGTGGAACCGACCTCCGGAGGCGGTGGGCAAACCGCCAGAGAAAAGTGGGCCGGGGGGCCACCATGACGGTTCGGCCGAACCGCCTTGTTGGTTCGGCCGAACCGCCACCGCCCCTCCTGGGCTCGGGCTTTGGCGGTTGGCTCCCCACCTGGATGTTGGTCTTTGATCCAGGTGCGTGAGGCCTTATTTGTGTTGGATTTCGTGGTCGTTGGCCTTTTATCTTGGAGTTGATTCCCGCGGCGAAGTGGAAGTTTTGTAAAAGTGTTGATTTGTCGCCTCGGGGCCTGGAATTCATCATTTTCCACCTGCACACTAAAAATCTAGAGGTACACGTGGAACTAGGTTATTTCTAAGTAAAATGCATGCAAGACATGCCTAGTCCTTCTCATTTATTTGACTAATTGACGGTCGAAATTGGTCCGTAACGACCGTCAACAAGCCCCCCAAGCTTACCCCTTGCTCGTCCCGAGCAAGTAGTAGAACTTTAGGTTGTTGATCAGGAGTTGCTACAATGCCTACTTCTCAAAGGTACCAAGTGTATAACAAAGATACTCATCCTTGAGTTGAATAAGTTGGCAATGGTGACTCACCCTTCCCCTTAGTCCTCATGGGGCTTTGTGCTTTTCACTTTACCTTGGGCGGTTGAGAGAGAGAACGGTGTATAGAGCATTTATTTTCTCTTCCCTTGTCTTGCTTTTTATTCTCCGGACGTTTTCAAAAAATATATTTTTTTTTTTTCAAGTAAAACCACGTTCCACAAGTGATGCTCTCGAATCGCTCTAATGGTGTTTATATTCCTCACCAAGGCATGTGTATTGCCTCATCCTACATCTAATAGGCTTTTGTGGAGCTCAAGGTAGGGTATGAAATGAGGCATACTTGCATTCATATTTTTGCGAAACCAAAAGAGTGGATCCATGGAGATAGCAAGTCATACAATCGTAGATCAAGATGTGCAAGTGTGAAGATGATGGTGGTGGTGTATTTGACTACTCCTCTTTTTGTTTCACCTCTTTTTATTTTGGATTTTGGGCATGGCTATCTTTTCTTCTTTCTTTTTCTATGCTCGAAATGAGAGCAGCATCTTTTTCTTGCTCATCTTTTGTGAGCCTTATTTTCTTTTTCTTTTGCATAGCCATGCCTTCTTTTGATATTTTAAGAGGGGTGATAAAATGTGAGGAGTGTCTTTATTTTGGGTGGATGGCATGACATGTTGCTAACTTCCGGTGTAGAAGTGTAGCATATGAGGTGGAGTGTGTACGTGATCTTGATCATGAGAGTATGAAAAGCATCTCACTAGGGTCACACAATTTTGATAAAGCTCAATGAAGTAACAAGTAGCAAATGAGTAAGGTTTTCAAGGGAAATTTGCATATGGCTTTGGTAGGAATTTATCATCACTTGGGAACTTATAGATTTTGCAATTTTTGGGAACAGAATTCCGGAGATTTTAAGCTCAACTTAGGACAAGATCATAGCAGCTCTTTTTACCATATCATCATCTCACAACAACTTAGGTGCAGCTCAAGCATGTGCAGCCCACAAGTTTCAGGTTCTAAGCAAGTTTTGCTAGCCACCAAACTCAAAACTAGGAGAGTTCTAAATTATAGACTAGGCACATGAGAGAAATAAAACAGAGCAACTATTCATCATCTCAACATAGAAAGACTAGCAACATACTTGCAGCGTATAAAAGGGAACTAAGCTACTTCTTTTTGTTCTTTTTAGTTTTATCATTTTTATTTTGTTTTTCATATGAGAGGCAAGAACAAGCAAAAACAAGAGACAATAAAGGATACAAGTTGCGATACATGATACCTTAGCGGGGGTGCTGCCCCCCAAGCTTGTTCTTGCTCATGGGTTTGGTGGAATGAACCCCATGTGACGGAAGTAAGCCAAAAGATCGGCTCGTTGTTGCTCCGTCATGTTGGTGAGGGCGGTGAGCTGGGTGTCGGTGCGCTCTTGCCATTGATGAGTTTGCAAGATGTGTTGGTTGAGCGCATACTCGGTGTCTTCCGCCGTGGTTTGGAGTCTTCCCATTTGTGAGGAGAGGTTGTTCATCTCCTGCACAAAGTTGTAGCCTTGGGCTGATCCGGAGTCGGTGGAGTGTTCCTCCCATTGTTGTTGTGGAGAAAACAGCCCCGGGCCATATCCCGGAGTTTGCCACGCCGATCCCCGGCCATGTGAGGTGGCGGGGCTGGGTACCCACCGGGAGAAAACCCGGGGTGGCTGTACCCCGGCTCGCCATGAGTCGTGGGGTGCGGTGTGGGCATCTCGGAGGTAGATGGTTGTTCTGATCTGTGCGCCCCCTGCGAGAAGATACACTCTGCGAGACCGCTGCGCTTCTTGGAGCTCAATGGTTAGATTTTTGAGAGTATACAAACGAAGGTCCGGGTTAGGTAACCGAAACTCGTTTGCATATCCCACAAAATAATATATGAGGGAATCGTTCGGACCATTCTTAAGAGAGTGACCTTGAATAAGATAATCTTTATTTATAAGAGAGCGAGGTGTAGCAAGGTACTCAACATTAGCATCATGTAAAGCTCCCACCCGCATGGCAATACGTGTCACTAGAGAGGTACATTCAATTGGTCCTATCGTCCCAAGATTTTCTATCCATTGGCAAATCATGGCTTTCACGGGAGCAATCTTAATCTTATCGACCGCAGCAAAAAGAATTTTTAGCTCATCCTCGCGCACAATTCGAATATCACTCCTTGGAAAAAGAGTGATAGCAATCCACATGTGCATAAAACGCAAGGTAGGATGATGGATGTGATTAGTTCTAGGTCGCACGCAACTAGGAAGACCCGTAATCCTTTCCCAAAAAGCATGCTTTGAAAACTGAGGAAGGGCACCATCCAAGTCGGTATTGCAGCGAGTATTAAAGCCAAGAAGAGTGCTAAGTTCTTTCCAAGTCAAACGGTAGGATTCACGGAAAAACCGAAAAGAAATTCCTTCATCTACCGTTTGTAGGGTGCATAAAAACTGAAGTGTAAGCAAGCGGGAACCCGGCTCATTTACACTAGCAAAATCTGTCCACCCTAAGGCTTTAAATACTTGAGCAAATTCAGCATCCATACCTATTTTGTGCAGCAGCTCCGTGTCAAATGCTCGCGTAGGAGCAAAGAGACGGTGTTGGAGAAGCGTGTAGGTGCGCGTCTCGTGCTCGCCCACTAAGTCGAGGTCGGTGTCGGTGAGGAGACGATGCTCGATGTTGCCCTCTTGCCCTTCTTCCTCGACTTGTGGTGGTGAACTTGGCGGTGACTCGACTACGGGGCGTGCGCGGGTGCTTCGACGTAAAGAGCTTGAACTTGAGCGTGAGCTCAAGGACCTCTTGATTGACCCGAACAGCCTTCTTGGCACCGGTCATGGCTGCACACAAAGAGAGCAAGAATGCAAGAACAAAAATTCCGAACGGGTCATGTGAGGGAAAAAATCAAATTAGCGACACCGTCGGTTGTTCATGTGAGCAAGAAATCGCAACTCGAGAAAACCAAACAAAAACAAATCAAACCAAAAACTAGACAAGCACACCAAGAGCAAAAGATTTATGCAGAACTTTTAGGCAATGAGCAAGTGAGGACAATGGAAAACTTGAGAGTAATGAGAATGAAGTGAGTGAGGAGTGGAAATGATAGTGTGAGAGGGGGAGAGAGCTCCGGCCGGGCCACCTCTACTTATAGCTCACGAAGTAGCCGTTTTTGAGCGTTAGGAGGGGCATATGACCGTTGGGAAAAGGACAGACCGAGCAACGGTCATGAGCAGTTCGGCCGAACCAAGGAGGTGGGTTCGGCCGACCTGCTGTGGGTCCCTTTTGCTCCCCCTTTTGGCCCATAGCTCCCAACGGCCAAATGATCATTGACCATGGTTGCTACGTCCAGATATTCCTCAGAAATTTTTGCTCAAGAAATCCAAAGAAAGTTGCCTCAAATTCAGCTTTATTCGAAAAATCAAATCTCGAGAAAAAGTGTTGGAGAAAATTCCAACATGCAAAAATTGTTTTTGGATTTTGTATAAGGATACAAGGGTTGTCCAAAAGTTTCAAACAAAGTAGGAAAATTTGGACGTAAAAGGATTTTGGTTTTCAAATTTTCTATGCATGGCGAGTGAGAAAAAAAAATCAAATATGCTGGCGGAAAATCCAAATAAATGAAATGAAAATTATCTTGTGATAAAATAGAATATGCAGGGAGATGCATGTGGTGGAAAACAAAAATCAAAAGAAATCGAAAGATAATACCGATTTATCCTGTCGACCAGGGCTTTGCCATTTTAAGTCCGGCGAGCGAGGACTTCTCCATTTCTTTTCATCCTTGTGGTGCAGGCCCTTTCCCTGGAGAAGAGGATGAAGATGGCTGCACCTTCTTCACTTGCCACACTTGTTTGGTCTTTGTTGATGTAGGTGGCTTTGTGTCTTGAAGGACTGGCTTCTTGGCCCATAATCCCGGCCTTGCTGTTGCAGGCTTCTTGGGTTGGTACCATGACGGATTCTCAATTTTGTCAAGTTGCTTCCAAAAGGCGACGAGACTATCCGTCTTTCTTGGCGTCACTTCAACTTCACGGATGTTTGAGGGATTTGGCCCATACTTGATCTTGATCATTGAGCATTGTTCTTTTCTTGGTTGGAACTCAAACTTTTCCTCCTTCCCATTGATGTGGAATCGGATTTCTCCATTCCCAACATCAATTTGGGCGTTTGCGGTGCTTGAGGAAGGGACGTCCCAAAATGAGGGGCGTGTTCTTGTCGATATCCATCTCAAGCACCACAAAGTCCACCGGTATGAAGTTGCCTCGAATTTTTACTGGCACGTCTTCGGTTATTCCCGCGGGGTAGCGGACCGAAGAGTCCGCCAATTGCAACCTCATTGGTGTAGGAGTCAAGGTTGTGTAGCTCAAACGATCAAAGACTTCTTTGGGCATCACGCTGACGCTTGCCCCAAGATCACATAAGGCCTGGTCGAAGTGGTGTGCCCCAATGGAACATGATATTGTGGGGCAGCCAGGGTCCTTCTTCTTTTACGGAAGCCGATTGAGTATAGCTGCGCTACACTCCTCTGTGAGCTTGACCATTTCCTCGTTGGGTAGTGGCCTCTTGTTGTTGAGGATGTCTTTAAGGTAGCGTGCATATGTGGGCACCTGCACCATGTCCAACAATGGCACGTTGACATGAATCCTTCGGATGGTCTCGACGAATCGAGCAAATTGTTCATCCTCCTTTGGCTTCCTGTTTACGTGAGGGAATGGCAAAAAGCTTGTGTCTTGAAATTCAATTCCATTCTTCCCTTCACTTGGCTTCGGTTCTTCTTCTTTTTCTTTGGTAATAGAAGGGCTTTCCTCCTCCAGGTCGTTCCTGTTCTTCTTTGCTGCATGGTTAGGATATGGCGGATCCCGAGTGGATTTTCCTCCCTCGTGGTAACCGCATTAACATTTTCCAAAGAAGACTCGGGTTGCCCCGGGATCTTCCCAGAATTAGAACCAGGAATAAGAGCAGCTAGCTGAGCAACTTGGGTTTCAATCATTTTATTAAAGCTCAGCTGATTTTTGAAAGCAGAGGAGAAACCTTCTATTTGTGCAGTTATGTTTTCTAAGACTTTATCATTGGCAGCAAGCTTTTTGTTGATAGATTCGTTAATTTTAGCTTGGCCATAAACCAAATCTTTCAAGGAAGGTTGATTATTGTTAAAGCCAGAAAAATTGTTACCTCCTTGATATGATGGTCGGTTTTGGTTGTACCCTTGTCCTCCGTTTGGACGATACCCGTTGTTGTTGTTCATGTAGAACACCTCTTCATGGGTATGGGGGCAATCCTTCCCCATATGGCCGGTGTTCCCGCACTCCTCACACGTCATGTGTGAGTCCAATGCATGAACACCACCATTTGCGTTGTGTTCGTCCAAGCGTTTTATGAGGAGGTCAACCTTGGCGGACAGCATGTCCACCTCCTTGACAGGGTGTACGCCTCTTGCGCGTGTTTGGAGTCGATCATCGCTCCACCCTTGATTGGAGACCATCTTCTCTATGAGTTCTTTTGCTTGGGCAATAGTTTTGGAGAAGAAGGCTCCTCCAGCAGCGGCATCCATATGTCCACGGGTTGTTGGTGTCAACCCGTTGTAGAAGTGTTGAAGAATGAGCCATTCCTCCATCCCATGGTGAGGGCAGGCCAGAATGTATTCTTGAAGCCTTTCCCATGCCTCGGGCATGGATTCGTTTGTCGCTTGCTGGAAACTTGCAATTCTTCCACGAAGGGCATTGGTTTTGCCCATCGGGAAAAACTTGGCGAGGAACGCCGTGGAACATTTGTTCCAAGTGTCAATGCTTGCACGATTGGCATAAAACCACTGTTTCGCCTTCCCAAGGAGGGATAGGGGAAACAGGCGGAGTTTGATAGCATCTTGGTTGGCTCCGGCCGTGGCTGATGTGTTGCATATTTCCAGGAACTGTTGGAGATGAGAGTTGGCGTCCTCGGAGGCCTTTCCACAAAAGGGAATGGCTTGCACCATAGTGATGAGGCTGGACTTGATGTCAAGTCCTGCAGCACCAGCGTCGACGTTGGGCCCAATGGGCACATTGGCGACGGAGGGCGCAGAGTAGTCACGAAGGGTCCTTTCAGCCATGAGTGTTGAGGTTGATGGTGCGGAAGATGCGGGCTCGCTTGTCGTGGGTTCTTGAGGAGAGACAACGACGCGAGGTCGAGTCTTTCTCGCAAGAGCCTCGGGATTATCAACGAAGTTTTCCGGCAAGTCGAATCCACGCATGCACTATCCTGTTTTCACCTTTGAGAGAAAACAGATCAAGGTTAGCTCTGCAAGGGCAATGATTAAATCATCATCAAGTGTAATCATGAACATTCATTGTATTCTTATTAACCAATGTCTTCCCAGGCAACGGCTGTTGGTATTTCTTACGTCACGAATAAATCCGCAAGCGCACGGAATACCGTTGTAGCACTTCACCCGGGAGTATTCCAAGGTATCGTATTTATATCCGCGAGGGAACGGAGTATTTCTGCAACAAGGTTAGTTTACCCAAGGACAACCAAGACAACGTAGCAAAATGGGGTCGAGAGGGTGACTCTTATCTATTTATCCTTTAAAGGTAGACGAACGCAAGCTAGACTTGTTTACTTCGGGCACCGTCTTAGGCTTGGTCCGCCAAGCCACTCCGGTCTACGAAAGCTCTACTATGTACCCGAACGTGGAGGGTTCCTTTGGATGACAGGGCTGTCACTTCCTGCCACCTACCTCTACAAACCGTGGGGCACACAGCAAACAAAGGCGATCTCCGGCCTAGACACCACGTCTATGCTATTGACCGCTACTCTAGCCTCGGCCTAGAACCGAGTTCAGAAAGCTAGAGCACTTCTTGCGAAGCGATGATCCCGTAAACAAGTATAACAAGAATTACGTCTAACAAAGATATGTCACGATAGATAAGTAGATCACCACGTATAAATCACCTAAAAGAGTGTTTACACGCCAAGGTAAAAGGAAAGGAAATACTACTCCACTTTATAAAAGGGAGGAACACTCCTTCCTTTTCCTTGCCCTCTCTCCTATTCTACTAAGATACAAGAGGCCCTTGGCCTAAGGATGAGAATTTTGTCTTCTATCTTGATGTTGGTGGTGTGTTGAGAGAGGGGGTGTAGCCCTTTATTTATAGCCTTGGAAGGTCGGCAATTTGGAGGCGGTTCCGGACGTCGGTGGCATTAATTGCAGGTGGAACCGACCTCCGGACGTCGGTGACAAACCGCCAGAGAAAGATGGGCCAGGGGGTCCACTGGCGGTTCGGCCGAACCCACTAGGGTGGTTCGGCCGAACCGGCCCGGACTCCCCGGGCCTGGTTCTTCTCTCGGTGCCTTCCTCTGGCTGTGTAATGGCCCAATCCACTTGCTTGGTTTGATGTTGAGGCTCTGTTTTGTGGTTTTGGGCTTTTGGACTATATTCTTTAGTCCGGGGAAAATCCGTCGATTGCAAAGTCCATGTTTCGTGCATGTTTTCCCTGTTTTCATATGAATTGCACCTGCACTCACGAATTCACCAAGACTTGTGGAAATGGTTAGATAAAAGCCCTATGTCTACTCTTGGTGGTGGATATGATTTCAAAAGGTGCATAAAGTTGACGGTAAAAATGGATCGTAAGGACCGTCAACAAGACCCCCACACTTAGCTCTTTGCTCGTCCTCGAGTAAAGCTAGTGAGCATAAGCGGGAGCATACTTCTCATGGTATGATGCTAGCATACAAATTATTCCAAGCCATACCTGCACCCGTGAACTTTGATGTGTCTACCATGTAATCTTGGGCGGTTGAGGAATGGAACGGTCATGATTCAAGTCATCATAACTCCCTCTGCTGAGTAACTCGGGTTTTTGATAGATTTTCAAAGTAAAAACATGGCTCATACTCCTCAAATGATCACTCTCAAATCGCTCAATGTTTATGGTTCCTCACCAAGGCATGATTTTCCTCTTTTCATCTTACTTCTACAAAAGGCTTTATGTGGAGCTTGGTAGGGAATGAAAGAGAGGCATACTTGTATCACATATTTTGCTGAACCAAAAGAGTGGATCCATGGAAAATGCAAGTCATACAACCGTGATCAAGATGTGCAAGTGTGTATGAGGGTGGTGTTGTGGAAATTGTACTCCTTTTTGTGTTCATTCTCTCCTTCTCTTTTTGATTGTTCGAGGAGGACATGGCTTATGATTCTTTCTTTCTTTTCTCTTCTTCTTCTTTTTTTTTTTTTTTTTTTTTTTTCAACATGCTCTACTTTTGTATGAGCAGGGATTATTCTTTCTTTTGCATAGCCATGTCTCCGATGATAACTTGAGAGAGAAGGGTAATAATGTGGAGTATTTATTTTGGTGGATAGATGGGCGTATTGCTTAACTTCCAGTGTAGAAGTTTAGCATGTGAGGTGGAGTGTATGTGATCTTGATCATGAGAGTATAACAAGCTTCTCACTAGGGTCACACAATTTTGATAAAGCTCAATGCAATGACAAGCAGCATATGTGTGTAGGCTTTGCAATGTGATCAACATATGGCTTTGGTGGGAATATAAGATCATTGAGGAGCATGAAGCTATAAATTTTAAATTTTTCAAGATAAATACCCAATTACTCTATGCAGGAGGAGCAAGATTCATCTCATCCAACCATATCACATTCGCCAACAACTTAGATAAACATGGGTTCCTATGAGATTGGTGTTCACAAGCAACAGCATATGATGCGAGGAATAAAGAGTATGCAGGCCAACCGTCTAGAAGCATGTAGTTTGAGGGAACAATAACGTTCATTTTATTCTTGAGTTAAATTTTAGTGATTGGCTCAAAAGGTTGGTTTAACTCATGAATTGGAGAGATAGAGTAGTGGGGTAGAATGCGCAAACCATCGCCTTGGGTGAAGTGGAGGCCAAGTGGACCATAGGATATTTGATCGAACCAAAGGTTCGGCCAAACCTTGCTTTCTTGTCTCGATGGCTCCACCTTCTTTTGTGTCGATTAGTGCGATGTTGTGCATCATGTTGGTGGGGAGATCTCAAATGTGTGCGTGATGAAGAACTAAAGAGATCTCCCCCACACTTGTTCTTGTATCTGCTTTATTTATTCGAAACAAACAAAAACAAAGCGAAGACAAAGAGGACTCTACCGGGGTTAAAGACCGGGGAGCCTAGATTTATTGAATTAAACTTTAGGTGCCTTATGTGTTTGAAACAAAGAGAGATGAAGCACCTTACTTATTATTTCTTTTTCAAGTGTTATTCGATTTTTCATTTTATAATTTTTATTTTATTTTGACATTTTCAAGGTGGAAGAAAAAGGATGCAAGTTGCGATACAAGTTACCTTTGTGGGGGAGGGAACCTCCCCCACACTTGTTCTTTTGCTCATGGCGTTTGATTTGGGGTTGAACCCAATGTGATTGTGGAAGGCCTTTGTGCGGTGTGGCTGTGATGTTGGTGCAATGTTTTGGTGGGGAGATCTCGAGCATGTGCGTGATGAAAACTCGAGAGATCTCCCCCACACTTGTTCTCTGCACCCGAGAATCCTGCCAAAAACACTACTCCTGCAAGCAATTTCCTCCAACTTGGAGAGGCAAGGTTAGCTCTCGGAGCACATACAAACAAGGTCCCGGGTTAGATGACCGGACCTCATTTGTACAGCCGAGGAAGAAAGGCACAAGCATGTCATGTGGACCATGTTTGAGTGCGATCATGGGCAAGATATTCCTCGTTGATAAAAACAACTTGAGGCTTAGTGATATGAAAACTTGAAACAGTGTAAGCCCCAACTCTAGGAGTGATATGATAAAACAACGAGGTGCACTCAAGAAGTCCTAATTGCTTGGAAAGTTCTTAACCATTCATGCATTGCATAGGAGGGATTTTGATATCGTTAACCATGGCGAGAGGATTCTAAGCTCATTCCTCATACGAGATATGTCTATGATTGCTCTAAGGAACACAAGTCATGACAAGCCAACCATGCATCAAGCACAAGAAGGAATATGATTCATTGCCAATGAGCATGCTTGTGAAGATCAGGAGTTTGTAGGCTCAAAGTTTGATAAGCAATGCTTATGAAAGCCTAGTAGATAGCAAGGATGTATGCATGAAGGGTGATACTCCCTATGGGAGAACCAAAGGGTAGTACCATTGCCTAACTACTACAAGGATGCATGGAAAATCATGTGGTAAGTAGGTGGGAGCCATACTCATCCACACGAATAAAAACCATATCACCCTTGGGCTTCCAATTATTAGCAAAGAATGTGGTCATACCTTTGTTGTGCGAGAGATATCAAATTGAAGTTGTAGGCTTGTTCCTTCACTTCGCACACCACAACAAGGTTGGTGTCGAAAAGGAGTCTTGACGTGTTGTTTTCATCAAGGTCCTCCTCCATGGGATCTTCGTGAGGCTCTTCACGCAAACCTTCTCACATTAGGCATGAGCTCAATGGAGGGGGACGAGTATGTGTCACGTCGGGGGTGACTTGTGTTTGAACTTGTCGCCTTCTTCAATGTGTTGATGAGCTGATTATTGTCCTTTTTCCTGGCTGCACATAAGAGCAATAACACAAAAGCGAACTCGAGCACGGGTTACGTTAGTGAAAACCAAATGGATTTCCCGTCGGTTGCCTTTGCAAGGATGTCCTTTTTTTTTTTCGCAACTCAATTTATTGAACAAATAAAAAAGAAGAGAAAGAGAAATCTTTTTCTTAACTTCAAGACAAAAAGCCAAAAGGGTTTGTCTCAAAATTGTTTTTCTTTGAGAATAATTTTTGACATAAAAAAGAAGAGTTGGAGACGATCGAAGATCAAAGAAGTTTATTTTCGAAAGACTCCAACTATGAAAATAAGAAAACCAAAGAAAAAAGAAAATCTTTTTCTTAAACTTGAGACAAAATATCATGAAAAATTGGGAAAATGTGAGAGCAAGAATTTTGTTTTAAGGGTTCTTGAATGCGGAAGGGATGAAATTGAAGAATTCAAACACCCTTGCATCCAAAAAGAAATGAAGTTCAACTTGGTCAACAACCCCACAATGGCTATATGCTTAAAGTCAAGGGGGCTGTGCCAAAATTCCATTAAAACTTTTGCTCAAAGCATTTTCCAAAAGGTTGGTTCAAGTTAAATTTTACCAAACTTATTCTCTCAGATTTTTTTTTTTTCAAGGAGGAAAAAGAACAAAATAAGAGTTTGGAGAATGATTCCAACAAGGAGGGAATTTATTTTGGAAAAACTCCAATTATTTAAATGGAAAAACCAAAAGGAGAAAGAAACAAAATCTTTTCTTTTCTTGAACTTGGGGCAAACAATTAAAATTCTCGGGAAGTGCAAGAGTAAGAATTTTGGAGAAAGAGTGCTTGAGTGGAATGTAAGTGAAGGCACGAAGCACTCTTTTTGGTTAACAACCCCATGATGGCTATGTGTTAGAGAGCCGGAGGGAGTTGTGCCCAAAATTCCTCCAAAATTTTGCTCAAAGCATTTTCCATAAAAAGATTGCCTCAAACTCATTTTCTAAAATAGAGTTTTTTTTTTTTTAATGCAAAAAGGTTTGAAGAATCCCAAAATGGTTTGGAACAATTCAAACATGCAGAAAGCAAATATGCAAGGAATGCGGTGTCTAGTGGGAAAACAAACATGCATGTGAAAAACAAATGATTTGCATTTTTTTTTTTATTATTTTTTTTCATATGTAAATCAGAAAAATCCGAATATGCATGTTGAGGAGAAATCAAATATGGAGGAAACAAATATGAGATAACTACCGATTATCCTATCGGCAAGGGCATCATCATTTTAAGTCCGATGAGCAAGACTTTTCTCCATCATCATGATTTGTCAATAAAGTCCCGGAGAAGGACCTGCAAGGTTAGTGCCAACAATATACAAGCACGATATTTGCAATATTTATGATAAACAAAAGCATCCACAACCATCCTAAAGAACATATAGCAAAACAAGGGACCAAGGTGGTTGTGGGCAGCAAAAGTGGTGTTGGCACTAACAGGCATTGACTCTAGAGATTCATGATGTGAGCATGAGTCATGTGGTTGTTCAAAGAAGAAGCTCCCATGCTCATTCAAAGATTCCTCTTTAGATTCTAGAGTCGATGCCTCATGAAATTCCATGGCCCAAGGTTTGTTTTCAAAAAGTTCTTGATCATCATCAAGAACGGTGCGTGAAGGGCCGAGAGGAAAAGGCTCAAATGGTGAAGAGGACCGTTTGGGTTCATAGGCATAGAAGGTTTCGTCGAACTCATCCTCTTCATGGGTGGAAAACTTTGCATCCTCATATAATGAAGGCTCGAGCGATCGGGTTCGGGATATGAACTTCACTTGCTCAAGTGGTTCATGATTGTGATGAGGATTCTCCAAAGGATTTTGAGTGGTGGTGGTGAAAACGGTTTTCCCATGATTCTCCGTCATATCCTCCTTATGAAAAGGATTTTTAGGAGGATCGGGAGGAGAAGGAGGTGGCGTCTTTACCCATGTGTAATTCGAGGTGTTTCCAAAATTTTCAAAAATTTCTTCCTCAAACTCAAAAGGGAACTCAAGAGGTTCATCTTCCTCTATCATTGTTCTTGTGTTAGATGAGGACTCGAGTGCTAGGTGCTCCATCATGGGCACCAGGTGTTGTGTCTCTTGCACAACGAGTTCCTCATCTTCGACTCCGGCTCTACGAGTAAGTCAGCGGAAAAAGGTGTGTTTTCCACAATTCGATCCAAAAGTTCGTGTGCTTCCGCTATGGTCTTATGAGAAAAAGATCCACCCGCGGCCATGTCAAGATAAAGTGCGGTATCGTTGCTCAATCCCGAATAAAAGTGTTGTAATAAAACGGGTTCGGGGAGCAATAATTCTGGTCCGGAGTCTGTTAGAGAACAGAACCGAATCCATGACGCACTTAAGGTTTCCTTTTCTTCTTGTCGAAAGCCTATTATTTCCGCTCGTAGAGAAGTGATACGAGATACGGGGAAGAATGCTAGACAAAATTTGTCTCGCAATTCTTTCCAATCACCGTTCACTCTCTTAGCGGTGTAAGTGTACCATTGCTTCGCCTTCTCATTGAGAGAGAAGGGAAACAACTTCCACTTCAATGTTTCTTGTGTCATGCCATGGATCAATCGGCATGAACACAAATGTTCAAACTCTCGCAAGTGTTCATAAGGATTTTCATGTTTAAAACCCGAAAAGGATAAACCTCTAATCATCGAAATGTAATCGGGGAGAACTCATAGCCAGGTGAAGAAATAGGTTGTGATGATGATGGTGGCTCTAAGAGTTCACCCCGTGGAGTGGAGAAGGATTGGATGGTTGGGTGTGACTCCATGATATGTTTTTGTGAAATTTTGAATGTAAGGAAAAAATAAAAACAGAACGGTAAGTAAGATAGATTACGAGGGCAAACCTGATTTGTTACAAAGATAACAACCGTTCCCCGGCAACGGCGCCGGAAATGCTTGTTGGTATTTCTTACGTCACGAATAAATCCGCAAGCGCACGGAATACCGTTGTAGCACTTCACCCGGGAGTATTCCAAGGTATCGTATTTATATCCGCGAGGGAACGGAGTATTTCTGCAACAAGGTTAGTTTACCCAAGGACAACCAAGACAACGTAGCAAAATGGGGTCGAGAGGGTGACTCTTATCTATTTATCCTTTAAAGGTAGACGAACGCAAGCTAGACTTGTTTACTTCGGGCACCGTCTTAGGCTTGGTCCGCCAAGCCACTCCGGTCTACGAAAGCTCTACTATGTACCCGAACGTGGAGGGTTCCTTTGGATGACAGGGCTGTCACTTCCTGCCACCTACCTCTACAAACCGTGGGGCACACAGCAAACAAAGGCGATCTCCAGCCTAGACACCACGTCTATGCTATTGACCGCTACTCTAGCCTCGGCCTAGAACCGAGTTCGAAAGCTAGAGCACTTCTTGCGAAGCGATGATCCCGTAAACAAGTATAACAAGAATTACGTCTAACAAAGATATGTCACGATAGATAAGTAGATCACCACGTATAAATCACCTAAAAGAGTGTTTACACGCCAAGGTAAAAGGAAAGGAAATACTACTCCACTTTATAAAAGGGAGGAACACTCCTTCCTTTTCCTTGCCCTCTCTCCTATTCTACTAAGATACAAGAGGCCCTTGGCCTAAGGATGAGAATTTTGTCTTCTATCTTGATGTTGGTGGTGTGTTGAGAGAGGGGGTGTAGCCCTTTATTTATAGCCTTGGAAGGTCGGCAATTTGGAGGCGGTTCCGGACGTCGGTGGCATTAATTGCAGGTGGAACCGACCTCCGGACGTCGGTGACAAACCGCCGAGAGAAAGATGGGCCGGGGGGTCCACTGGCGGTTCGGCCGAACCCACTAGGGTGGTTCGGCCGAAGCCGGCCCGGACTCCCCGGGCCTGGTTCTTCTCTCGGTGCCTTCCTCTCGGCTGTGTAATGGCCCAATCCACTTGCTTGGTTTGATGTTGAGGCTCTGTTTTGTGGTTTTGGGCTTTTGGACTATATTCTTTAGTCCGGGGAAAATCCGTCGATTGCAAAGTCCATGTTTCGTGCATGTTTTCCCTGTTTTCATATGAATTGCACCTGCACTCACGAATTCACCAAGACTTGTGGAAATGGTTAGATAAAAGCCCTATGTCTACTCTTGGTGGTGGATATGATTTCAAAAGGTGCATAAAGTTGACGGTAAAAATGGATCGTAAGGACCGTCAACAACGGCGCCGAAATGCTTGTTGGCATCTCTTAAGGTCACGCGGAAAGAAACACGTGACCGCGGGAGAGCCAAGGGTTTAAGTCACTTGCACTATTTAACCAAATAATCCACATCCAGTACAAGTACTAGATATGTATTATAAGGTGGGTCATGAATATCCGCAAGCGGACGGATAACCCGTTGTAGCATTTCACCCGAGAGTATTCAAGGGTATCGTATTTATATTTTCCCAAAGGAAGACATGGTTGATAAGAGTACTTATGTTCATGGTGTTACAAAAGAATGATGAAGTATTCACATTCCAATGCAGGGGTTAGGAGCAATAAGTTGAGGATAGTGTGACACACACCAAGGCGATGCATTCTCTTATAAAAGGGATAGAGGCGATCCTAGATAAAGCTAAACTAGACTAGCAGACCACTACTCCTAATGATACAACATTCATATGAGTGCGCAGCTTCTACCTAACATCCAAGATCATGCAAGCGCAAGCAAGCGTCTAATGCCTAGGCATCATCGGGAGATCCGTCTTACGCGAGGTCCGCCTCGCGACTCCGGCTTTTTAGACTCCTATGCCATGCCCGAACGTGGAGGATTACTTTGGATGACAAGGCTGTCACTTCTTGTCACCTACCTCTACAAACCGTGGGACACGAAGCACATTCAACGGTGGGTAGATAACCCCGAGCACCGTGCCGGCGTCACTAACCACAACTCTAGATCCCTCGAGGCACCGACATGGTGGTAAATCTAGAGCACCCTTGCGGGACGATGAACCCGAAGCCTATTCATAAGAACACTAGCCTAACTAGCATACGCTAGACGAAAGGATCAAAGCTAGCACTAAGTCATGCAAAGGCGTTCGTCGCTCAAGAATGAGCGACGAATGGCAATTAATCAAGTAAGATCGGGAGTAATCGGTGATCAAGTATGAACGAACGAAGAACATTCGATATGAGTTCATCTTCTATTAATGAAGAACGAAGAACGAACGACGAACTCATATGAACGAACGATGAACGATCAAACAAGATCATGACTACTCTATAAAGCTCATGACAAGGATATGAACGAAAGTATTCCATATATAAAAGATCAAGTCTCATAAAGAGAGGATACAAGAGCTATACCCAATTTTCCACAAGACTTTGGGAGCAATGAGGCAGCCCACTACTAAGCCTAGCACTACCTAGAAAGCCTCTAAACTTCTAGTGTGAGGAGAGAATGATCCTTGTGTTGTTGTGTGTTAAGGAGGGGGGGTACCCCTCCTTATATAGGCTTGAAAGGTCGGCTCCTGGAGGCGGTTTCGTAGGTCGGTGGCATTTAATGCGCGTGGAACCGACCTCCGGAGGCGGTGGGCAAACCGCCGAGAGAAAAGTGGGCCGGGGGGCCACCATGACGGTTCGGCCGAACCGCCTTGTTGGTTCGGCCGAGCCGCCACCGGCCCCTCCTGGGCTGGGCTTTGGCGGTTGGCTCCCCACCTGGATGTTGGTCTTTGATCCAGGTGCGTGAGGCCTTATTTGTGTTGGATTTCGTGGTCGTTGGCCTTTTATCTTGGAGTTGATTCCCGCGGCGAAGTGGAAGTTTTGTAAAAGTGTTGATTTGTCGCCTCGGGGCTCGGAATTCATCATTTTCCACCCGCACACTAAAAATCTAGAGGTACACGTGGAACTAGGTTATTTCTAAGTAAAATGCATGCAAGACATGCCTAGTCCTTCTCATTTATTTGACTAATTGACGGTCGAAATTGGTCCGTAACGACCAGTCAACAATTATTAATTAGAAATTAATCATTACTTAAGTTCATTACTTTGCAATTAGTAATTAACAATTAATAATTCCTCGGGTTTATAAATTAGCAATTTATAATTAATCATGTTCATTAAGCAATAAGTAACAATTGATCATGCTCATTAATTATTGCTTAATCATGGTCATTAATTAATAGTTAATTGTGTTCCTTAATTATTAATTAAGCCTTAACTAATGACAAGCAATAACATAGAAAGTACTAAATTGGGATCACATGAAATGACGGTGTTTATGTTTAATTTTGGAAAACCAACTTAACAAAAAATTTTGTCTGCAGTATCTCTAATTTTTAAAGAATTTCATTTTTCAAAATCAAATAATAATTAGCATAAAATAATAGATTATCTTAATCAAAGAAAGGTAATTAATTAAACTATGAAATTATAATTTCTCAAAATAGGCATTTGAATGCATAAATAAATAGGAAATAATTTTATGAACCTAATGAACTTTGTTTGACATTTTTCCGATTTTTCCTGAATTTTCGACGAATTTTTGAAGTTTGATAAGGGTTACGTGCCACACAACGGGTCACGAGTTTGACCAAACCAGATCTCGTATGGCCACACGGGATCCAGGCCTGTGTGGTCTGCTGTGAGGCGCCGGCCATGGTGGGTGGCGGCCGGAGCGGCGGCGGTTGGCTGGAGCGGCGCGGGAGGAGGAGAGGTGACGAGTCGGTTGGCTCCGGACACTCGGTGCGATGCGGGGAATCGAGGGGTGGGTTCCGCGGTGGCGGAGGTGGCCGGAAAAGGTGCCGGCGGTGAGGTGCGAGCCGGAGAGACCTTCGGCAGCGTCCACAACTCACCACGCTCAACCAAAAGACGAACGGTTTGTTGCTAGAGCTCCATAGGATCATCACGAAGACCGGCATAGGGTTCTTGAATGCCGGGGTGGTCGGAATATAGCGTGCGCCGGTGAGGGCAGAGGCGGCGGCGCACGGAGCTAACGAAAATGGAAAATCCCGGCGTCTCGGTGGGGAAAACTCAACGCCAAGCTACCAACGAGAAAGAGAGTAAACTATTGCGCACGTTTGGAATCAACCAACAGGGAAATTGCTCACCGGTGTGGAGTATTTTGCAGAGAAACGGATGGAGGTCGTCGGGGTGACACCGGAGCAATTCTTGAAATTCTTCTTGCCCGGTTGAGGATTTGGGGTGCGGTCTCTTCGTGGAGCTCGAGAGGTGTGAGGCGCGTCCGGGGTTGCTTCGTCCGGACCCGGGCTGAAGTGTGGCAGCGGCGCAACGGAGCTCGGCCATTGGTGGCCATGGCGGGGTGCTCGACTCGAAGGAATAGAGAGAGGAGAGGTGATGAGCTCGGCCCGGGCTTTATCCCAACGGCTGGGGGTTGAGGCGGTAAGGGAGCTCTGCGTAGCGCCGACTGCGGAGGGCACGCGGCCGGGCTTGCAGCGCCGCTCGTGGTGAGGCGGTGCGGAAGGGAGAGAGGAAGAAGAAAGATTGACCGGTGGGGCTGCGGTTATTTTACAAAAACACCCTCGGGTTTTTGGTTAATTAAACAAGGCCGTTACAAAGCTCGAAAAATCTCGAACAATTCAGGGTTGGAAATGAAAACATTTTAAATCTTTTTTCTTATTGGCCGAAGTTAAAATTCTAAATAAATTTCAGATTAAAAATTCAAGTTTAAATTAAAAGAGAAGCTTTCATTATTTCTTGTAGACATTTTTACAAAAGAAAATAATTTCAAAGAAGCTTCATAAATATTTTATTTTTGTGTTTAATCCACGGAAAATGTTAAACACCCTCATTTACTTTTATTTAATTCCTTCTTAAGAATTTTTCTTTAGCTTAGGTTAATTTGATATTTTATGTGCATTTCTTTATCACAAAAGTAAATATTTTCACAAATGCACACGATGACATGTTCATGAATGACATGAAATGCATTTATTTCGATAGTTGTTACGAGAGTGCCCTCGTGGCCGGGTTGTCGTGCACCACAGGATCACGACGACCATTGGAGGCGGTGTATCGGTTGCTAAAGCACAACGTCCTTGGGCTGTTGTAGCCGGGCCGTGAACGTCGACTTCATCATCAATCGAACTATCTTCTACCCTCATCGAAAGATCGGGAATAAACCCCACGGGTTTCATATCGTGGTCGGTGACAACTCAAGAGGAGAAAGAGGGAGAGGGAATCTCACGAATCTGTTTGAATAGAAGTCTTCCTTTGTCACCTAAGAGTGTTGTACCTGCAGGAAATCACAATCCTCACACCACACAATTAGATCGAGTACTTAAAACGACAACCAACAACAAGAACGAAGAACAAGAACAAACAACACAAGAGAGACACGGGATTTGTTCGTCGAAGTTCGGACCCCTCATAAAGAGGTTCCTACATCTCCATTGAGGAGCGCAGAAAGAGCCGGGTCTCTCTCAACCCTAATCCTCCCCAAGTGACCACAAAGGTCAAGCTTGGTTTTCTTCTTCTTCTTCTTTGATTCCCCTCCTTCGAAGGCGAATCACAACCTTCACAAACTTCCCAATGATCACCACAATCTTGGGAGCTCTAGGGTGACAGATAGCCAATTTAGGAGAATAAATCTCCAAGAGTAACAAGTGAAGTAGAGTTTGCTTGCTAGGGAAGATGTTCTCAAGGTTGGGATGATGCTTCTCAAGCTTGGATGTAGGACGACGCTCTCACAAATGGGCTTGAATCTCAAGGGAAGCGAGGGAGAGGTGAGAGCAAGAGCTTGAGGATGAAGAGAGTGTTCAAAAAGCACCAGCAACCTATCAACCATGATGGGAGAGGCTATTTATAGGAGTGGACTGAAAAAGAGCCATTGGTAGTGTAAAGGTAGAAATGACAAAAGTTCCGTCGATCACGATGTTCCGTTGGACACATTCTATTTCCGACGAAGTTCCATTGGACACAAACATGTGAGAGAGCTTCCCTATATTTCGTACTTGTGGGGTGCCTAGAAACAATGTGCTCACGTGTCAATTATATGAGAATAAGCAAAAGGAGGCACACCGCACAAAAAGCATGCCATAATTTTAGCAACATAGACATAAAACACACATTAAAACCATAAACATTCATCATTCATCATCCACGAGCATAAACTTGCAAAGTACTTAAACTAGCCCTACTACATTAAAGCACCACATAGTCACGGAGAAGTTCCATAAGTTCCAACACTAAGATAGAAAGATACAAAGCAATCCCTTTATCTCTTTTATCTCCCCCTTTGGCATCAAGGCACCAAAAGGAGTGAAAGAAAGACAACACAAGATACAAGCGACTCGCTCGTCGTTCTCGGAGACGATCTCGGTGTCGACTCTATCGGGAGGGGCCTCCTCCTCTTCTTCTTCCTCGCCTTCTTCTTCTTCATCCTCACTCTCTTCCTCTTGATCTTCATCATCATGGGCAGGTGGTGGTGGAGCAAAGTCACCGTCATCATCGGACCACACATACACCGGGCATCCTCATCCGAGTTAAATTTTGGATCCTCATTGCCTTGAGCCTTTGGGTGTTGCGCTTGGTCGGTTGCTCATTCTTATGGGCCTTTGCACCAAAGGAGGAGTGTAACAACTCACAGCAATAAAATGCATTTCATGTCATCATGAGCATGTCATCACATTGTTGCATTTGTGAAGATATCACATTTGGTGTTAATTATAAGCACATAAAATAACAATTTAAATAAAGAAGAAAGGAAGTGTTAAAAAGAAAGAAAATAAGAAGAAAATTCATGTTTAACATTTTCTATAGCTTAATTATCATAAATAAAGATTTATGAAAATTTCCTGAAAGCATTTTGTCATGTAAAAATATTTACGAGAAAATAAACAAAGTCTCTTTTATTAATTTAACTATGAAATTTTCAATCCGAAAATGATTTGGAATTTCTACTTGGACTTAATAGGAAAAAGATCTAAAATGTTTTCATTTAAACCCCTGAAAAATTTGAGAATTTTTGGAGCTCGGGAAGATCACTTTTTAATTTTGCGAAAGGAGAAGGGCCTTTTTGCAAAATGGCCAAGACAGAGCCCGGGCATCGGCCTCTTCTTCTCTCTACCTCTCTCACCGCGCGCTCGACGCCGCCCGCGGCCGCACCGCCTCCGGCCGGGCCGCCACGACCACGCCACGCAGCTGCTTGCGCAGTGTTTGCTCGAACCGCCTCGGGCGGCGAGATAAAGGCCCCGCCGGTCCTCATTTTCTCCCTCTCCCTCTCACTTCGCCTCCCCGCCATAGCCGTCGTCCCTGGAGCTACGCCGCCGGGCCGCTCCGGTCTCTCCCCGTCCAAGCCGCCACTCCCGGAGGCTCCGCCGGGACTCTGCGAAGCTCCACGACCCGAGCAATCCTCTTGAGCATCTCCGCTCCGTCTAGGCGAGCTAGTTTTTCCTCCATGGCACCTAACCGTCGACTTCCGCCATCCCCGCGATTCGGTGCGCCGTGGTGAGCAATTGATGATCTTTTCTCTTCGGACGGTGCGCAACTACATGCTCTATATTCTCGGTAACTCATCCTTGCTATTGTTCTACGAAAGGCGAGCAATCACCGGTCTTCTCCGCGTCCGGTCGCCGCCGTCTCCGCCTCCCACGGTGAGCACCATCTTCCGGTCATGCTCATGTGTCTAGGACCTCGCGACGAGCTCGCTTATACTGTGTAGAAGCTCCTAGCTTAATTTTCCCCAAGTTTTGTCCACTATGGTGAGCTTGCGCCATGGCCGGAGCTCCGTCGTGCCCGCCTCTCGCCGTCGGCATGCTTCCGGCCGAGCTCATGCTCCTTCGTTCACACCGGAGTGTTCGCCGCGTCGAGTAGAGCTTGAAAGTGGTCTCACGGCGAGCTTTGGGCCATCGCCGGCCGACTCCGGCTGTCGCGCCGCCGCGAGCCCGCCGCCGCGGTGGTGCCACACCGCGGGCCACACGCGGGTGGGATCGCGTGTGGCTACGCGGGATCGGGTGTGGCCAACCCTGTGGCCCTCCGTGTGGCACGATGAATTGAATTTAAATTTCCAAAACTCGTTAAAAATCAGAAAAATGTCAAACCAACTTTGTTAGACTCGGAAAAATAAGATTTAATTAATTTGTGAAATAAAATATTTATTTTGAGTAAATTATTTTATAATTAGTAATTAATCACTTTCTTTAATTAAAGAAAAGCTATTATTTTATGGAAATAAAACGTTTAATTATGAAAAATAATTTTATTTGATGAAGGAGATACTTGCAGACGAAATTAATGATGAAATTTATTTTCCAAAATTAAACTTAAACTATATTATTTTATGTGATCACAATCCATTAACCTTTAATCACTTAAGGTCATTATTTGTTTATTGCCTAATAAACCAGAATAATTAATTAATTATTAAACCTAAGTAATTAAGGAAACAAAACTAATTAATAATGATCTTGATTAAGCATTTATTAATCAGCATAAAAAATGTTAATTAATGCTTAATGAACGTACTTATCCCTAAATTGCTAATTAACTTAGGTGATTAAGCATTAATCATTAATTATTATTTATGGGACTTAATCAATGCATCCTTACATACTTTCATCATACGCATTCATGCATACATGATTGTGATTCGTGACGCATTGCTTGGTCGACTAGGTTACGAAGTGATCGAGGTTCCACCCGAGTGCGAGTCGAGAGCGGGGATCTCGAAGTCGACCTAGCCGCCGAGGAGGCTAACTTCGAACGGACTCAAGGCAAGCCCCGGTGCATCCTACCTATGCTTTTAAATATTTTACTTTATCACATAGTACGGTTATGCTTGTGCATTAGGTGTTAGGGTTTGGTTGACACCCTAGATGCATTATGGTAGGTTTCCGTTTGTTTATTCTATACTTGGTACAGGTAGCTCAATAGAGGCTAAGCTTAATTCATAGTGGCAACGGTAGATGGTTAGGACACTTAAAGCATGGAGGCTTTAAGAGTTTTGTGTTGACACTAAAGATGATGAGAGTGTTAATGAAGTTGAGACCGGACGGGCCCCGTAGGAGAAAGGGCAAGACGGAAATGAGGTCTTGCAAGGTGGTAGCCCCGTTTGTGTCGGTCAAGGACCGTACCGTTGTCGGCTTAGTTGAACAAGTATGAACGTACCGTACTACATGCTGGTATCATGGGCCCGACAAGCTGATGTACCATATCGGCCCGGAGATGTAGCGTAGCCAACTCTCTTTTACTGGTCGTTAGTGAGAGGATAGTCTCACGAGAGGGAGATGGGTCGACCACGAGGGAAGTCGTGGCTTCGCCATACTCCGGGGAGCTGGAAATGGCTAGTCCGTTGTCGGGTGCTAGCGGGAAAGGTTGTCGTATACGAACGGTGTGATGCGTATACGTCGTGTAGTCGGGTTTTGCCAGCTGGTATAAATCGATTCGAATCGTCTGTCCCTCGCGATAATGAGTACCGCTTGTTTAGCTCGTCACATCGTAGTAAAATTTATGGAAGATGAAGATGAGAGATGGAAGAATTAAGATCTATTTTTTATCTTGATTGAGAACTTGGTTGAAATGGTGATAGGTTGCAAACACCAAGGCTAATGAACTTAACCTGAGCTAAAATACTGAAAGTAAGGACCCACCCTTTAATGCTGTTTTTCGCAAAGGAGTAAACCCCACGACCGGAAAGCCTTTGCATACTAGGCGTCGGCCTTAGCGTGCCATGTTGACGGGTCGGTCTTGCTGAGTATTAGAATACTCACGGTTTGTTCATTACCTTTCGGGGAATGAGTTGTACTATCACGACTTGTATGGCAGCTTCCCCGAAGAGGAGCAATGTCCGGAGGGAGGTTCCCTTCGGTGGGAACGTATCCCCACACCTTGAAGAGAGAGGACCGTGATGTACGAAGGGCTCGGTGCATCACGTTGTTTCGTTTGAAGTCTTTTGAGTTGTATAATAGACAAGCTTCCGCTGAATACTCGTAGGATGTTAAACTTCAATAATGTTATATTCCGCTGCAAGAATGTTTGTTTTCGAAAACCTGGTTGTATTATACCATGATGTATATATTATGGCTTGTATGAGATGATGTTTCTGTTGTAACTCGCTTCATCGAGTGTCCATCTGTTCCGATTCCCGGGTATCCCGGAGGAGATGTCACAGCTAGTATCGGAGCGGTTCGGAGGCAACAGACACATCATTACAAGTCTATTTTCAAAATTTAACACGTTCATACGATAGACGACGAGAGAGTACGGAGCCTATAAGGATGTAGAATAGTTAGATTTTTACTAACTATTCGACGTTTGGGATTTTGGGAAGTGCTAACTATTCGTCGTAGTTTTCTTTACTATGGTACGTATAGTTAGTTCACGAGCATGCATCATGTCATATTATGCACTAAATAAATATTTGGGTATGTACTTAGCTAGTTCGTAGTACTCTATAGGTTGTTCGTTCGTTTTCTTACGTGGGAAGAAGTGTTTAACTTGTTTAAACATGTTCCCTGCAGATGCCGGTCACTCGTGCTAGGAAGCGCGCCCGGGAGGAGGAGGATGCACGAGCTGCACGTGTGGCGGAGCTGGAGCAGCAGCTTCACGGCTTGGAGTTGAGGACACAGAGCCGGAACCGACGGTTGGGTGCTTGGAAGCACCGCTGTCGAGTGGACTGTCGGGAGGTCTAGAGGTCCCACGCCGGGATCGCGGAGCTGGAGGAGCAGCTAGTGGAGGTGACCCGCGCGCGTGATGAGTACCGCGAGGCGGTCATCGCCTTTGACGAGCAGCTGACTACGGTTACCGAGGAGCGAGACGCCGCCCGCGCGGTAGACGACGCGCACGAGCTACGATCGAGAGATAGTGACGGCACGGCGGGACCACTTAGTGGAGATCCCGGTCACGAGAGAGGTCGAGCTGGGTCGGCTGCGAGGCACGGTACAACGGGCTAGCCGAGGCACACCACGCACTTGCTCCACGACCACGACGACCTGGTTGAGGAGTTCGAGCGGTTGCAGCAGCGAGTAGGGTCCACCGAGACGACGCCGAGGAGGTCTCCGGGATGTACTACGAGCCACCACCCGCTGCACCGGCCGAGGACGTCGAGTCGGACGGCGACGATCCACGCGCCGTCGGCTTAGTTGTGTTGTGTTTCCACCGATGTAGGAGGGTAGCCACATTTTGCTGACATAGGTCGGATGTAGATGGGGTACTAGCGGATGTTGGTCGGTTGGGAGTGTATGGAAAGTGGGTTTAAGTTGTACCAACAATAACAAATGGAAAGGAAGTGGTAGTAATATATATATGCGAGTTGTAGAATAAAAAGATTTGCTGAAATATTAGGATTAGTTTCTACTTGTATCCGATACTCTTACTTCTTCACGAGAGATGGACAGCACGAGTACGGGTGTGAGTGAAGTAAGAGGATCAAGGGAGGATGTTCGTGTAGTCGAGCTGGAGAGACAGCTGCAGGAAAAGGAGGAGTTGTTAGCACTTAGAGAGGCGCGGTTGCTAAACAAGGAGCAGCAGATTCAATTTAAGGATCAGCAACTAGCAAACGCACATGCACCGATCACTCGGTTAGAGCAAGATCTACTGCAAGCACACAATGCAATAATGAATGAAGCAATAGGACAACAACCTCCAGGAGATGAACCGATAGTGCAGGAAAATCCTATGGAGGCTGAATCGAAGAAGAAGAGGAGGATCCTGAAGAGATAATGGACGTGGATTCGGTCATAGACTTCACGGAGATTCCACGACTAGAGGATGCGGAATCCGAGACGAGGAAGTTCCATAAGCCGGGAGGTGACATCCGGGCGTCGCGAAGAGTAGTAGAGTGCTAGCTAGTAGCAAGTGAGAAAACTAGTATGTAAAATAGGCGCTAGTTAAATAACGAGCGTGATGTAACCACGCATGAGTGTATCATAGGAATCGTTGTAACGTGGATGTATAAACATGTGTTACTTGGATTTGGTGGTGCTTTAATAAAGATGGCTTGTTGCATAAAGATTCCTTTGGAAGTCCTCATCTACGTATTCCTGTTTCTTCCATTATTATGTTGGAATGAAGATGTCTAACGTAAACTTTTCTTGGACAGAATGGTTGGAACAAGGAGACGCGATGAGCCCGAGAGTTCTCAACGCGGGGCGGGAACACCACCACCACCCCCGACCTTGGCACGAGGCCATCGCTGCGAGTATTAGATTCTCGCGCGGAGCAGCGGGAATTATTGGAGCAATTGGTTCGTAACACGGCTCCACGAGAACGTCACCAGGGCCGCAATGCACCGGAAGAAAGGGTGACCTTCTCGGACTTCTTATCGGTTCGCCCCCGGTCTTCTCGGATGCGGGTGAGCCCTTGGAAGGCGATAAGCGGCTACGCACCATCGAGTCGAAGCTGGAGTTGTTTCCATGCACGGATCATCGAGAAGACCCTCTTCGCTTCTCAGCAATTGCAAGGGTTTGCTCGGAGCCTGGTGGGCCAACTACAAAGTGATGTTTCCTCCAGGACATCAAATTTCATGGGCGAGTTTACTAAAGCCTTCGAGAGAGCATCATATTCCAGAAGGCTTAATGAATCGAGAAAAGGAAGGAGTTCCTATCATCGAAGCAAGGGGATATGAATGTGCACACCTACTCCAAGGTATTTAACCGCCTTGCTCGGTACGCGCCTCGAACATGTGGACACGGATGCCAAAAAGAAGAATCTATTCAAGGAGGGAATGAGTACCAAGCTACAATCTCGCTTGGTGTTGAACAAGACCGACGACTTCACCGACTTTGTGAGTGACGCTATCGCACTAGAAGACTCTATCCGTCTTCATCGGACGGAGAAGAACAAGAAGAGGCAGGCTACTGGACAAGGAAGTGGGGGACCCTCAAAGTACGAGGCTGGTCTACACTGCACCGTCGGGTCGGCGTTATCAGCATACACCTTCTCGTCCCAATTTCTACCGGCAGAATCAATCACCCCAGCAACCTCGGCAACAGCGGTCGTATCGATATCGTCCGCCTTACCAGCAACGAGAATAGTCAAAATCCCGGACCGGTGGGTCAAGCACCGCAGCGAATGGACCGCCATGTTTCAATTGTGGCCGTTCAGGACATTATTACCGCAGTTGTCCATATCCTCGGAAGGCACCATATGCACCCGGACCTCAAGGACAACCGCGAGAACCAACGGAGGGCACCAGCCAAGAATACACAAGTGAAGACGGCCGTGCCAACTTTACTACGGCCGAGGAGCTACCCGAAGGAGGACAAATCTTAGCGGGTATGTTTTCTATCGCTGATCATCCTGCTATGGTTTTATTTGATTCGGGAGCTACGCATAATTTCATCGACCAGTCATATATTGCTAAGCATTGCATCACACCATCTAAGTTGACATGGACACATATTATCTCAACACACTGGGGTAAAATTCTTACCAATGAAGCAGCTGCTAATATGCCATTAAGATTGGGTAGCAAGGTTTATCCTACTTCATTAATCATATTGGATGGGCAAGGGTTAGATGCAATTATTGGCATGCAATGGATGAATTTCCACAAAGCAGTATTGGATATAGCATCTCGAGCCGTATATCCGAACTCCGCTGTTCATGGTCGGGATTGCTTGCTCTTAACTTATCCTCAAGCTATGCTGCCAATGGTCACTAAGGTTGTAGGTAAGAGTCCGGAGGATATACCCATAGTCTGTGAGTATCCGGATGTCTTTCCGGACGACTTGCCGGGACTACCGCGGATCGAGCGGTAGAGTTTAAGATAGAGTTACAGCACTGGAACAGCACCAATATCAAGAAGGTCGTATCGGATGCCACCGAATGAGCTGGCAGAATTCAAAGTGCAACTAAAGGAATTATTGGACAAAGGATATATACGTCCAAGTTCATCACCATGGGGATGCCCGACCTTGTTCGTAAAGAAGAAAGACAAGACATTCGAGGCTATGTGTGGATTATAGGCCTCCGAATTCGGTCACCATCAAGAACAAGTATCCTCTTCCGAGGATTGATATCTTGTTTGATCAAGCTGATGGGAGCTAAAGTTTTCTCCAAGATAGATCTTCGCTCGGGATATCATCAGATTAAGATAAGAGCCGAAGATATACCGAAGACTGCATTTTCCACAAGGTATGGACTTTATGAGTATCTCGGTGATGTCATTTGGATTGACCAACGCACCAAGCACATTTCATGTATCTTATGAATTCGGTATTCATGCCCGAGCTGGACAAGTTTGTCGTGGTATTCATTGACGACATCTTAATCTACTCTAAGTCGGAAGAAGGACATGCCAATCACTTAAGGGTGGTGTTGCAACGACTCATGGATCATCAGCTCTATGCTAAGTTCAGCAAGTGTGAATTTTGGCTAAAGGAAGTACCATTCCTAGGTCACGTGATATCCGCCGAAGGAGTGGCCGTTGACCCAGGCAAGGTTCAAGAAGTGTTGGATTGGGATTCACCGAAGTCTGTCTCACGGATCGGGAGTTTCTTGGGATTAGCTGGTTATTATCGAAGGTTTATCCCAAACTTCTCAAAGATCGCCAAGCCAATGACTAAGCTATTGGAAAAGGATAAGAAGTACGTATGGAGCAAAGAATGTGAAGAAGCTTTTCAAACGTTGAAGAAGTTGTTGACCACAGCTCCCATACTTGCTCGGCCAGATTTGACGAAGCCTTTTGATGTGTATTGTGATGCATCGGGAACGGGACTCGGATGTGTTCTAATGCGGGAAGGTCGAGTGATTGCCTATGCGTCCCGACAACTAAGGCGTCATGAGGAACACTACCCTACCCATGATCCGGAACTAGCAGCAGTAGTACTCGCATTGAAAGGTTGGAGACACTATCTCTTGGGTAATTTGATACATTTATACACGGACCACAAGAGTCTCAAGTACATCTTCACTCAAGCAGATCTGAATATGCGACAGCGAAGATGGTTAGAATTGATCAAGGATTATGAACTGGAAATTCACTACCACCCAGGAAAGGCAAACGTGGTAGTTGATGCTTTAAGTCGCAAGGCCCATTGCAATAACCTCGCGGCTCAACTTATGATTCAAGCACAACCATCCGAAGGTGAGGAGCCAAACCTTAGGATCATTCCGTATGGAACCTTGACTAATTTGGCTCCGATTCCTACCATTCGTGAAGAAGTGGTAACAACTCAACGGAAAAGCGTTGGTATAGGGCACATAAGGAGACGACTCAGGAAGGGTGAAGTCAAATGTTTCAGGGAGGACGAAGCGGGAGTTATTTGGTTTAAGGAGCGATTGGTAGTACCAAAAGATCTACCACTTCGCAAGAAGATAATGGATGAAGCTCATATGTCCAAATATTCTATTCATCCTGGAACTAATAAGATGTATCAAGATCCGAAGCAAAGATTTTGGTGGACGCGCATGAAGCGAGAAATAGCCAAGTATGTCAATGAATGTGATGTCCGTCGACGGGTCAAAGCCGAACACTTGAAGCAAGCAGGACCCTTACAACCTCTCGAGTATTCCTGAATGGAAGTGGGAAGACGTCGGTATGGATTTCATCGTGGGATTACCACTAAGTCCACGGAAACATGACTCTATCCGGGTTATTGTGGACCGGTTGACGAAGTCTGCTCACTTTATACCGGTACATACACGGTACACTCGCCGAGAAGTATGCGGAACTCTACATTGCTCGGATTCTCTGTTTGCATGGAGTGCCGAAGACCATTATATCGGACAGAGGAACACAATTTGTCTCCAGATTCGGGAACAACTGCAAGAATCCTTGGGAACGAAGTTGATACGAAGCTCGAGCATATCATCCTCAAACGGATGGGCGGACGAAAGGATCAATCAATACCTAGAGGATATGCTTCGAGCATGTGTCTTGACCTATGGTAAAGATCGGGAGAAGTGTTTACCGTTAGCGGAGTTTTCCTACAATAACAGCTATCAAGAGATTGCGGGAATGTCGCCGTTCCAAGCTCTATATGGACGTAGTTGTCGTACACCCTTGAATTGGTCTGAAAGTGGAGAAAGAGTAATCTTCGGACCAGATTTAGTAAGAGACGCGAGAAGAACAAGTACGTCTCATCCAACAGAACCTCAAGAGGGCTAAATCTCGACGGATCGGTTATACCGACAAAAGACGTCGAGAGTTAGTATTTCAGGTTGGAGATCAAGTCTATCTCCGAGTATCTCCTACCAAAGGTGTTCAAAGGTTTGGAATCGAGGGCAAGTTAGCGCCACGATACATCGGACCTTTTCCAATCTTGGAAAGATGTGGAGTCGTGGCGTATCGACTGGAATTGCCACCCCACTTGGCAAGTATCCATAACATATTTCATGTATCTCAACTAAAGAAGTGTTTAAAACCACCCATGGATATACCGACAATCGAGGTGGAACGAGTTACAACCCGACTTGACCTATGACGAACGACCAATTAAAGTTCTCGACACCAAGGATAGAATGACTCGTCATCGGACCATCAAGTTCTACAAGATCCAATGGAGTAATCACTCGGAAGCTGAAGCTACTTGGGAACAAGAAGAGTTTCTTCGATCAAACTACCCCGAGTTCTTTAGCACTATCGCCTAGTCGTTTCGATCGTGAATCTCGGGACGAGATTCCTGTAAGGGGAGGGCTGTAACAACTCACAGCAATAAAATGCATTTCATGTCATCATGAGCATGTCATCACATTGTTGCATTTGTGAAGATATCACATCTGGTGTTAATTATAAGCACATAAAATAACAATTTAAATAAAGAAGAAAGGAAGTGTTAAAAAGAAAGAAAATGAGAAGAAAATTCATGTTTAACATTTTCTATAGCTTAATTATCATAAATAAAGATTTATGAAAATTTCCTGAAAGCATTTTGTCATGTAAAAATATTTACGAAAAATAAACAAAGTCTCTTTTATTAATTTAACTATGAAATTTTTAATCCAAAAATGATTTGGAATTTCTACTTGGACTTAATAGGAAAAAGGTCTAAAATGTTTTCATTTAAACCCCTGAAAAATTTGGGAATTTTTGGAGCTCGGGAAGATCACTTTTTAATTTTGCGAAAGGAGAAGGGCCTTTTTGCAAAATGGCCAAGACAGAGCCCAGGCGTCGGCCTCTTCTTCTCTCTCCCTCTCTCACCGCGTGCTCGACGCCGCCCGCGGCCGCACCGCCTCCGGCCGGGCCGCCACGACCACGCCACGCAGCTGCTTGCGCCGCTGTTTGCTCGAACCGCCTCGGGCGGGAGATAAAGGCCCCGCCGGTCCTCATTTTCTCCCTCTCCCTCTCACTTCGCCTCCCCGCCATAGTCATTGTCCCCGGAGCTACGCCGCCGGGCCGCTCCGGTCTCTCCCCGTCCAAGCCGCCACTCCCGGAGGCTCCGCCGGGACTCTGCGAAGCTCCACGACCCGAGCAATCCACTTGAGCATCCCCGCTCCGTCGAGGCGAGCTAGTTTTTCCTCCACGGCGCCTCACCGTCGACTTCCGCCATCCCCGCGATTCGGTGCAGCCGTGGTGAGCAATTGATGATCTTTTCTCTTCCGGACGGTGCGCAACTAGATGCTCTATATTCTCGGTAACTCATCCTTGCTATTGTTCTACGAAAGGCGAGCAATCACCGGTCTTCTCCGCGTCCGGTCGCCGCCGTCTCCGCCTCCCACGGTGAGCACCATCTTCCGGTCATGCTCATGTGTCTAGGACCTCGCGACGAGCTCGCTTATACTGTGTAGAAGCTCCTAGCTTAATTTTCCCCAAGTTTTGTCCACCGTGGTGAGCTTGCGCCATGGCCGGAGCTCCGTCGTGCCCGCCTCTCGCCGCCGGCATGCTTCCGGCGGAGCTCATGCTCCTTCGTTCACACCGGAGTGTTCGCCGCGTCGAGTAGAGCTTGAAAGTGGTCTCACGGCGAGCTTTGGGCCATCGCCGGCCGACTCCGGCCGTCGCGCCGCCGCGAGCCCGCCGCCGCGGTGGTGCCACACCGCGGGCCACACGCGGGTGGGATCGCGTGTGGCTACGCGGGATCGGGTGTGGCCAACCCCGTGGCCCTCCGTGTGGCACGGAATTGAATTTAAATTTCCAAAATTCGTAGAAAATTCGTTAAAAATCGGAAAAATGTCAAACCAACTTTGTTAGACTCGGAAAAATAAGATTTAATTAATTGTGAAATAAAATATTTATTTTGAGTAAATTATTTTATAATTAGGAATTAATCACTTTCTTTAATTAAAGAAAAGCTATTATTTTATGGAAATAAAACGTTTAATTATGAAAAATAATTTTATTTAATGAAGGAGATATCTGCAGACGAAATTAATGATGAAATTTATTTTCCAAAATTAAACTTAAACTATATTATTTTATGTGATCACAATCTATTAACCTTTAATCACTTAAGGTCATTATTTGTTTATTGCCTAATAAACCAGAATAATTAATTAATTATTAAACCTAAGTAATTATGGAAACAAAACTAATTAATAATGATCTTGATTAAGCATTTATTAATCAGCATAAAAAAATGTTAATTAATGCTTAATGAACGTACTTATCCCTAAATTGCTAATTGACTTAGGTGATTAAGCATTAATCATTAATTATTATTTATGGGACTTAATCAATGCATCCTTACATACTTTCATCATACGCATTCATGCATACATGATTGTGATTCGCGACGCATTGTCTGGTCGACTAGGTTCGAAGTGATCGAGGTTCCACCCGAGGGCGAGTCGAGGCGGGTATCTCGAAGTCGACCCAGCCGCCGAGGAGGGTAACTTCGAACGGACTCAAGGCAAGCCCGGTGCATCCTACCTATGCTTTTATATATTTTACTTTATCACATAGTACGGTTATGCTTGTGCATTAGGTGTTAGGGTTTGGTTGACACCCTAGATGCATTATGGTAGGTTTCCGTTTGTTTATTCTATACTTGGTACAGGTAGCTCAATAGAGGCTAAGCTTAATTCATAGTGGCAACGGTAATGGTTAGGGCACTTAAAGCATGGAGGCTTTAAGAGTTTTGTGTTGACACTAAAGATGATGAGAGTGTTAATGAAGTTGAGACCGGACGGGCCCCGTAGGAGAAAGGGCAAGACGGAGATGAGGTCTTGCAAGGTGGTAGCCCCGTTTGTGTCGGTCAAGGACCGTACCGTTGTCGGCTTAGTTGAACAAGTTTGAACGTACCGTACTACATGCTGGTATCATGGGCCCAGCAAGCTGATGTACCCTATCGCTCCGAGAGATGTAGCGTAGCCAACTCTCTTTTACCGGCTGTTAGTGAGAGGATAGTCTCGACGGGAGGGAGATGGGTCGACCACGAGGGAAGTCGTGGCTTCGCCATACTCCCGGGGAGCTGGAAATGGCTAGTCTGCTGTCGAGTGCTAGCGGGAAAGGTTGTCATATACGATCGGTGTGATGCGTATACGTCGTGTAGTCGCGTTTTGCCAGCTGGTATAAATCGATTCGAATCGTCGTCCCTCGCGAGTAATGAGTACCGCTTGTTTAGCTCGTCACATCGTAGTAAAACTTATGGAAGATGAAGATGAGAGATGGAAGAATTAAGATCTATTTTTTTATCTTGATTGAGAACTTGGTTGAAATAGTGATAGGTTGCAAACACCAAGCCTAATGAACTTAACCTGAGCTAAAATACTGAAAGTAAGGACCCACCCTTTAATGCTGTTTTTCGCAAAGGAGTAAACCCCACGACCAGAAAGCCTTTGCATACTAGGCGTCGGCCTTAGCATGCCATGTTGACGGGTCGGTCTTGCTGAGTATTAGAATACTCCGGGTTTGTTCATTAATTTTCAGGGAACGAGTCGTACTATCACGACTTGTATGGCAGCTTCCCCGAAGAGGAGCAATGTCCGGAGGGAGGTTCCCTTCGGTGGGAACATATCCCCACACCTTGAAGCGAGAGTGACCGTGATGTACGAAGGGCTCGGTGCATCACGTTGTTTCGTTTGAAGTCTTTTGAGTTGTATAATAGACAAGCTTCCGCTGAATACTCGTAGGATGTTAAACTTCAATAATGTTATATTCCGCTGCAAGAATGTTTGTTTTCGAAAACCTGGTTGTATTATACCATGATGTATATATTATGGCTTGTATGAGATGATGTTTCGTTGTAACTCGCTTCGTCGAGTGTCCCTCTGTTCCGATTCCCGGGTGTCCCGCAGGGATGTCACAGCTAGTATCGGAGCGGTTCGGAGGCAACGAGCACATCATTACAAGTCTATTTTCAAAATTTAACACGTTCATACGATAGACGACGAGAGAGTACGGAGCCTATAAGGATGTAGAATAGTTAGATTTTTACTAACTATTCGATGTTTGGGTTTTTGGGAAGTGCTAACTATTCGTCGCAGCTTTCTTTACTATGGTACGTATAGTTAGTTCACGAGCATGCATCATGTCATATTATGCACTAAATAGATATTTGGGTATGTACTTAGCTAGTTCGTAGTACTCTATAGGTTGCTCTGTTCGTTTTCTTCCGTGGGAAGAAGTGTTTAACTTGTTTAAACATGTTCCCTGCAGATGCCGGTCACTCGTGGTAGGAAGCACGCCCGGGAGGAGGAGGACGCACAAGCTGCACGTGTGGCTGAGCTGGAGCAGCAGCTTCACGGCTTGGAGTTGAGGACACGAGCCGGGACCGACGGTTGGGTGCTTGGAAGCACCGCTGTCGAGTGGACTGTCGGGAGGTCCAGAGGTCCCACGCCGGGATCGCCGAGCTGGAGGAGCAGCTAGTGGAGGTGACCCGCGCGCGTGACGAGTACCGTGAGGCGGTCATCGCCTTTGACGAGCAGCTGACTACGGTTACCGAGGAGCGAGGCGCCGCCCGCGCGGCAGACGACGCGCACGAGCTACGATCGGAGATAGTGACGGCACGGCGGGACCACTTAGTGGAGATCCCGGTCACGAGAGAGGTCGAGCTGGGTCAGCTGCGAGCACGAGTACAACGGGCTAGCCGAGGCACACCACGCACTCGCTCCACGGCCACGACGACCTGGTTGAGGAGTTCGAGCGAGTTGCAGCAGCAGCAGCAGCTGCGAGGGTCCACCGAACGACGCCGAGGAGGTCTCCGGGATGGACTACGAGCCACCACCCGCTTCACCAGCCGAGGACGTCGAGTCGGACGGCGACGATCACGCGCCGTCGGCTTAGTTGTGTTGTGTTTCCACCGATGTAGGAGGGTAGCCACATTTTGCTGACATAGGTCGGATGTAGATAGGGTACTAGCAGATGTTGGTCGGTTAGGAGTGTATGGAAAGTGGGTTTAAGTTGTACCAACAATAACAAATGGAAAGGAAGTTGTAGTAATATATATATGCGGTTGTAGAATAAAAAGATTTGCTGAAATATTAGGATTAGTTTCTACTTGTATC
Source organism: Chloris gayana (assembly GCA_031894775.1). Lineage (NCBI taxonomy): Eukaryota > Viridiplantae > Streptophyta > Magnoliopsida > Poales > Poaceae > Chloris > Chloris gayana. The sequence goes on along the minus strand of JAUNZO010000134.1, from coordinate 84,769 downwards.
CGATAGTCTTACTTCTTCACGAGAGATGGACAACACGAGTACGGGTGTGAGTGAAGTAAGAGGATCAAGGGAGGATGTTCGTGTAGTCGAGCTAGAGAGACAGCTGCAGGAAAAGGAGGAGTTGTTAGCACTTAGAGAGGCGCAGTTGCTAAACAAGGAGCAGCAGATTCAATTTAAGGATCAGCAACTAGCAAACGCACATGCACCGATCACTCGGTAAGAGCAAGATCTACTGCAAGCACACAATGCAATAATGAATGAAGCGATAGGACAGCAACCTCCGGGAGATGAACCGATAGTGCAGGAAAATCCTATGGAGGCCGAATCGAAGAAGAAGAGGAGGATCCTGAAGAGATAATGGACGTGGATTCAGTCATAGACTTCACGGAGATTTCTCTTATGGATGTTAATAAAGGAAATGCATTAAAAGAAATTTACATTTTTTGCATATGTCTTCAAGAACCATCTTATGTAACAAATATTTTTGTTATTGAGTGTATCATCCATACAATGGCATCATACATATTGCTTGCATGTTTTTGTATTCGCCATTGTTGACATACCGCTTTAATATAGGCAATGTTGAACTGTAAGAGGGAAATCTTCGGATGGACATCTCTCTTAATCAAGAGCCCGCAGTAGAAGACACTAACTCTATTGTAGTTGCTCTAGGCAAGCCCCGATGCATCCTCCTAGTTTTAAAGTTTTTATTTTTAGTATCACAATTGCCTGATTGTCTAGGATGTATTATGCATTAAGTTTAGGAATTGACTGAAAATCCACTTGCATTGTCCCCATATAAATCCTATGTTAGATGATATACTGGTACAGGTAGCCTACTAGAATACTTTCTATGCTTAATTCTAGGATCAACAATACATTTGGTCAATTGCTCAAAAGTTAATGAAGTTCTTTATCTTGTTAATCACGTGATTAAATAAATGGAGACTGCACGGGCCTCGTAGGTGAAAGGGCAAGTTACAATGGTCTGGTGTGGCTTTGTCTTGCAAGGTTGTAGCTAGTACCGTTGTTGGCCTATTTGTACAAGTATTGAACCGTACCGAGTGCATGCTAGTTTTACCTTAACTAGTAAACTAATGTAGCCTAATTACATTGACATGTGGTAGGCACCCCACCCCCTTGGTTCGTGGAATCTACAGGAGTAGACGAGTGTATACTCTAGGTGGGTGAGCCCAGGTCCGTCTTATAAGTAACTAGCGCGAAAAGTTGCCATACGTGTTCTTAAATGATGCGGATGTCGTGTACCTTGGGTTTTTCCCAGCTGGTGCAAATTGATATGTATCACTCGTCCCTCGCAGATAACGAGTACCCGCTTGTTCACTGAGTAACATCTAGTTAATAACTTGAACTTTAATGCTAATATGGTGCTTGTATGACACTACAAGAAAAATGGTCTCTAGACACATTTATGTTGTTACGTTTTTGTAAGCGTATCTACATCGGTAGCTAGAGACACTTTTTGACACGATTTTGAGAACGTGTCAGCATGACATGATCTTAGATACGCTTTAACATTAATAATATGATAAACACGTTTTTTACATGCTTTCCGTAACGTCCCGCCACTCCAGGATGGGCCCGCTTACACCTGGCAGCTTAATAGGCCCTCAAGACTTCCCTCACGGATCAATACCAGTCTTTTCTCGCGCACTTTTGTCCTTACTAGTGCACACCCGGAAAGATTTCCCGGTCGGTCGAATTGCTCCGGGCCAAGCACGCTTAACCTACGAGTTCTTTTGAGATGAGCTTCCGGAAAAGAAGTTGCAACTTGTATTCTATCAATCCTATTAATCCTTGGGCCAGGATGTTACACACTCACCCCCTTAGAAGACCGACGTCCTCGTCGGTCAACCCTAGGCCAGGAACTTCCTCTCTTAGCCACGTCCATGTGTCCACTACCAGCACATGTGCCATGTTGTGTGACCACTCCGAGCTCATACCAGCCATGTACACCATGCCCGCACACCATGCTCGCACGCGCTCCCGTGAAACCGCGAGAGTTGGCTCGATACCATCCGTAACGTCCCACCACTCGGGCCGGGCCCGCTTACACCTGGCAGCTTAGTAGGCCCTCAAGACTTCCCTCACGGATCAACACTTGTCTTTTCTACGCACTTTTGTCCTCACTGGTGCTCACCCGACAAATACTTTCCAATCGGTCACCCATCCCTAAATTGCTCTAGGCCAATGACGCTTAACCCGAGATTTCTTTAGAGATGAGCTTCCGGAAAAGAAGTTGCAACTTGTTGACTTGAGTATTCTATCAATCCTATTAAGCCCTAGGCCAGGATGTTACACTTTCTAGAACATCACAAAGTGTTACGACTTTAGACACGCTTTGAACCATTGGTATCTAATGCGAAGACGTTTGTTGACATGTTCTTTAGGGCATCTCAAAGATATGGTATTTGGCGATGCTTTAACCGTATCCCACGACATCAAACACATTTTCCGACACGTTATTGAAACAAAGTGACATATATTAGACTCATTTTAATCGTATCTACCCTTGTTTAGTGACATTTTTGACACACTATTGCAAATCCTAGAGACGTTAAGCACTAAGAGAACATGAGTATAAAAGAATATATGGTTAAAGAAAATCAACTTCGTTTCATGGGTGAGATGGTTAGATGAGCTTGCAGAAAACAAAGAGGTCACAGGTTCAATTCCTACTAATTTCATGAATAAGTCAATCGTTTAGAACAAATTTTACAATAATACTTTTGAAGCATTATATACAAGGTGCCTATATTGGTAGAAACGCAGTCCAAACGTATCAATAAAATCATGTCTAAGATTATTAACATGTTACGAAACGTGTCTACTCCAATACATACAACACATTCATGAAAGCGTATATATAAGCATATCTATGCTTTATAGCATCTCTATTGAACCTCTTTTACTTCAATAGACATGTTTTCAAAAATTTTATTTACCAAGCTTTGACACGGTATGTTCGGAGACGTCTCGTACACGATTTAAGAAAACGGTTCTATATTTTAATTGACATGAAATAAACGTATCTAGACCTTAAATAAAGCGTATCTATAGGGGGTGTTTTCTAGTAGTGTGATTATTATTGTTGCTACTATTACTCTGAATATATTTATGTTATACTTGTATTTATTTTCAGGTTGCATGATCACTGTATTGATTTACTTAAAAATTAACTTGGCAATAATATTGAAAGTAAGGATCCACTGCTTAGCCGATGTTTTATACCCTGAAAATCGACACACTACTCCGAGCCTTTGCATGTCTAGGAGTTGGTTTTATGAACCATTTGACGGGTCGGTCTTTTTGAGCTTTAGTTGCTCGGGTTTTGTACCTATATTGTTTTTCGGGTAATATAGATGACGCATATGAGTTGCCTCGTTAGTCTATCGTCCTCGGACTTGCAGATCCCGGAGGGTTGGCCTGCTCACGAGGAAGCCTAGCCTTGCCATTGTGTTTGTGTTTGGCTGAGTGATTATCTATATGGGCTTGGATTAATCACCATCGATGCATCATCGAGCTGTATGATTTTTGACGTTAATTTTCCACTTCCGCTTCCAGATTTTCAGAACTGAGTATGTTTATTTTCCGCTGCACCAAACTCTGATGTAAAATAATAATACTTTCAGCTATGTAATAGTTGAACCCCGTCCGTTGTTGTATTATGTTGTGTCTGCTTAAACAACACCTCGGGAATCACGATCCGTGGGTCGGTATGCCACAAGAGGGCATTGTTCTTGGATTCCATGTACCTGCAATCGACCCATTAGTGAGGGTGGAGGCGTTGAGTCTTGTTGCTTGGCATGTCGATGAACATGGAGTGACAGTAATTGTGACATCCCATGTCACATAGTACATGTGAACAATGGCACAATATTAAAATTTGCATTTCCAAATTTCCAAGTGAAGAGGAATCAAATCAAAGTGGCTAGGTTTGAATTTGAATTTCAAATTTTAGTCAAACTAGCTTGTGCCAAACCTCAAAATTTTCAACAACGAGATGTCTATATTTTTACACCAGAATGTGGAGCATATCAAGAGAGAACTTTGGAGCATTTTTCTAGAATTTTTAGCAATGGTTAAACTCCCACAAAAATTCAGTTAAGGCAGAAAAACAATAGTGGTTCAAGGATTTTTAAGAATAATTGTGAGCAAAATTTGAACTTTCGCCAATAACGAAAGTTGTTCCAAATATCTTCACTCACCCCCGCAAAAATTGGCAAGAGCTAAAAATCTTGGGAAGACTTTGCCTTGATTGCAACAGTAGGGTTGGCAGATTATCATCCTTGTGGGACCCACTCTTCCTCTGCGTCCTTCTCTCCTAAGCATTCCATCGGTCTTCTCCAGCCAGCGATGCACCCCTCCACTCCTGCTTCCTTCTTGACTTCCACCCCGAGCTAGACAAAGTCAAGATTGTTATGAAACCACGGTGATAAACCGGATATTTCCGGAAATAACTGTGTTTCTCTGTAGGCGAATTAATGGATAATTATGGAGGGGTAGTTGGCGGTTGAGAAGCATCCCATGCTGCTGGTGCTACTGATCTTCTCCTCGTGCAATAAATAGGGGCTGATAACGTCAGGTGGAGAGGCAACTCCCTATTGTAATCATCCAGAGAGAAATAATACAGCTCCCGCTTTGCCCCATTTTCTGTGTGTTCTTCCACCGTGATTTTTGTGTGCATTACAGTGAGTGATTGCCAGGCTGATTCGGTTGTTTTACAACAAAGATAATATTCTTTTTCTTTTCTTCTTTCTTTGCTGGGTGAACCAGCCACCGTGGTTGCCCTCCTCCAGTGCCACTGCTACTCCACGGGCATGGCTCCCTCGGCACAAGCTAGGACAGCAGCAGCCTGCGCGTAGACTCCGCAATACCTTTTCATTGTGCTGGTTTGGTGATTCCTTGCAGGGAAGAGTGCTTGAGGGACTTGGGCACCATCCAGAACACATCACATTCCTTGGCTTTCCTATAGCACACAAAAATCGAGCCTTCTTCATCGACCACGGCAGAGCGGGCCGCAGCAACCTTGATGTCGATTGCTCCTCTTCCGGTGAGCCCAGAGCATCCCTCTCGTTGGGAATAGGTTCGCCTTTTCCTTGTGCATCAAGTGAACTCATTCCCACTCTTGTTGCCTAGCTGAGCAGGCCGAAATCCTTTTTTTCCCATGGCCGCCATGGCTGCGAACTGTGTTGAAGCTACAGTAAAAAGCAGGGGAAAAGCTAGCTAAATTTTTGTACTAGTTCATCTCTCATCTTTGTTTAAATTGTTCAAAAATATTTATAGCTCTGATCTTTATGAAACAAATTTTGTTAAACTCCTTGTACTGGTATCTATCCACTAATTCAGTTGATAATCCAGTTTGACACGTATAAATATATTTAATCAATCAGTGAATAATGAATCCAATTAAGAAACTTATGGCCATATCTCCAGTTTTATAACTGATAATTTTGTCACACAAATTTCTATGGACTCCCCTAAACACGTACTATCCACTAGGTATGTTGTTGAGTAGGTTTCAAAACTTTTACATTGTGAAATAATAATAGGAGCTAAACTGGAACCTAAAGTTATATCATTAAATGTCACCGGCATTCATATTAGTGCATTTCATGGTATATGTGTTCATCATGAAAAGATCCATATTTAATTTCCTTGTATTTTTACAGTAGATTGCATAAATAACCCTCTCTACATATCAATTGTTGTAAATTTTTTTACATACATGATACTTAATTATGATGTTTGGTGAAAATACTTCATGTGGTATTATCTATTCACAAAAAGAGTCCCTGTATTTTATTACCTTCAAGAACCTTGTTAAATAATTTTGATAATTAAAAGTTGTAATATAACTTTATAATTACGCTTAGGCAATCATTAGCTTGATTTCCAATAAATAAAATTTTGTGTAGAAATGCCTTACTGTAGTTTTGCAACATATTTATATGTCATAATAGCAAGTTAAGAAATTAAATGCTTGCTTGTACATGATCTTAGTTAAGCATGAAAGGCATGTTACTTTCCTTAGAGTTACAAGTAATGTGCTTATGTTATCTTGACACATGTTTATACCCATATATAGCCTCATGCCATATTAAAAAAGTTAAGCATTTACATGTTTCTTGTCATGCCATGTTTTTCCTAGTTAGGAAAGAAGAATTTCCTTCTCTTTACTTCTAACTAAAATGCCTATGTGTTGCTTAGTCTACGTTTTATTTAATTAGAAGTTTGTCCTCTTGAAATAAATTATAATTTCTCACCCATATGCAAGCATCTTATTTCATACATAACCATGCCATGTCATGAGCATATTGTCATAATAGGTAATTATTGAGAAAGTTTCATGAATAATAATATCTATGTATTCATCCATGCTCATGCATTCCATTGCATTCATCTAGAACCCGAGACCGAGGAAGGGAACCACGAGAAAATTAGCGTCGAGCTGAATACTGTTGTGGATACTAACTTTGAAATTGGCCCAAGGCAAGCACCGGTGCATAACCCACACTTTTAAAAGTTTTGCTTTACTTCACATGTGATGATGTGATGTATTGTGCATTTAAGTTTTAGGAGTTCATCGTAACCATAGTTGCACTATTATCCCTTTATGCTTATGGTCTCATTGGATAGGTATAATCCTTTGCCGTTAGAAATGCTATGCTTGATAAGGAGTCATCGGTAGCAACACCGAGTGGTACGGAGACCTCTCGGTATAGGTTTATTCAATTGTTATCTCTCACATGAGAATTATGAAAATGAGACCGTACGGGGAAATGCATGTGTAGGATGCGGTGGCAAGCTTCGCCTATGTTCGCCATAGCCCCGTGCGTGTCGGTTGAGGACTCGTGTGACTCCGCGAGCAAGAATTGAGTTGTGTACCAAGTGCATACCTTTAGTATAGGCACGGGGAAACCTAGTAGCTTGAGCACCGTTGGGTTGGACGGTACCCCACCATTCTTTTGAGATGTTGATTGATGGTGGCATCCCGGGTCATATGGTTGGATGAGTATGCGGTCTACCCTTGGATGGCTCTGTCGTGGGCATCGCATGTGGGGACGTATTACTTGGGAGAGGTGGGAGTCGTATCGGCCTTATAGTGATCTCGGAAACGGTGGCCATACATGTTCTTAAATGATGCGTATGTCGTGTACTTGGGTTTCTCCCGCAGGATGTAAATCGATATATATCGTCGTCCCTCGCGGTTATTGAGTACCTCTTGTCTCGAGCAGATCGCATCATAGTAAGAAGTGAACATGTTTATATACTTGCTGATTTGAAGTACTTAAATATTGCTTTGCAACCTTGTATTGTTAGGTCTTGCTCACTAAATTTTATATTCATGTCCCAACCCTTTTAACATGGCTAAAAGCTAATTAGAAAATAAATTAGGTGCTGTTTTTGGCAATTAAATTCCAGCAAACTCGTCGGCCCCCTGCATCCTAGGAGTCGATTTTAGAAACCACTTTTGTCGGGTAAGACTTGCGGAGAAGATACTCAGGGTTTTGTTGTTAACATTTTTGTGCAGGTGAGCTGTTGAGAAGAATGGGCACATCTAAGGGTTTGATGTGTTACATTTTAGGCAACTATCGTTGAGATTAATTTACGCTTCCGCATGTATACTAAAGAGATGTAAAAATCAGAATTTGAGCTCTATGTATTGTAACACTTGAAAATCATATGTAAAATGTTCTACTCATGTACACTAAATATGTCTTTATAAATTGTGAATGTATCATCTCGTGTATGTGCTATGATGTCCGCTTCGTCGGATGTCTCCCGAGGCGGTCCTGTGCGACAATCCCTCTTGTGTTGCACGGTAGGGGTGTCACAGGTGGTATCGAGCCGATTCGGGATTTGCCTTACACTAATGATCATTCTTGAAAATGGCAAACACATTTTACGGTGAGGAACGACTTAGTAAGCCCAATTAAGGTCTATAATAGTGTAGAAGTGGCAAACTAACATGTGTTATGATTGTTCAATTTCTTGCATCTACGGCTTGACCAAGGTATGTTCGCAATTTAAATTTGCGCGCCCTGCCCGCGGAAGTAATAATACGGGACAACGTTGGCTCGTGGCAATCCATGAGACGATCCCTTCAATGGATCGTTACTCTATATGATAGTAGAACTGTGATTTGTTTTCGTAGTTTCTTTTGAATTTGATGTACTCGTTTCTGAAATGGATCTTCTGCAGGTACGCTAACCACGAATCTTAGATCGTGTAGAACTGTGATGAGTACGTGTGTGTGTGTTGCCACTAAATTTGCGAGTTGATCGGCTATATACCGGTCACATCTTTTATTTTGGAAAGGACGTAGAAAATAGACATTTCATGGCATCATGCATCCCATTCATGTCATATGCATTAAGAACATGAAAATGAACAAAAATTTATCCACCTAAACCAACTCACATGGTCTCGGTCTCGATAACTTGCAAGAAACCAAATCCGTCTGAAAAACACCCTCCCGATCGACATAAATTCCACCCGATAGGTTAATTTCACCAAAATCGCCATATCTCCCTCGTTTGTTGTCCAAATGAGGTGATCTACCCCTTCCTGGAAAGATTTTGTTTTTCACTACAATGTTTGTAGCCGGAGGTTGTGCTGGAAAATTTTCTATCCTGGCTGAAAATGGCAAAAACAGAGAGTTGTCAGAATTTCCAGAGGCAATTTCAGCACACTATTCTTTGTAGAAATTTTTCCATAATTTCGAATTGGTTGATGCCATTAAGGTGATTAAGTACTCGTTGGAAAGAATGGGAAGAGTTATATAACCTTGGCAGTATGAGTTTGGCTTGGAAAATTTCGGAAAGGCTATTAAATTGGCAAAACAGTAGGGTCGTCCAAAAATTCAGATTTTGGTTTTTTGAAAGATGTCAGAATTCAGAGTTGCCTTGCATATTGTTCATGTCAATTTCATTATTCATCGATTATGCTAGATCATTTAGTATATGAATACGTTGAATATGAAGTCCGACAACGTCGATTATGCTGATTTGAAGTACTTAAAAATTGCTTTGCAACCTTGTATTGTTAGATCTTGCTCACTAAATTTTATATTCATGTACCAACCCTTTTAACATGGCTAAAAGCTAAAATTAGGAAATAAATTAGGTGCTGTTTTTGGCAATTAAATTCCAGCAAAATCGGTCTCCCCGCTGCATGCTAGGAGTTGGTTTTAGAAACCACTTTTGTCGGGTAAGACTTGCGGAGAATATACTCAGAGATTTGTTGTTAACATTTTTGTGCAGGTGAGCTGTTGAGAAGAGTGGGCACATCTAAGGGCTTGATGTGTTAAATTTTAGGCAAATAACTATAGTTGAGATTAATTTACGCTTCCGCATGTAGACTAAAGAGATGTAAAAATCAGAATTTGAGTTCTATGTATTGTAACACTTGAAGATCATATGTAAAATGTTCTGCTCATGTACACTAAACATGTCTTTGGAAATTGTGAATGTATCATCTGTGTATGTGCTATGACATCCACTTCGTCGGATGTCTCCCGAGGCGGTCCTGTGCGACAATCCCTCTTGCTTTGCAAGGTAGTGGTGTCATAGTAATCCTGCTGAAACCAAGTATAGAACCTGTTATCGGTTGCTTCTTGCTCATCAGCCAGCTAGGGATCCGTCACTCTATCATCAAACAAGGATCAGAGAGCTTTCTTGTAGTCAAAGGGTGCGTGATATCCAAGACAGAGCGGTGGATGCACAACCAAATCCTACACAAACCGCACATTTTCTCCATGAGCTCCTTGGACTCGTGTGGACCCTTGGTCCCTAGCTGGACCTTTGCCTTTGGCTCTTCGGTCGGGTAGCGGTGCACCATGCTCAACATGAACTGCTTGACTGTATGTGGTTGCCGGCTCAAAAGCTCTTCCTCCTCTTACGCTCACGAACAATCTCTTCACTTTCTTCTCCTCGATAGACCGAGCCCTCATCCTCGGACTCCTCAACATAGGCACTCCGACTCTTTTGAGCTGGTACCTTGGTGTGACCCATCCGACGTAAATAAGATATAAATCAACAAGGGTGCAACGGATAGAGGAGAAACGTTTAATGTTGTGTAAATTGACTTGGTCTTGCATCCGTCAAGACGGAAGCTCCGCCCGAAACGGGAGTTCCGTCCGATCAGCAACAAGCCCATGAAAATTCACACAACTTTAAATCTAGCCTCTATCTTCTCAAGTCCTTCCAAAGAGATGCGGACTAGTTACTAGGGAACCATTCTATGCAAGGAAAACATCAAGTACTTGAGCATATTAGGGGATCGAGAAAATGGCACCAAGAACCATACCGTGGAGTCAAACGGAGGAGGGAAACCATGGAAGATGGTGGGGCACGGAAGTTCCGAGGGGTGGAGAAGCTTTTCCACGGATTTCCTCGCCAAATCCGCGGTTGAAGCGCCAAATCGTCACCTAGGTCAACGGGTGGAGTGTGAGGAGGAGGGAGACAGAGTTGGGAGTGAAATAATAGATATGAAGGGGTAAGTTGGGCGCGGGCTAGGGTTAGAACCGACGCCGATGGAAATTCTGTTAGGTCGACGAAAGTTCTATCAAAAGCAAAATGCTTTTGGCGGAAGTTCCATTGCTCACGAAAGTTCGATCATCTCCTGCCCCGAAAGATTCGAACCCCTATAAGGTATCACGAAGTTGGATCAGGAAACATGGAAGTTCTATGGGGAACAAAAAGTTTTTCATAAAAGTTTCGTTTTGTGTTGGGGGAAGGCCCGGCGTAGAGCAAGCCCCGTGCGGGGCAAACGCCAAGCACCCCGCACTCACTCCCCGTGACTAACTCTAAACTTCCAAGTGGGTGCGCATGTTAACAGGCGAAGCGAAGCGAAGATGGCGTCCTAAAGGGAGGCTCCTGGAGCAAAGCAAAGCAGTGCACGACGAGGGAACACGACCGGCGGAGCGGTCACCGGCCGAGCCAACCGACACCCAAGAGGAGCACGGGCAGCCGAGCGAAGCATCACACCGCCCGCTTTCCAATCTGTGGCCAGCTAAGCCACGAATCACGCGTGCTCGGCCGGTTTCCCTGGTTTGCCCTCGAGGGTCGCCACCTTCTAGTACGGTCGAGGGCAACGACTAGGGGTAAAACGGTCATCTAACGTGCGACTCCCTGGGACTATAAAGGGAGCCCGAGAGTCACGTGTAAACACACATGTAATGAGCAAGTTATCTTCGCTTATACCAGAATTGTTATCTCGCGACTTTGTTCTTTACTACCTCACGTATCTCACTTATGTGTTTGGTGTGCTAAGTGTGCATTACCCTTGCCGCTTAGTGCACCAACATTGGCGCCCACCGTGCGTGAGCTCGAAGTCCAAGATCGTGATGACAAGATCAACAAGGACCATTGCAGCGGCCCAACCACTTCGACGCACTTAGAGGCAAACCAAAGGCCTTCACTTCAGAGCGGAAGACCACAACCACTCCGCCTTGAGCGGTCGCCGGCCCCAACAAGCGGCGAAGGCACAAGCGAGAAGACAAGACAACCAGAATTTAGGCAAGTTGCCAGCAATCAAAGAAGAAAACAAGCCCGAAGACACCTACACCTCGGGCGACAGCGAATCACTCGACCAGCGAAGTGGAAAAGTATCGAAGACACAACCTAGCGCTCGAAGAAGTAAGAAGCAAGCTCATGCAGGAAGCGAGCTCGGAGCAAAACTGCTGCAAGAAAAAGAAGCCCTACTTGAAGAATGGCGCAAGCACGCGGAGCTCGCAAGAGAAGTTAGGAGATTGCGGGCAACAGTGAAGAAAAACAGTCGCTCAAAGCCATCAACACCAACAATACCAAGCGACTCGTAGCCCGAGCTAATCACAAGAAACGACGAAGAAAACACAAACACAAGGCACGAAGTTTTGCCTATAAGGAGACATGGACTCGTCATCATCGACAAAGACTCCCCACTCTCAAATGGGCAGCAAAGAGCTAGCTACCTCGAGAACTTCAGGATGTGAACAATCCCAAAGTACAAAGGAGACACGGATCCGAGGCGGATCCTTATCAGCTATGAAGTAGCAATCACCTCGGTAGCAGAAGACAAAGTGGCACTAGCCAAGATCTTCTCTTACGCACTCGAACTATCGGCTTCGACGTGTTATTTCATCTTGCAACCGAAGTCCATCTACGGTTGGAATAATCTAAGGGACAAGGTGACCGCAAACTTCACAGGGTTCGGGGAGCCTCCGAAGCACTCGAGAATCTAAGAAACATCGCGCAACAACCAAATGAGCTGCTCGCAGATTATTACAAAAGATTCCTCATGTTCAAGTCCCAATGCCCTAAAGTACTAGAGGAACCGGTAATCAAGTACGCCATTCAGCGGCTTCACGCGAGCTCTCCGAGCTTGAAGTTCGCGAAGAAATGACCTTTGACCCGACAATACATGTGCAGCAAGTTCGAGGAATACTGCCGGTCGGAAACAGACTACAAAAGGCGCACTTTGATCCGGAAACAATCTCGCGAATCCCGGAACAGCTACGACAGGCACAACAAGAAAGCGAAGCCCCATGACAATGTTTAAATAGGGACAATCAACAATATACAGGGCAAGACAAGCGAAGAAAATGACGAGAAAGGCCAACACAATCAAGCATAAGGAAAAAATGCATAACAACAAGCAAGAGCAATGAACTACAACAGACGCAATGAACCAGCACCGGCGCAAGACACTAGATTGCCCAACAACAAAGGAGATCATGCGAAGGCTCGATCTCGAAAAGAAGAAATCCCAGCGACCGGTGGAGATAAGCCACGGAATAACGAGCGCGTGGCCTCAGCAGCAATCACAACCCAAGCCATCACCTGCAGTCCCCGCACCAGGTACCAAGGAGCGGTACTTTGCACCAACCAAGGCAAGACAACAGAATCGCCTACTTCGAGCAGCTAACGGTGCCACCACCCAAAATCGAAGACATAAGGAAGCAAGACAGACTAAGCTCAGCCGTTGCCCGGAAAGGGGTTCATCGGAATGATACCAGGTGACTCGACTATGGACTTCGAGAGCAAGATACAACACAAAGACTATTTTAGGCTGGTAAAAGCAGTGTTCGTCGAAGGGCCGATCTCGGAAGTCAAAATGGTCCCATGTACCCATCACATTCACCAAAGCTGACCTCAACTTGAAAAGCTATCCCCACTCGAGTGCTTTCGTAAACGAAGCACATATACACAAATGGAGAACATAATCTTTCATGGGACACTACTAAGGATGGGGTACACGGACCAAGACCCGGAGCCATCAAACGTGCCAATATATAGCTTCGGTGGAAAGAGAGTGGAGCCCGCGAGAAGGATAAAGTTGCTAGTGTCCTTCGGAGATGCAAGCAACCCAAGAACATAATTCGTCACATTCGACGTGGTCGAGCTAAACTACCGATACTTTGTAATCTTAGGGAGACCCACAATTAACACGTTCGAAGCCGTAATCCACAATGCATAAATCCGCATGAAAATACCAGCAACGAAGGGTGTGATAACGAGTAAAGGGGGATCAACAGCTAGCGAGAAATATTGAAAAAGGGTTCACACCTAGAATAGCAAACATACACAATCGTCCAAGTATTCACCAAGAATGATCTCGAAGCAAAATCAGCCAAAGAAGCCAAAAGCCTCACCCTCAGCCCGCCAAAAGCAAAAACAACAGAGAAAGCGAAGCACTCATTTGGCGGAAGATGAAGGAAAGCTTCACGCCAATACAAAGTGAAGCAATGGAAAAGCCGCACAACAAGAAAGGGCAATGCCTTCGGAGAGCACCGAAGGCCTAACACCAATCCCGAGTGAAACCGTAAAACAACACCTTTGCAAATTATAAGCAAGGGGGCTGGCCTAGTCGGTAGGAAAAGCTTAGTTCCTTAATTTTTGCAAATCTCAAAAGACGGTACTCTTTTCCTCGCAGGGAAAGCCCCGAGCGCGGCGTCAGGTTTTTAATGAGGTGGCATGTGTAGTGGCAGATACAAGTACTATAAAGTTGCATTTCCCCTATGCGAAGCAAAACAATCGAAACGACTTCCAAAAGCAATGGAAGTCCGGACATTCGACAATGAGGTATCGCCTCGACAAATAGCCGTACTCCGCCGGGCATAGGCAATACACCTCGAAGTACTGGCTAGTTTCCACTCCGTTGGGCAAAAACAAGAACCCGGAGAGTTGGCCTGCAAAACATTTACTCCGTCGAGCAAAAGCAAAATACCCCGGAGTACAGGCCAACAAAACAAGCGTCGTCTCCGTCGGACACAAACAAAAACCCCGGAGCGACGAAATAAAACGAAGTCTAAAAGCCGCTAAGTGGCTTGCGGTTTTCGTTTAAAGTAAACTACACTTCGCCCAAAACGACTAAGGGGGGGGGGTAGCATCTCATTCAAATAAAACCAAGCGTAAAAGCCGCTAAGGGGCATGTGTTTTTTGTTCGAAGTAAACTACACTTCGCCCCTAAACGACTAGGAGGGGGAGTGGCTATTCATTCAAATAAAATGAAGTGTAAAAGCCGCTAAGGGGATCACTTTTTTGTTGTTCGTAGTAAACCACACTTCGCCCCTAAACGACTAGGCAGGGGGTGTGCCGTTTCACTCAAATAAAACGAGGTGTAAAGCCATAAAAGGGCTCGTGTATTCGTCCCAACAAAATTGCACTTCGTGCCAAAGCCGAGACAAAGAAATGCAGGCCATAGAACCAGCCCCGGGCACAAAAACTAAAAACTCAACGTGCAATAGATCAAGGACAAAACTCGTACAAAAGCTCAAAAAATCTCCACTGCCCCGCCAATTTTGTCGTCGAGCATCGAGCGAGTATTGTACGTGAGGCACATCTCCGCTGGGTCGCATTCTAGGACTTCCACTTTTACCTTTGCATCAGCTGGAAAAATGGATGGCGTGGCGGAAGGACGATCTTTAACAAACTTCGCTATTTTGCATTTACTCGTCAGCGTATAGGACCATAGCCATACTCCAAAAATCGGCCAAGTCTCCGTGCGGATAAAGAACGAGATATCGCTGATAGCAACCCCTCATAACTCTCAAATAGCTTCGCTACCATGCAAGGGGAGTGGCGTCAAGAGTGGAGGTAGAGCCCTGTAAGGAAAGCGATAAACACAAATCCGTGAGATCTCACCACTTCTCCCTCTTTATAACAAAAACCGACTCAAAGAACGTGGGCTTTACAGTATCCCACTCGTCCCGCCCGAAGGACTCGGTACGATAACCCGGATCAATCGAAGGCGGGCGAAACGAGCGGCTCACGAGGCAACGCTCGGCGACATCGCCATAAACCTCGAAGTGTGTTGGACCTACTTGGGCAAGGGGGCGAGGCACCCCCTCGAAGATGAGCCCCGAGACGAAGAAGAACCCGTGCAGGTACCCGACTCGCCCGCAGTGCATCGAACGTTCGTCCCGCACGCCGCCAACCCAGGAAGCCGAGGACCTTCGGGCCCAACTTCGACCCCCAGGGCACGGTACGCTTCGTCGCTCGCCCTGTCCAGCGCCTCGAAATAACTTAGATCAACCTCAAAACTCAAAGTCGAGCCGTCACTTTGCGCTGATTCATCGGGAAGGTGCAGAGCTCGGATTGATTTAGATACGTCGCTATAAGATTCCTAGGCATGCCCTTCACACGGAACCTGCGCAGGTTAAAATTATTTAGAAAACATAGTTCCAACGGGACAGGGCGCGAAGGCCACGCTTCGCGGAGCCGGTCGCGACGGGCGAAGGCCATGCTTCACGGCCCTCGCGCGGGTGGTTTAGCTTCCTGCTTCTCTTCTTCTTCTTCCTCCTCCTCCTCCTCCTCATCCTCTTCAGCAATCTCCTCGGCCGGCTCAAGGTGCTGCGAAAAAGAAGTGTCGAACATGGAATCCAAGTCAAAATAGACTTCGTAGTAAAAAGTACTTACCGCATTCACTCGAGCAACCGAATCGGCACGCGCAGCTTCGCGCCCATGCACAACCCAGTAGTTAGTTAAGACTCGCCCAGCCACCTGCTTGACCGCCGCGCTCGCGCCTTCGGTGAGAACCCGGGCCGATGGCGGTGTTCGCGTCGACCAAACTTCCAACGTGCTGGCAACCCAGCCCTCGAGTAAGTTCAAGCCTGCCTCGACGCTAAACAGCGAGGCGAACTTGCAGCTCCTCTCGATAACTCCGGTTAAAGCCCGGAGTTGCGCCTCCAACAAGTTGAAATAGGACCGCTCCGCATCCTCATCTAGCCACGGCGAAGGGAGGGACAACGGTGTCGACGCTCCCCGGTGACTCCACAAGGGCTGCGCCGGTCTTCGCACCCTTCCGAGTGAAGTAGTCCTCGTGGCCGTCGAGGGTAGCCAACAGATCCTTTGCCTCCTTCTTGGCCGCCTTGAGATTCTTCTCGACACGCTGCTGCACCGAGTAGGAGGTTTCGATCGCCTCCTTCTCGACAACAAGCGCTTTCTTGTCGCCTTCGACCGCCTCCTTTTGCTGCGCCACCTCGGCCAAACAGCGTCGCGGCCACCTCCGCACGACGTGATTGGTGGCCAAACAGCACCGCGGCCAAGCCCTAGCCCCGGCGAAACACACCTCGCAGTTCCGCGATAAGCTCTTCCTCCGAATGGTCTTGCCGAAGCGTACCGAACGGAGGTACGAAAGGAGCAAGTTGCTTCCCGGGAGCGGCGAGGGCGGAGTAGGGGGCAGCTGTCAAGAAAAACGAAGCATAAGACCATACATAAAATACACGACAATGAAGAAGAAAGCCGCAACCGACCTCGCTCGGCAGCACCGGTTTTGGTCGAGGCCCCGAGGGTGGTGGAGCTCGGGCTCGCAGCAAAAGACAAGCAAAAATGTATCGAGTCAAATCAAAAGCTTTGCAATGCAAGATATTGACACACGTAAGTCAAAGCAACAACACTTACTTCGACCCGAGGGAGCGGAGCTGCTTGGAACCCGAAGCCGAGGCTTCCGATGGTCTTCTTCTTTTTCTTCGGAGCGGGGAGCAGCTCCGAAAATGGATCATGCATCATGACCGACCGAAATGCCAGATTAGGAGGCCGGGACTCGGCCGGCCGCGAAGGTGCCAGCAGAGCCGAGGCGGCATCCGAAGAAGACCCGGGGCTAATGCTCACGGTAAAGAGGCCCTTCTAGTGGCGAGACTTGGCGCTCGCCCGTCTCTCGGCACCTTGCTTCCTCTTCTTCTTGCCGTCGGCCGAGCTACCCTCGCCGGCCCCAGCCTGAGGCGCTTCGTGTGGGGGGATACGGAACCACACGACCACAAGGACCCTATTGAAGCGACCCTGCTCAACCACTTTTGTCACACCCCTATCCCGAAGGATAGTTAAGTGTGGTACGGATCGCCTTGGGAGATGATTGACGAAGCAACCATGCATAGCATCACATTAACAAACATTCACGATTTGCAAGTTTACAAATTAAGTCTTGATTACAACATAGAGTTCAAATAAAAGATACATTTGGTTCGAATAAAAGTCTTACATAACCATGATCTTTGTTCGAAATTAGAGTGCGGAAGCGAAATACATAACTCAACGATACTTAGATAACTTAGATGAACCATGCCGGCCTAGGCCATGGCTCACTCATCATGGGTCGGAGAGCTAGGGACCCATTCAATGGTCCATTCTTTGGGCTCATCTCCATCCCAAACCACCTTACCACAACAATCACAAAATCCGGCTTGCGGATGACCTGTAAACAACATGTAGTGGCAAAGCCCGAGTATCTAACATACTCCGCAAGTCTTACCAGTCAAATTGGCCATCTAAGACCGACTCCTAGATGCACGGGGCTTGACCGGTTTAACTTGGCCTTTTGCATAAATAGCACCTATGCTAATTAGGTTGGCAAATTTATTACTTAGCCAAATTAATAGGGTTGTTGCATAAAAGAAACTTTAGTGAGCATACTAGCAAGACAATAGTTTGCAATACAATTTAATATCAATATGAGACGGCAAGCTATTCAATCTCTTTCCATTACTACACATCGCGAACTGCTCGAATCAAGTGGTACTCATTAACCGAGAGGAAACGGCGATAATTATCGAATTATTACTCCTGCAGGAAAGAACCCAAATGCACGACATACGCATCATTTAAGAACACGTATGGCCACCGTTCGCGAGTTCATCATAAAGTGAAACACGGGGCCACCGACCCGAGTACACGTCCCCTTGCGACCGTTCAACAACGCGCCCAAGGCTTAACCCATGTACTCTCCAACGGTCCTCAACCCGTGCAACCACCGTGCCAAACACATCACCTGCGGGTCGGTGAGATATCCGGCTCACTTAACAACTTGCAAGCTACATAGGTTTACCAATCCCCATAAGAAAGGTATGCAAGTGGTACACAACTCAAACTTGTTCGCGGAGCCACAATGGGGTGTTCTCAATTTTAAACCAAATTCATCATGTTCACATTTAGCCATAAACCATAGGTGAGATTCCCCATTCTATCGTTGACTCCATAAACATAGCATAGCACTTCTAACGAGGATATGACACATAAGCGACATAGGACATATAGGAATTTATGCATGTGGATTTCAATCAACGCCTAAAAACTTAAATGCACAGTCATCATCCTTAATATAGTGATAAAAGAAAACATTTCAAAATAATAGGAATGCACCGGGGCTTGCCTTGAGAGTGATCGAAGTTAGTACTAGCTTCACAAGCGTTGAGAGTAGCAACGGCTTCTTCCGGCGGAATTAATTCGACGTCGTCACCTAGAGGATGAAATGCAATGCACAAGTCATATGAGTACAAGGTCGATGATGAGAGTAATGCATGGGTGCTGTTTTATAAGGATTCATATGAGTATGTAATTCAAAAGTTTTCGTTTGCTCGAACCCTAACAAGCATGACATGCCTCTTGTTTTTCTTTTACGGAATCCAATTTACATGAACAAGCATAACCATACTATTATCATGAGTAATGACTTGATGCATAGACATGAGTGCTGTGGTTAGTGTAGGTTTAGTACTAGCATTTTAGCAAGTTTTTATAGTGCAATACGAAGAAATCTAGGCCTATGTATTTTGACATCACATGCGATGACGATTCCCTTTTAGATTAGGAATTTGATTTCAAAATTCATACATAGGTGAAATACATGAAACCTTTTGACTAAACCTGCCATGAGGTGCTAAAGGACATAATGAACAGTAGAAATTACATAAACATGCATGAACATGATTTTGAATGACATAAAACGAATTATGCTTGTGCTGAAAACGACCCTTTTGAAATTTAGATCTAGGGTTTGCAAAAAATCACTACTTAACATGCTCAAAAATTAACATGGGATTTTCTACATATGTACAGTACCAAAAAGAAATTAATTGCCAAGTTTCATGCAAAAATAATTTATACAGAATTAATTAAAAATTAAATACAGAGAATGCAAGAAATGCAATAACTCGAAAAATATGAAATGAAATGCAGATCTTCCAGTGCCAAAAATTCATGTGTGTCAAGGTGAAGACTTTGGCCAAGTGGCTTTTAATTTGGATTTATATTTTTAAAGTTATGGCTTAGTTAAGTTTTTAGGGGTTGACTTTTGTCATTTTTATAAAAATGTGAAAATGACCAGATCTGAGGAGTTCATGTTACTTTTATGAAAGTACAGGTCTTCTAGTTTCCAAAACATTTTAGTTTGCAATTTTTGGACATTTCAAACGCAAGATATGAATTTTTCAAACTCGAATGAAGTTCGGGCCTAATTACGAAAATGCCCCTGGTTCATTTTTAAAAACCGAGCGGCGCGCGCTCCGGCGACGCCGGCCGGCGCCGGCGAGCTCGCCGCGGCGGCGCTACGGGGAGCTCATGCTCCGCGCTTTGGTGGGAATGACGTGCGCGGGACGGCGGTCCTCATGGGCACGGTTGCGGGGCCCCGAGGTGACCGGAGCGGGCCCGCGACGAGCGGTGGCGGCCGCGGCGTCTCCGGCCATGGCGCGCGTCCGGGTTAGAGGGAGAGAGGGGCGGGGTAAGGCCGGGGAGCTGCACCTGCGTGTGGAGAGTGGCGGCGTGGGCTCGCTCGAGGTTGGGGATGACCGGAAGTGCGAGCTCGTCGGGGAGGTGGCGGGATGGCGGCGGCGGCGACGAACTCCTTCTCAAATTCCCGACGACCTGGGGGCGGATGAGGGAAACGCATCGGGGGAAACTCGGACACGTCCTCGCGCACGAAATGGCGAAGGAAGGAGGGCGGGGCGGCCTACCTAGGCGGCGCGCGATGCGGGGAAGCTCCGGGGCGGCCATGGCGGGCGGCGGCTCGAATTTCCGGTGGCGCGCGGTTTGCGAGGGAAGAGGCCGGGAGCTGGCGGTGCGAGGAGGAGCAGGGAAACCGGGCAATGATTGAGGGGGTTCGGGATGCGGCCTTGGCCCTCGCGCGGCGTTTTTCTAAGGGGCGGCCGGACGGGGAGCGGCGTCGGGGCGGAGGGGCTTCAATTCCCGGCCGTTCCTGTTGGCCGGCGGGTACGAGGGCGGTTGGGGGTTGGCCGAGCTCGCGTGGCGACGGGACAGGGCAGGGCGCACGCGGGCGGCGGCCGAGCTGGCCGGACCGGCGGTCCGGCCGCCATTGCCCGAGGGGCAACCGTAGCTCGAAGCTCCAAATCAAATTTCAAATCTGTGGTTCGGTAGTTTGACCAAAATTCATATTTCTGGGGCTCTAAAAATAAAACCAAAAAATATGGGGAGATTCAGGATGATGTGCTCTAATTTTCATCTTTTAGTTTGAAGTTCTAAACTTGCTTCCAAAAATTCATATAAAATTCACAAGTGCCAGTGTTTCAGATTTGAATTTGAATTTTTTGGGCTTTCAAAACTTTGTGCAAAAATTTTGTAAAAATACTGTAAATTCATCTGTTTACATGAGCAATCCAGTGGTGCAAAAATATGTGGGTAGTGTTTTTATGATTTTTGCATTTTGGTTAGGGCTAGGGTTTAGGAGTAGGTTTTTCCTTTTTCCTTTTTATTTTTCTTCTTTTCCTTTGGGTAATTAGCATTAGTACTTCATTAGTGAGGTGATTAGGGTACTAATTACGGGTTTAGCCTTAATCGTGACATGGGATGTCACAGCCCTCCCCCTTAAAGAAATTCTCGTCCCGAGAATCGCTACGAATTAAGGAGAGGGAGTGCGAAAATTTACCGATTTGTGTGACGCGAGGAACTCGGAAAATTCTTCTCTAGAAAATCCTCTTGTTCGCAAGTTGCTTCTTCTTCGGTGTGGTTACTCCATTGCACTTTGTAGAAGGTGATTGTGCGATTGCGAGTTACCCGGTCGTTTTGATCAATAATCCGGACGGGGTATTCGGGGTAGGAGAGATCTTCTTCTAGTTGATCGGTGTCGGAAATGACCACATCTATCGGAGGCTTCAAACATTTCTTGAGTTGAGATACGTGGAACACATTGTGCACTCGAGCAAGACTTTCCGGTAATTGCAATCGGTAAGCAACCGCGCTATGCTTTTCCACAATCGGATAGGGTCCGATATAGCGGGGTGCTAATTTTCCTTTAATTCCAAACCGAGATACGCCCTTATTCGGAGAGACACGAAGATAAACGTGATCTCCCTTCTCAAATTCCAAGGGGCGTCTCCTCTTGTTAGCGTAACTCACTTGACGAGATTGTGCGGCTTTCATGTTGGCTTGAATTTGTCGGACCTTTTCTTCGGCTTGGGTGACAAGATCGGGACCGAAAGTAGTTCTCTCTCCCGCTTCCGACCAATTTAAAGGTGTACGACAAGAGTGACCATACAAGGCTTCAAACGGTGACATTCCCGAACTCTCTTGGTAGCTATTGTTGTACGAGAATTCGGCGAATGGAAGACAATCATCCCAATTTCCTCTATTTTCCATAGCACATGCTCCGAACATATCCTCCAAATATTGATTCAATCTCTCGGTTTGTCCATCCGTTTGCGGGTGATATGCGGAGCTTCTAATGAGGGTGGTACCAAGACAAGAATGCAATTGCTCCCAAAAGCGAGATACAAATTGCGGACCTCGATCGGAAACAATGGTTTTAGGTACTCCATGCAAACATAACACTCTTGAGATGTATAGCTCGGCATACTTCTTGGTATTGTAGGTAGTATGGACGGGGATGAAATGTGCGGACTTAGTTAACCTATCCACAATAACCCAAATTGAATCGTGCTTCTTTGATGTGAGGGGCAATCCAACTATAAAATCCATAGCAATGTCCTCCCACTTCCAAACGGGAATCTTCAATGGGTTCAATAATCCGGCTTTTCTCAAGTGGTCGGCTTTCACTCGTTGACACGTATCACACTCGGCCACATACCGTGCAATCTCACGCTTCATGCGTGTCCACCAAAACTTTTCTCTTAGGCCGCGATACATCTTGTTACTACGGGGTGTATGGAATATTTAGACAAATGCGCCTCGTCCATTATCTTCTTCCGTAATCCCATATCCTTCGGAACAACGAGACGTTGGTTGAACCATAATACACCATTGTCATCTTGTCGGAAACATGTAGCTTCATCTTTCTCAATCTTTTGCCGAATAAATTCCATACCTTCGTCCTTCTTTTGCGCCTCAATAATTTCCTCACGAAGGGTAGGAATGAGAGCTAGATTATATAGCGAACCATAGGGAATGACTCGAAGACTCGGTTCACTAGAATCTGAAATTTTCGAGTTTTCCATAGAACAACCGGTAATATGATTGCATTGGTCCTTGCGACTCAAAGCGTCGGCAACCACGTTAGCTTTACCCGGATGATAATGGATTTCCAACTCATAATCCTTTATTAATTCCAACCATCTTCGTTGCCTCATATTCAAATCTTGTTGGGTGAAGATATATTTGAGACTCTTATGATCGGTGTAAAGATTGACAAGATTTCCAAGTAGATAATGCCTCCAAGCTTTTAAAGCAAGGACGACCGAGGCTAGCTCCAAATCATGAGTAGGGTAATGTTGTTCATGCTTGCGAAGTTGACGAGAAGCATAAGCAATGACACGACCTTCTTGCATTAACACACATCCTAGACCGGTGCCGGACGCATCACAATACACGTCAAACGGCTTGGTGATGTCGGCTTGTGCTAACACCGGGCGGATGTCAAATGCTTCTTGAGAGTTTGGAAGGCTTCTTCACATTCACGGCTCCATTTAAACTTAGCATCTTTCTCCAACAATTTTGTCATAGGCTTGGCTATGCTTGAAAAATTGGGAATGAATTTCCGATAGTAGCCGGCAAGACCGAGAAAACTCCGGATTTGTCTCACCGACCTTGGGGATTTCCAAGCGAGCACGTCTCCCACCTTGCTTGGGTCAACGGCGACACCTTCCGCGGAAATGATGTGACCCAAGAAAGGCACTTGCTTCAACCAAAATTCACATTTGCTAAACTTGGCATACAATTGATGATCACGAAGCCGTTGGAGAACAATGCGAAGGTGTTCGGCATGCTCTTCTTCGGACTTCGAATAAATAAGAATGTCGTCAATGAAGACCACGACAAACTTATCCAACTCGGGCATAAATACCGAATTCATCAAGTACATAAAATGAGCCGGGGCATTCGTGAGCCCAAAAGACATGACGAGATACTCAAAGAGACCATACCGCGTAGAGAATGCGGTTTTTGGAATATCTTCGGCTCGGATCTTGATTTGGTGGTAACCGGATCGGAGATCAATCTTAGAGAAAACCTTAGCACCAACTAATTGATCAAAGAGAATATCAATCCGAGGGAGCGGGTATTTATTCTTAATAGTCACCGCATTGAGAGGGCGGTAATCCACACATAGACGTAGCGTCTTGTCTTTCTTCTTCACAAAGAGAGCGGGACATCCCCACGGAGATGAACTAGGGCGAATATATCCTTTATCCATAAGCTCACTCAATTGCTCTTTTAAGATTGCTAGCTCATTGGGAGCCATCTTGTACGGCCTACGGGAAATTGGTGCCGTACCGGGTTGGAGCTCAATTTTAAACTCGACCTCCCGATCGGGTGGCATGCCCGGTAAGTCATCCGGAAAAACATCGGGAAACTCACATACCACGGGAATATCCTCAATCCGTTTACCTTCAAGATGGTAGATTTTTGAAGTGGAGAATTTTGGATGGGGCAATCGGAGAATAGATGAACCATGGAGTGGGGAATTTAGGTGAACTTCACGAGAATCGATGTGTAAAACGGCTCTATGGATTTTCATCCACCTCATACCTAGAATTATATCTATTCCTTGCCCACACAAAACTATGAGAGAAGAGGGGTATATTTTTCTTTCTAGGTGTAGTGGGACTTGTCTCAACTCTAGGTTTGTTTTTATCTTTCCACCGGGTGACGTGATGATATAGGGAATATCCAAAACGGTAGGAGTGAGTTGTAGGGTTTTTGCACATGCTTGACTAATGAAATCATGAGTTGCACCCGAATCAAAAAGAACCAAAGTGGAGTGGTTGTTGACCGAAAACATACCCGAAAGTACCGGTTCTCCCGCTTGAATCTCTTCGGCCGTGGTATAGTTGACTCGGCCATTCTTAGCATTCGGAGTGGAGGATTGATTGCGGTTCCCATTCCCATTATTCCCATTGCGGTTTTGATTGTTGTTGCCGCTTCCGGAACCATTGTTGTTGTTGTTGTTGCCCGGGTTGCGTGTCGGAACACGGCAATCCTTTGCGAAATGACCCGGACGTCCACAATTAAAGCACGGACCTTGCGGACCGGGCCTAGCACCTTGGTATTGCTGCTGTGGAGGGCGGAACGAGGTGGTATGCTGCTGATTTCCACCGTGGGAGTGGTGGTGTTGCTGCGGCACAAGCGGCGTGAGCCCCCGTCGGCGGCAATGCGGCCCGAAACTTCTGTCCGGTCGGGGAAGTGATAGCTAGCTTGTACTTGGGCGGAGCGGAGCCGGATGGATTTCCTACGGCACGCTTCCTCTTCTTGTCCTCTTGGTGAGCACGGATGGCATCTTCTTGCACGATTGCGGCACTCATCAAGTCATTGAACGTGCCGGTAGTGACTTGAGCCAAGCGATCTTGTAACTTTGGGCTTAGTCCCGAGCGAAAGCAATCCTTCTTCTTGTCATCCGTGTCGGCATGATAGGATGCATATTGAGCCAAGTAGTTGAACTTCCGCGCATACTCTTGCACGGTTCCGGCACCTTGCTTCAAGCTAAGGAACTCTTGCAACTTGCGCTTCATGAGACCGGCGGGAATGTGATGCGCGCGAAATGCGGTGCAAAAGTCCGGCCAGTTCACTTGAGTACCGGCGGGAAGTGCGGCGGTGAAGCTTGCCCACCATGCACTAGCGGAGCCACGAAGTTGTTGAGCCGCAAAGAGAACCTTTTGCTCCGATGTGCAATTGAGGAGAGCAAACTTCGACTCAATGATGCGGAGAAAATTATCCGCCTCCAACGGATCGGTAGTAGCTTCACCAAACTTGGGCGGTTGAGTGGCCCAAAAGTCGGCATAGGTGGAATTCCTCGGCCCTTGGGGTGGCGGTCCTTGGCCTTGTCCTTGGTTGGCTTGACTTGCAAAGAACAAGCGGAACATCTCGTTTTGGTTGGACACGAGTTGTTCCAACGGCGTGAGAGGTGGAGGGTTAGGGAGTTGCTCTTCCCTCGCACCATGCCCACTTCCGGAAGCTTCACCACGGCGGGTATTCACCATCTGTCATGCATGAAAAATTTTTCTCACGTTAGCTCATTAGACCAAGAGCTAAAATAGCAAGAAAACATGACATTGGGCATAAGGGACCAAAAATTTCAGATTGCATGTACGAAGAAAATATTGATGAAATAAGCATAATGCATTGGCAACACACATATTCCATAGATTCTAACATAGTAGCAACATGATAGAAATTTTTGATACACGAGAAACCACGAATCCGATACAACACGGTCTTAGGTTACGTCACATGTGACCCACAACAACACAAATCTCGGAGAGCTTAATTAACAACACGCGGATCGTTTTCCATACACGGTTACATGCCTCACGAGATTACAAATCCTACACACATAGAGCTACGACCACCGGTCGTGACCACTACTCGTCGTCATCGCCGTAGTAGTCGGCGTCATCCCTCATGGGAGAGGGTGGTGCTCCGTCCTCGACGTCGGAAACATCCTCGCCATCACTCATCTCCACATCCTCCTCGGGTGGGATGATCTCCGGTGGCTCGGGAGGTCCGCCATTAAGGATGGCGTGCAGGGCGTTGTTGGCGGCTTGGAGATGCTCAATGGTAGCGTTGTTGTGCGCTATGGTCGCTCGGGCGTTCCGGAGGTCTCCCTCCAAAGCATCCCTAGCACCCCGAGTCTCCGGAAGGGTAACATCCAACTCATCCTTCTCCTCAAGAAGGGCATCCACCTGGCCGGAGAGGACGTAGTTCTCCTCATTCGCGGCGGCGAGCTGGGCATCACGCTCATCAAGCGTGGCCTGCAGAGCGGCGGCTCCATTGCCCTCAAGGGCAAGGTGGGCGTCGTGGAGCTGCTCGAAGAAGTTCCAACGCTCCGTGTCGCTATACTCGAGCTGCGTATGGAGGGTGTCCACCTCGGTAGTGCGCTCGGCTAGCTCGGCGGTGCGGGCAGCAAGCTCGGCGTCGCGAGCGGCGAGCTCGGCGTCGCGAGTGGTAAGCTCGGCGTCGCGGGTGGCGAGGGTGGCCTGCAGGGCAGCACGCTCCTGCTCCAACTCGAGCACCCGCTTCGCGAGGTTCTCACGGTCCAACATGAGCTTGCCGGGGGCCATCTGTCGGAGAATTTTGAAACACAAGTCAAAACTCAATATCCAACAATAAAACATGCTAAATAAGTAAAGCATGAACGATGGAATGGCACCAACTTAGCGAAAGAATGCAACAAAACTTCTCGCACCATCCTAACACGGTTCTGTTTTCTGGACAGATTTGACATGCTACCGAAACTCGATAATTACTCCTGTTTCTGGGCTGAAGCAAACTTTTATTTTGTTACGAAAGTTTTAGACAAATTCTTAAGCTTTCCAACGCATCCTAGAACAGCTCAATCCGACTTGTCGTTTGAAAGTTATGCATGATCTACGACAGGGACAGAACCGGAGCACATTCTGAAAAATTCCAGAACAGCTCTCTGTAATGGGCAATTCTACCTACGTTCCAGATTTTTACAAGACCTGAGACTAGGAGATTGTTGTAGTGCATAATACAAGCTTTCCAGAAAGTCCTTATTTGCCTTATTTGGATAAGTAACTTGGAAGTTATGCTCATTTTGGTGAAAGTCAAGAAATCTGCCATGTTTTTGCCTCCTTTTAGTGTTTCGGTTTCTACTTTTTGTGAGAGTTAAGCTAGGTGACCAAATTTTTGGATTGTTTCATTTAAATAAGTTCACATGCATATGTTTGACATGATAACACGATATGCAAAGATGATGGATAGATGCTCAATATGTCGTTCCGTACGTCCTCACAAAATTAAAAGACCGCGCCCGCCGATACGAATACCGGGCAAGCGCATCGGTGGCACACACACCTCTCACACGATACTACACGAACTAAAGCGTTGTTATGTACCTGCAAGAGATGGATTCCAGAAACATTACATCAAATTCAAAAGAAACAAGCCAAAAATAAATCCATGTCACCTCGCCTCACATGGAGAGCTCTCGAATAAGAGTGTATTCGAGTCACACCAATAATATCATGCGAAAATTGACAACACTCAATCACATACCTTTGCCAAAGCCGTAGTTGCAAAATATTTAACAACCATAACACGGGGTTAGTTTTGCCACCATTCTATATAGTCCTTATGTTGGCCTTTCTATCTAGAATCGTACCTCACCGTGACTCAAAAACGGGTTTTAAGATTTTTAGAATGAGTGCTAGCGTGACGCAAATCCCAAGTCGGCTCGATACCACGTGTCACACCCCTATCCCGAAGGATAGTTAAGTGTGGTACGGATAGCCTTGGGAGATGATTGACGAAGCAACCATGCATAGCATCACATTAACAAACATTCACGATTTGCAAGTTTACAAATTA
The DNA here is from genome assembly GCA_031894775.1 of Chloris gayana. Lineage (NCBI taxonomy): Eukaryota > Viridiplantae > Streptophyta > Magnoliopsida > Poales > Poaceae > Chloris > Chloris gayana. The sequence continues at coordinate 56,762 of JAUNZO010000134.1, read as the reverse complement.
AGTCTTGATTACAACATAGAGTTCAAATAAAAGATACATTTGGTTCGAATAAAAGTCTTACATAACCATGATCTTTGTTCGAAATTAGAGTGCGGAAGCGAAATACATAACTCAACGATACTTAGATAACTTAGATGAACCATGCCGGCCTAGGCCATGGCTCACTCATCATGGGTCGGAGAGCTAGGGACCCATTCAATGGTCCATTCTTTGGGCTCATCTCCATCCCAAACCACCTTACCACAACAATCACAAAATCCGGCTTGCGGATGACCTGTAAACAACATGTAGTGGCAAAGCCTGAGTATCTAACATACTCCGCAAGTCTTACCCGTCAAATTGGCCATCTAAGACCGACTCCTAGATGCACGGGGCTTGACCGGTTTAACTTGGCCTTTTGCATAAATAGCACCTATGCTAATTAGGTTGGCAAATTTATTACTTAGCCAAATTAATAGGGTTGTTGCATAAAAGAAACTTTAGTGAGCATACTAGCAAGACAATAGTTTGCAATACAATTTAATATCAATATGAGACGGCAAGCTATTCAATCTCTTTCCATTACTACACATCGCGAACTGCTCGAATCAAGTGGTACTCATTAACCGAGAGGAAACGGCGATAATTATCGAATTATTACTCCTGCAGGAAAGAACCCAAATGCACGACATACGCATCATTTAAGAACACGTATGGCCACCGTTCGCGAGTTCATCATAAAGTGAAACACGGGGCCACCGACCCCGAGTACACGTCCCCTTGCGACCGTTCAACAACGCGCCCAAGGCTTAACCCATGTACTCTCCAACGGTCCTCAACCCGTGCAACCACCGTGCCAAACACATCACCTCCGGGTCGGTGAGATATCCGGCTCACTTAACAACTTGCAAGCTACATAGGTTTACCAATCCCCATAAGAAAGGTATGCAAGTGGTACACAACTCAAACTTGTTCGCGGAGCCACAATGGGGTGTTCTCAATTTTAAACCAAATTCATTATGTTCACATTTAGCCATAAACCATAGGTGAGATTCCCCATTCTATCGTTGACTCCATAAACATAGCATAGCACTTCTAACGAGGATATGACACATAAGCGACATAGGACATATAGGAATTTATGCATGTGGATTTCAATCAACGCCTAAAAACTTAAATGCACAGTCATCATCCTTAATATAGTGATAAAAGAAAACATTTCAAAATAATAGGAATGCACCGGGGCTTGCCTTGAGAGTGATCGAAGTTAGTACTAGCTTCACAAGCGTTGAGAGTAGCAACGGCTTCTTCCGGCGGAATTAATTCGACGTCGTCACCTAGAGGATGAAATGCAATGCACAAGTCATATGAGTACAAGGTCGATGATGAGAGTAATGCATGGGTGCTGTTTTATAAGGATTCATATGAGTATGTAATTCAAAAGTTTTCGTTTGCTCGAACCCTAACAAGCATGACATGCCTCTTGTTTTTCTTTTACGGAATCCAATTTACATGAACAAGCATAACCATACTATTATCATGAGTAATGACTTGATGCATAGACATGAGTGCTGTGGTTAGTGTAGGTTTAGTACTAGCATTTTAGCAAGTTTTTATAGTGCAATACGAAGAAATCTAGGCCTATGTATTTTGACATCACATGCGATGACGATTCCCTTTTAGATTAGGAATTTGATTTCAAAATTCATACATAGGTGAAATACATGAAACCTTTTGACTAAACCTGCCATGAGGTGCTAAAGGACATAATGAACAGTAGAAATTACATAAACATGCATGAACATGATTTTGAATGACATAAAACGAATTATGCTTGTGCTGAAAACGACCCTTTTGAAATTTAGATCTAGGGTTTGCAAAAAATCACTACTTAACATGCTCAAAAATTAACATGGGATTTTCTACATATGTACAGCACCAAAAAGAAATTAATTGCCAAGTTTCATGCAAAAATAATTTATACAGAATTAATTAAAAATTAAATACAGAGAATGCAAGAAATGCAATAACTCGGAAAATATGAAATGAAATGCAGATCTTCCAGTGCCAAAAATTCATGTGTGTCAAGGTGAAGACTTTGGCCAAGTGGCTTTTAATTTGGATTTATATTTTTAAAGTTATGGCTTAGTTAAGTTTTTAGGGGTTGACTTTTGTCATTTTTATAAAAATGTGAAAATGACCAGATCTGAGGAGTTCATGTTACTTTTATGAAAGTACAGGTCTTCTAGTTTCCAAAACATTTTAGTTTGCAATTTTTGGACATTTCAAACGCTAGATATGAATTTTTCAAACTCGAATGAAGTTCGGACCTAATTACGAAAATGCCCCTGGTTCATTTTTTAAAAACCGAGCGGCGCGCGCTCCGGCGACGGCGGCCGGCGCCGGCGAGCTGCCGCGCGGCGGCGCTTACGGGGCAGCTCATGCTCCGCGCTTTGGTGGGAATGACGTGCGCGGGACGGCGGTCCTCATGGGCACGGTTGCGGGGCCCCGAGGTGACCGGAGCGGGCCCGCGACGAGCGGTGGCGGCCGCGGCGTCTCCGGCCATGGCGCGCGTCCGGGTTAGAGGGAGAGAGGGGGCGGGGTAAGGCCGGGGAGCTGCACTCGCGTGTGGAGAGTGGCGGCGTGGGCTCGCTCGAGGTTGGGGATGACCGGAAGTGCGAGCTCGTCGGGGAGGTGGCGGGATGGCGGCGGCGGCGACGAACTCCTTCTCAAATTCCCGACGACCTGGGGGCGGATGAGGGAAACGCATCGGGGGAAACTCGGACACGTCCTCGCGCACGAAATGGCGAAGGAAGGAGGGCGGGGCGGCCTACCTAGGCGGCGCGCGATGCGGGGAAACTCCGGGGCGGCCATGGCGGGCGGCGGCTCGAATTTCCGGTGGCGCGCGGTCTGCAGGGGAAGAGGCCGGGAGCCGGCGGTGCGAGGAGGAGCAGGGAAACCGGGCAATGATTGAGGGGGTTCGGGATGCGGCCTTGGCCCTCGCGCGGCGTTTTTCTAAGGGGCGGCCGGACGGGAGCGGCGGCGGGGCGGAGGGGCTTCAATTCCCGGCCGTTCCTGTTGGCCGGCGGGTACGAGGGCGGTTGGGGGTTGGCCGAGCTCGCGTGGCGACGGGACAGGGCAGGGCGCACGCGGGCGGCGGCCGAGCTGGCCGGACCGGCGGTCCGGCCGCCATTGCCCAGGGGGCAACCGTAGCTCGAAGCTCCAAATCAAATTTCAAATCCGTGGTTCGGTAGTTTGACCAAAATTCATATTTCGGGGCTCTAAAAATAAAACCAAAAAATATGGGGAGATTCAGGATGATGTGCTCTAATTTTCATCTTTTAGTTTGAAGTTCTAAACTTGCTTCCAAAAATTCACAAGTGGCGAGTGTTTCAGATTTGAATTTGAATTTTTTGGGATTTCAAAACTTTGTGCAAAAATTTTGTAAAAATACTGTAAATTCATCTTTTTACATGAGCAATCCAGTGGTGCAAAAATATGTGGGTAGTGTTTTTATGATTTTTGCATTTTGGTTAGGGCTAGGGTTTAGGAGTAGGTTTTTCCTTTTTCCTTTTTATTTTTCTTCTTTTCCTTTGGGTAATTAGCATTAGTACTTCATTAGTGAGGTGATTAGGGTACTAATTACGGGTTTAGCCTTAATCATGACATGGGATGTCACAACTTTGAGAGCCTAATTAGGTTGGTATGAGCATAAAATGATGATCTAGGGTTTTGGATATGGTTTTAACTTAAATTTAACTTAACTTTTCAAAACTCAAGGATCTTCCATGGAACTACATCAATCTTTATGCACATTCTGGTAAAGGAGATCAAAAGAGGATTTTAGGACATTGTTGCCAATTTTTTCTCATGGCATAAATCCCTAGAATTAATCCTTAAAGATTAAAAAACAACAGGTGCTTCTGAATTTTTAGGAATTTTTACAAGCAGTATTTAAACCTTGGCCCGAAACACAAGTTGCTCAGAATTTTGTGTTGAGTATGCACAAATTTTGGTTTAGCAAAATTCGGACCAGAGCTATGAGTTTGGAGATAAAACAGAGAAGGGACTGAAGGGCAATTATGTAATTAAATCGAATCTATAAGGAATAGTACCCGAACATAGTTCAGGGCCACCGGACAGTGTCCACCGGCCGCCGTCCTCGAGCACCTGCACGCTCTTCCATGCGTCGCCCATCGGAAAACTGCATGGTTTCGACGCAAGCACCTCGGCCGTCGATCGCCATTGAAGGTTTCTTCTCCGGCCGCCGCCGCTCGACTTCCCTCTCTACCTTCGCCTCTCGACTTGTCTCTAGCAGCAGCAATTCGCTCGCACAACTCCTAGGAACTCGCTTCAACTCCCGGTTCCGCTCCGACCACTTCTTTCCTAGCGAGCCACCGGAACCGAGCCTCCCCTGTTTCTGACCCCATTTTTCTTCAGTGTCCGATTGATTCACCCAAAGGCTATTCCCGTGCTTATATAAGACATTACATGGAAAGAAAGAAAACAGGACTCCAACTGGACTCATACACGGTCACTAGTTTCCTAAACAACCTAGCACTAATTAAGGAAAGTAAAACTACTAAACTCGGGCACGGCAAGGATTACTTCCTACACTCGTCGTCGTCGCGCTTCCTGTTTCGGTCACCCGAGCAAGCCGCGACCACCTCCATCGTGCTCAGCGCAGTGAACAACCCCCAGCGCATGTGCACCCCCGTAGGGCAACTCCGGCGAGCGCGCCGCCCAGCTCCAGCGAGTGCCCCGCCGCGCGCCCTTTTTATTTTTTAAAAAAATCACGTAGTGGCAAAGTTGTAAATAAACTGAACTTTGTTAGATTTTGTAAATAAATTGCATAAGTTTTGATAGAAAATCAGAATTTTGCAAATGAGGACTTTCTGGAAAGCTTGAGATGTGTACTTTGCAATAAACCACTTCATCACAAAGGCTTCTGTGGGAAAAATCAAAGTTTTATGTTTCTAAAGATCATATCATGTTATTAAGCATTAAAAATTGCAAATTTAAAACCCTACATTATGCAACTTTCATCAAATTTGGCACTAGCACTTCTCATGGCATGTTTCATCCTTTAGAACATGAATTTAGTGTATTTGAACATATTTGCATCATTTTGATCATGATATGTTTATGTAATTTATAATTGCTATATTTTCTAAATATTAAAATGCATATATAAATGTCCATTTATTTGCTTGTGGTGCTCAATCATAATAAAAGCTATGTTTCATCTTGAAGACCATGTTTAGAAGTGTTTTACTGCCTAATTGCTATTTATAAGTTGCTATGGTTATATTAGCATGAAATAATATATGTCCATAGTGCCCTGTTTTAATTATATGCAAGCATATAAATGGTGCATATATGTTTGCTATGCATGATCATGATTCTTTTTGGTGTTTTTACAGAAGTTATACACAGCTTGCTTAGGGCAACATTGCTTTATTAGAATTGCTAAGTCATAAATGTTGCATATCATACTTGCCATATAGTATTTATGCATAGGTTATGTCTATTATTGTTCTTACCATGGATAAGCTTATCTACCGTGCTCCTTTCATAAACATGGCAGCAAGCATTCCATAAGAATTCGTTTCATCTACATCATATGCTATGCTCATGTTGCCATATAGATTAGTTTGCAAGTCATATGCCATATTCATGCTTATTTTCAACCTAAAGCATATAGGTTTGTAATGCTTAGTCCATGTTTCCTTTAATAAGAAGTTTATCCCCTTGACATGTAATTATGGTTTATCATCCCACATGCAAGCACTTTTCTCTCATGCATGAACATGCTTATTTCATGCAAACATTTCATTAGCATTCCTTATTGACAAAGTTCCATGAACTAATTTTCTTTGTAACCATTCATGCTCACATTAAATCCCCAACCGGAGACGAGAATCAAGGGGAGCAGCCCGCTAAAGGGAACAACGTTGAGTGTTCTAACTGTGATCACAACCAAGACAAGCCCCGGTGCATAATCCCATTTGTATAGTTTTCAGTTTTTAATTCACATATGTCTATGTTTATGTATTGTGCATTTATGTTTAGGAGTTGATCGTAACCTAGATGCATTATGATCCTCTTCCTATGGCTTAGTTAAGCATAAGCTTTTCCGTTAGTATGCTATGCTATGCTTAATGGAGTCATCGGTAGCAACACCGAGTGGTTTGGAGATCACTCGGTTTAGGGTTCAAATTTTGTTACCGTCTCACATTGAATAAATTGGAGACCGTACGGGAAAGTGCATGTGTAGGAATGCGGTGACAAGGTTGGCCCTTGTTTGCTATAGCCCCGTTTGTGTCGGTTGAGGACCATTCATTGTGACTCCGAGAGCAAGTTTTGACTTGTGTACCAAATGCATACCTTCGTACAGGAGTTGGTAAACTGATGTAACTTGAAAGTTGTAGTGTTGGACAGTCTCTCCACCCTTTGTGCTAGCGTCGGTCACGGTGGATGGGTTTGTGAGTAGTTTGAGGGTGTGTGGTTATTCCTTGAACCCGACGAACTGTGGTTGCATGGATGACATACACTCGGAGGGTGGACTCGGCTCATAGCTATGATGATCTCGTGAAAGGTGGCCATATGTGTTCTTAACCGATGCGTATGTCGTGGATTTGGGTTTCTCCTACAGGATGTAAATCGATATATATCATTGTCCCGTGTGGTGATGAGTACCACTTGTCTCGATCAGATTGCACCGTAGTAATGACATGAACATGGATATTATACTTGCTGTTTTGAAGTACTAAATTCATGTATTGCAACCATGTTTTCTAGTCTTGCTCACTAAATTTAAGTTTATGTTACAACCTATTAATATGGCTAAAACATGGATTTTATAAATGAAATAGGTGTTGTTTTTGGCTTTGTCTAGCAAGCCCGGTCAGCCCCCATGCATATTAGAGTCGGTTGAATAACCATCTTTGTTGGGTAAGACTTGCGGAGTATATTAGACACTCGGGGTTTGCATATATACGTTTTTCAGGATTCCCGCAGCCCGAGTACTTGTGATTGCTGCGGCAAGTTTGTGTGGCACGGTGATGAACCTGAGGAATGGATAGTGGAGTGGGTTCCGGCTTCACCAAACCAAGAGTAAGACCATGTCATATTGGCTGATATGGTTTCCGAATAAGATTATGTAACGTTGTGTTTATTGAACGCTTCCGCTTATGTAAATTAATGTATTGTAATGTAATCTGAATTCAGAACCTATGGCTTGTAATAACTTGAATTTCATATGTAAAATCAGCTACCTATGTACTTAATTATGTTATGTAAATTGTGGATGTATCGTTGATATATGTGCAATGAACGTTCGTTACGTCGAATGTCTCCCGATATGGTCCTGTCCAACAATCCCTCTTGCTTTGCAAGGTAGGGGTCTCACACCGTGACTGGCAGAACTTCCGTTCTGGGTCGGTGACGACTCAAGTGGAGAAAGAGGGAGAGGGAATCTCACGATTTTGTTTGAATAGAAGTCTTCCTTTGTCACCTAAGAGTGTTTTACATGCAGGAAATCACAATCCACACACCACACAAGTAGATCGAGTACTAAAACCAACAACGAACAACAATAACGAAGAACAAGAACAAACAACACAATGAAGTTCGGACCCCTCACAAAGAGGTTCCTACGTCTCTGTTGAGGAGCTCACAAAGAGTTGGGTCTCTCTCAACCCTAATCCTCCCTAAGTGACCACAAAGGTCAAGCTTGGTTTTCTTGGTTTTCTTCTTCTTCTTCTTTGATTCCTTTCCTTCTACATGCGAATCACAGACTTCACAAACTTCCCAATGCTCACAACAATCTTGGGAGCTCTAGGGTGACACCTAGCCAATCTAGGAGAAAAAATCTCCAAGAGTAACTAGTGAAGTAGAGTTTGCTTGCTACGGAAAGATGTGCTCTAGGTTGGAATGATGCTTATCAAGGTTGGATCTAGGATGGTGTAGCACCATAAATTTTAAAAGAAAATTAAAGTAACACTACCAGCCATGGTGGGCTTTGGTTTTCTTTAAGGCCTAGTTTTGGTGTCCAATTCAGAGAAGTGAAGTCCAGGCCAGGCCAACCGGGGGCATCGTTCCCCTTCCTTTTCATTTTCTTTCAATCTCTTCGCATCTTCTATCCAGCACCGCCACCGAGTCCTTGTTGCTACTGCTGGAGATTCTATGTAGGGCTCTACCTCCCCACCAAGTCCTTGTTGCCATTTTGGTGCTGCCTCCTGGTTCAAACGTGAAGGGAAAGAGAAGGGGAAGGCAGCGGGGAAGGAGGTACAAACGTGAAGGGAACGAGAGAGGGCACGGAAGGGATTTCGTTTCCTTATAGGAAATGGGGAAAATCCATCTTTTTCTGTTCCCATGCTCCTAGATTTTTCCTTCGCTTTAGGTGTAAGGGTTAAGGCAAATTCCACGGGTAAAGTTTTAGACGTTTTGTTCAGTTCAGCTAGTGCAACCTGTTCTTCTTTTGTTTGAGGATGTTTTCTGAATTTTAGGTGCTGAATATGAGTAGCACTATATAATGAAAATCGTAGAGGATTGTAAGAGGCTTCCATAGATTACTTATACATTTTTTTTCGTTGAGTAAAACTGAAGTTATGGCGATCTGAATGTCACTGTCCGTTCTTCTGTCAGTTTGTCAGTTTCAGTTATGACGATCTGTTTTGAACAGCGAATTAAAATTCTTTAGAGGTCGAATTACTGAATTAGTCTAGGATTATATGGAGTATTTTGTAGTCCTATATACCCTCTTTCCATATATTACTTACATGCTTGTTGTGACTCACTAGTTTGAGAGTTATGGTGTTCAAAAATCAGTGCCTTGTTGTTGTTCTGACAGATTCTATCAGTCACCTTGTAGTGGCTATTATAATTAGTAAAAGTCAAAATTAAATTTGGAAATGAATACCAAATATAGATTCTTTCCGAGTATTTATTTTCTATCATTGATATTATAGTTTTAATGTTATGAAAATAACAAACCACGGTGCTATTGTTTGTTAATATGAGGTATTTTGCAGTTTTTGATGATTGTGGGTTTGGGCGTAGGAGCGCTATGTTCCTTGTTTGTAAATGATATGTGGAGTGTTCGTACTGAGTTATTTGTTCTAAAAACAAGTGGTAGTGCTCCGGGTCGTCCGTAGTACATTGATCTTCTTCGGTTGGAGGCAAGTGAATGTAGCGGTGGTTTGCTACCGTTTTCTCTTGATATTTTTATCACCTACACCTTAATATTCATAACCTAACCATTTAATAATAATCTGAATGTTGGTGATAAATGGAGGCTTATTTTTGTCTTGTTGCTTATTTCTTCACTTGAGGTCTATTATCATATATCTATGATGAATGAAGTTGAGATTGCGGTATTTTTCTCTTATTAAGAGACATATGAGGCATATCATGAGCATAATCATTTCATCTCATTTGCATTGAAGTTTATCACAATCCTATGGTTGTGATCTGTACCGGTACACATCGTACGTTGCTCGAGGAGGGGTGCGATGTAAAGGTGGACATGGCATTGCATTGACATGCATTCATTGAAGTTTGTAAGATTTAAATGTTATTGTGGATCTGAGGTGATCTTATATGATCTTGGAGGTGTATTCTTATCCAATTATTATCATTGTGGTTTATATGCAAGTATTACTCCTGTTTTGTTGAAATATTTAAATCGTTGCTTAATTCAACTTGTAGTTTAAATAGCTTGACAAAACAAATTTACTCGCTGAGATTTTTATCTCACCCTTGCTCTACTCTCTCCAGGTGCTTGATGATTGCTAGGAGGGGAAGAGGGATTAGTTGCACGTCTCACACTTCATCATTTTTATAATCCTTCTTGCTTTTAATTTTGATAATTAGAGTTTAGTCTTTATTCAGGATGATACTTAAATTCTGGAGTGGCAGTTAAACTTTTGCTAAGGTTCTCTTTTATGGTTATGCTAGTGATATGTTCCTTAATAATATATATGTGTGAGGATATGCTTTCGTGATGCTTGTATTTACAAAGAAGATGTTACTGAATTTTTTCTATTTCTATCTTTGGTGGTTGAATGTGTAGTTTTAGTAATGTCCCGGGGTGCTGGTGGATTCCGAGGCGTTACGGTTGGTAATCAGAGCCTAGGCTATATATTCTAAGTATAATGAAGTTTAAATTGATACACTTACACGTGTAGGTTGGGTAGTTGTTTATTTATTTCTTCATGATAATTTTGACTTGTTTCTTTGAAGTTGCTTAATGTTGTTTCTTGAAGTTAATGTGGGTTATGTTTGCTTGTCTAGGTGGCTGCTGTGGGGCCGCCTAAGACGAAGGGTAAACGTAGCCGACCGACGCGTAATAATAACGATGTGGCCAATAACGAGGTGGCCAATAATAATAATCTAGGTAGTCAAGAGGAGATGGCTGCTGCAATACAGACATTGCAGCAAGTGTTAACTACATTGAGGCAGGCTATTCGCAATGTTTCTACTAGCGCTACCGCTACTGCTTCTAGTGGTAGTTGTCGGGACGCACTTCCGGTCAGCGGGACTTCTCTGATGCAATGGATGGGGATGAAGCTAGACTAATTTGATGGTAGTGGTTCCGCGGTGGATGCGGTAGATTGGCTGACTTATGTGGAGGATAAGCTGGAGGTCTTTGAGGTGGTTTACTGAGATCGTGTTCGTTATGGAACATAATTACTGAAGGGAGAGGCTTAGGATTGGTGGAGCGGTGTGCGAGTGCTAATTCTACCCGGTTCTTTGACCAAATTTTTCTCATGAAGTTTGGTTAAAAGGTATGGGCATTATGAATATGTCATTATGTCTTTTGGACTAACAAATGCCCCTGCTGCTTTCATGGAAGCGATAAATAGGATGTTGCATGAGTATTTGAACGAATTCATTGTTGTCGTCCTTGATGATATCTTGATCAATTCCAAGACCGAGGAAGAACATGATAGACATCTTTCTTTTGTCCTGGATGCTCTTAGGAAGAGTCGGTTCCATGGCAAATTGAAGAAGTGTGCCTTTTTGCTTTCTAAAGTGGATTTTCTTGGTCATGTCGGTTGATCCCAAGAATGTGGTTGTTGTGGTTGAGTGGGAGAGGCCTACTAATGTGACTGAGATTCACGGTTTCTTGGGTCTTGCTGGTTATTATCGGCGTTTTGTGCAGAATCTCTCTAGCATTGCAAAGCCCTTGACTAAATTGATAGAGAAAGGAGTTACATTTGAATGGAGTGAAGCTTGTGGGATCGGTTTTCATGTAACACCCCAGCCCGTTAGAAGCTTGTATTACTTGTGGATTAGACCCAAGTGGCCAATGAAGTGAAGTGGAGGTGGGATTAATCCCACTTTGGAAGTTTAGGTTGGTGATGATCAGCATATAACCCTCATTCCAACCATAGCATCATCGGGTTAACCCTTTTACATGAAGCGAGGCCAAAAGTGTAAGAGTGGTGCTATGCATGAATGCGCGTGTCCGCTCCTACGAAAGGATCTGGGCGTTAAGCGGACTTTGGATGCGGGACGTTACGGTAGTATCGGAGCATAAACTATCGCCGCATGTGTTCTTGCATGTTGTGCTCGTGGAGGGGACATGTCATGGCCTTGCACCGAGAGGAGATCTTGGGTATCCGCTTGCCCGTTAGAAGCTTGTTGTTCTTGTGGATTGGGCCTAAGTGGCCCACAAAGTGAAGTGGAGGTGGAATTAATCCACATTGGAAGTTCAGGCTGGGTGAGGGTCAACATATAACCCTCGTTCGAATCATAGCACCACCGGGTTAACCTTTTTACATGAAGCAATGCCGAAAGTGTAAGATTGGTGCTATGTATGAATGTACGTGCCCGCCCTACGGAAGGACTGGGTAGTAAGCGGACTTTGGATGCGGGGCGTTACGGATGGGGCTCTCACAAATGGACTTGAATCTCAAGGGAAGTGAGGGTGAGGTGAGAGAAAGAGCTTGAGGATGAAGAGAGTGTTCAAAAAGGACCAGCGAGCATCTCAACCGTTATGGGAGATAGGAGTGGGTCCAAAAAAGTCAATCGTAGTGTAAAGGTAGAAATGACGGAAGTTCCGTGAGCCTCCGGAACTTCCGTGTTGGCTGATGGCTAGACCTAGGTACAAAAGTTCCCAGTGTCGAAACATTCGTTGAGGACGGAACTTCGTCCAAAACCTTCGTTTTTGCTAAGACTGGATTTGGTTCAAGTAGGTCTTTTGGACTTTTGATCTTTTTGGCTTTTTGATGAGTTTGAGTTTGATCCTCAACTCGGCACTAGTCTTAAAGTCAGCACTAGTACTACCCGGTCCCTTACGAGCGTGAAATTCGATGGTGCAACACACGAAACACACAGGAACATGAGATTTTAGACAGGTTTCGGCCCCTCGAATTGAGAGTAATACCCAACGTCCCGTATGTTATGTATTGCCTTTAGCGATTTGCTAATTGCAAGATCTCGAGAGAGTTTTCGGGGGTCCCTGCTCCGCCTTATATATCCGGGGGAGCTAGGGTTACATGCGAGTCCTAGTCGATTACATGAATTACATATATGGGAGCTCTATCTCTAGCTTTCTTTATTAATTCAGAATCCTAACAGACTACAAATTACTCCTTAACTTGCTCCTCAAGTCATCATACGCCGGTATTGATATCCGTCCGGTCTCCATACCGGTATATAGAATTCTCCGTTATTCCGGACCGGTCGGGAACCGGTCTACCAGCTATCTCCATCTTTATCTTCATTGATTTGTTACCGTGTCTTTGCGCATCCATTCCTTTATCATTTGTATACCCATAAGGCGAGTATACGACAGTAGCCCCCGAGTAATTTTTTATTTGACCTTGAATAAGACCGACCAGTCTTCCGTATGTTGGTCTTGATTCCATGGTAAAATTAAAAAGAACTCTAATCTGCTGCAATGGTTCTTCTTTCTCCGAAGCGCTTTAAAAAGTCAAAAAATTAGTATGTTTATCCTTCATATCACCTAATTAGGTAACCATTGTAAATTCTTCTCTCGGTGCACCGACCAGGTGCACCCAATTGGGTATAGCCCCGACTCTTGGATCATTTGAACTCCTTTCAAATAATGCAAGAGTCCACTAGTTGATTCTTCATTATTTTCGTTATATGTAATCTTTAGAGATTACTCCATTGAATTTTCCATTATTTTGCAACTCCCGCGATCATTACGGACCGCTCCTAGAGTACGGTGCACCAGTCAGGTGCACCTAATTAGGTATAGCCCCGACTCTTGTATCATTTGAGAATCGCAAATAATGCAAGAGTCTTTCTGGAGAGACTATGTTTTATTACTTTTTAGCAATTTCTGCCAAGAACACATTTATCGAACCGGTCTAACCAGTCATATCACATTTAACCAAAATTTCTGGTTGATCAGACCAGTTTATTTCTCGTATTCTTACATCGACTCGAGTCTCCAAGGCCTATGATCAGGCGGATGATTAACACCCATAGCCTAAGGCATCTATTATCACCGAATTAGACAAAGTCTAATTCTTTCATACCGCTAAACCAAAAAATTCAGCATTACTTTAACTCCAGTCCGAAAATCTTCATATTTCAGACCGCTTTTTATTCACAAAAAACATGATGGCTTATCCTTATGACCGTTAGGTCATAATTAACGCAAATAACAGATCTTTAATATCCTTATGACCGTTAGGTCATAATTGCGTATTCATGACATAAGTCATTTAATGCTAAATCCATCGGGCCTTGCAAAATAGCCCGATAACTTTTCAGCCCTCGGGCCCATCCCAGTGCCTATAAAAAGAAACAAAAGGTCGACCTAGGTCAACCCCGCTTCCGAAAGCTCATACGCGCCCATCATTTGCCTTTGTTCTTTTGCTCTCTTCTTCCACATAAACCAATCTCAAGCTTTCCTTTTCCATCTCTCAGGATGGGCAAGAAGAAATCCACCGCCGTCCCCGTGTCTTCTTCCTCTTGTTCCTCGCGATCAACTTCCTTTTGGCATTCAAGATCTAGGTAACGAGCAAGGTCACCGAAACCTCCCTCAACGAGGCGGTTCGTGACGGATATTTTCCTCCTCAACCAATCCTGAATTAGAGCGTCCCTTCTCCCGGCCAAATCCCATGGGGAATAGATGATTCTCAACAATTAGTTTTCAAGGCTTTTTTCCTCCGCGGTCTTGATCTCCCCTGCTGTTCCTTTTTAGGGGACTTCTTTTCTTTTACGGATGGGAATTAGTGAACCTCAACCCTAACTCCATCCTGCAAATCGCTTTTTTCATCCATCTATGCGAAGCTTTCCTTGGAGTTCTCCCCCACTTCAAGTTATTCCAGTATTTGTTCCAAATTCGCCCACTTCCTTCATCGGACCGCCAAGCTGCAGCTTGGCGGAGTAGGAATCCAATGTCTGGAGTGTAGATGAATACTTTTCTCTTTCCTTGAACAAAAGCATAGCCCACTGGAAAAATGGATGGTTCTTCTACGACAATCCCGAGCCAAGCACTTCCCGCCTTCGGCGCTAAGATAGCCAAAAATTTCCCTACCGCAGATACTAGGGAAAAGCTCAAAGAAGATAGTGAAATTCTTGCGCTCCTAGCTTGCATTAGATACTTGAAGGACGTCGGAGGTGTCACCGCCGAGACAGTTCTCTGGAGCTTCATAGTGCGGGGAGTTCAACCTCTTAAAAGGCGAGAACTCCCAGCCTTGGTGTTTTGATGAAGACACCACTATGCCGTTGGATGAAACCCTTCTTCCCGACAAAGAGCGATTAGAAGCTTGCATCGGGCAAATGCTCCAGCCAAAACCAGATCTATCCGGATGCACAAGAGTGGGTCCGGCCTTCAGCTCATCCAATCCTCGCGATCCTGTAAGTATCTCTTTCTATTTCTTCAAATCTTTACCGTTTGTTACCATCATTTTCTTACGAAAACTCAATCCTTCAATTGCAGAAAATGGACAACTACAGGAGTCACCCTCCTCTTCCTCCCAACGACATTTGGGGAGAAGATTATGCAAACAATACCGCTCCCCTGGTTGTTCAAGCCGGTCCGACTCAAAGGCCTTCAGACCGGTCCTTTCCTTTACCTCCCAACATAGCTCCAAAAATCTCCAAGTCCGGGGCCGTGGTTCAAGCACCTAGTACAAGAAAACGTACTACTTCCTTGACCATTGGCGGACCTGCTGCTTCTTCCGCTGCTCCCGGCGATACTCGCTCGAAGCGCAAAAGCTTGAAGATCAACGACGAGAAGAAGAAGCCGTCGAAAGGGATCGCCAAGCAGCCCTGGCCGTTTTTGAAGCTGCATTGGGAAAAACTCAAGGTACTCCTTCCTTGGCTGATCCCTTATCCAAGGTCCCCAAAAGGTCCCGATATGGCAACCGGACTGGTTCCGGTGATGCTGGAGAAGCAGTCCCAACCCCGCAAGTCAATCCTACGGAAAAAGGACTCGCGGAAAGAAGTGGTGGGGACACCCAAGGTCCTCCCAAGAAGATCAAGACCTCCACCGGCTTCAAGAAAGCTTCCTCGTAAGTCTTTTATATTACTAATTCTTTTCTCGAATTGCTCCACCCGCCAAAGCTCCTTGCCCCGGTCTTATTACATCCGCTTTTTCACAGGATCCCTTCTAACTTCCAAGCTAGCATAGCTAGTTTTTTAAGAAATAAAGCTTCCTCCACAGCTCCAACTAGTGGTGTTTCTACCTCTACTCTCGGCGCATCTCAAACCGGTACCGCTCCCGGCGCTTCTCGTAACGAGTGCCGCTCCCGCTCGCTTCAATCACGAAACTCGAGTGCGGCACCCGCAGAGGAACTCCCCGCCGCCTCACGTATAGAAGCTAAAGAGCAGGTTACCATTGTCGAAAGCTCATCTTCCGGTAACCCTCCTCCCCAAGCTACATTATTCCAAATCCCTCCGTAACCGTCACTCGGGCCGGTATGGGTAGAAGAAATTCCTCGCCGACCCGGAACAACACGCAAGTCTCCCGGAGAACCCAAACCGGCCAAAATGGTAGTTGGAGACGTGGAGGTAGACAGTTCTAGCGGAGCTAGAACTTTTACCGCAACAGCTCAATGGGACGCCCTCCAAGAAGAAGAGGCCCTAAAGAATTTCTCGGAATCCGGCCAGGTATATCCCTCCGCTCCAATAATTTCTCCAAGCAATTGCATTTTAATTATTAACTTTCTCACTCTTCTTTTTAGGTTCTCCTAAAAAGCTCGAAGCCAAGACTCGCTATAATCGTCCGCTAGACTCGCATCAATCAAGAACGATTGGTTGAACTGGAGTCTCGGACCGCCGATCCGAAGTCCAGGGAAAATGACCTTCGAAAAGAGAGGCCAACCTCGCAAAACACCCATCGAATGATGGAAGAGCGCCGGCAAGAAATCATCAAGCTTCACCAAGTTATTCGGAGTAATACTTTCAATTTTTCCTTTATATTCCATATTTTACCCTATTGCCTCCCTTTCGACCGGTCCCAACCTTTATTTCAGCGCTCGAGAGCCTTGTTGCCGCTCACAAGATAAGCTGAAGAAGTCTTTACCGAAAAGGCAGCCGCTCAAGAGCAAGCACTTGAAGAGGGCTCTCGTGTCGAAGAGCAACAGGTGGCTCGGATTGGAGAAATTGAAGGCGAGCTTACTGCCAAAGATAGTATTTTAGCTCAAGCACTTCGCTCCAACAAGATGCTGGAAACTGAAAATGCTCGCTTGAAGGCTGAACTAGCCGAAGCCTTAGAAGCAGCAAAATCAGCACAAGCGAGACAAGGAGAGCGCCCCGAGGACCGCCCATGAATCCGCTCAACCGGCTCTCCAAGCAAAAGATCACGAGATTCAGCGTTTGCTGAAAATCAAAGCCAAACTGAAAGAATCAAATACGAACATCAAGGGCAGATTCAGAGTTGCTGAAATCAGGCATAGGCATAAGTCCCATCTTTCTTGTTCATTCTTATGACATCCTTTTAAAGATACCGGTCTGCAGCAATATCTTTCTCTTAAATTTTTGCTTGTCTTTTCATAACTTACTCGTAGGTACAGTGCGCACTCGGAATATCTCAATGGTGGTCAAACTATTGATCCTAATGAAATAGATCTCGAGTCCGCCATCCGGGCAATCCCTAGAAGAATAAGAGAACATTCAAAGATGGTTGCTGCTGCGGGAGGAGGACACATCGCTGCTATAATCCAGTCTTGGACTCCGGTCGAAGAGTGTGATTTCAATTTTATCAAGGATGGCGCTCACCCCGATACTATCGAAGACCGGTTCAACGAGCTGAAGAATTCACTCATTGGCACCGTTTCGGAGTTGATAGAAGATGTTCCTCTTGATCCAACAGGTGTCCCTCTAAACATAGCGCCAGCAGCTTTTGCTTTGGATCAAGATGCTCAGAATGCAGCAGCCGCAGCTAGGCAATCAGTAGAAGATGCATTCGAAGATCTTGATAGGGATTTACCAAGTATCTTCTTCCGATTCTGAAGAAACGCTGGATGATAGACTTGAAGAAAATCCTAAGACCGGCGATACCGGTACTTCCAGCGGTCCTGCTGTTTAGATTTTGTATTAGGGCCAACTTATTTTTGTAATCGAACATCTTGATCATCACGCTATTTAGATTTCTTTTCTATATGAATACTGGTTTCACTATCATACTTATTAACTTTTCTGCCCAAGACATGATGGTTATTTCAGCTGAAACTAACTATGATTAAATTCCGGCTCTAATCAGCACAAATTCATAGTTATAGCTTACTTTAACAAGATCACGTAACCTTAGGAAAAAGTTAAGATTTTACAAACTGCTCTCACTGCAGCCTTACATTCAATATTCATAAGAAAGACGCTACATCATTTCCCTTCCCGAACATACCAGTCTTAAACTGAAAAGAAACAGATCGCTCTCAATACAACGAGCCTACCGACTATATAACTGGTCTTATTATTCAGGAATAGCACAATATCACAACAGTCCCCTGGCTCGATAATTTAATGCGAAATTAAAATATTGAGACACAAAAACAAACACATTTTCATTAGACAAAATCACTTTATTGTAATATGATGAAATTTACAAAAAAGAAAAAACACTGTCAAATGTAAAAACGATGAAGTTGCTCAATGTTCCAAGAATTTGGAATTTCTTCTTCCTCCAAGGTCATAAGCCTATAAGCCCCTGGTCTGGAAACCGATTTCACCAGAAAAGGACCTTCCCGGACCGGTGACAACTTATGCCTGTTTTTATTAGATCGAATCTTCCGAAGAACCAAGTCTCCTACTTAGAATTCCCGTGTTCGAACATTCGATCATGATAACGACGCAATCCCCGATGATACTTTGCTGCTTGAATCAAAGTTTGATCCCTCAATTATTCCGCAGCAATCAATTCGACTTGGCGCTGATCTTCATATTTCTTTTCATCATAATACTGTACTCGAGCGGATACCATATTCACTTCGTAGGTAACATGGCTTCGGATCCATACACCAAAGGGAAAGGAGATTGCCCTGTAGCCCTACTAACATTAGTGCGTAATCCCCAAAGTACCTAGGGCAATTCCTTAACCCATTTTCCTGCGTACGGCTTCAAACGATAAAAAATTCTAGGTTTAAGACCGGTCAAAATCATTCCATTAGCTCGTTCTACTTGTCCATTGCTTTGTGGGTGTGACACCGACGCGTATTGTATCTTGATTCCCAAACTATCAGCATAATCTTTGAAGCACTCGAAGTGAACTGGGGCCCATTATCGGTAATGATACCGTGGGGGACTCCAAAACGAACAAATATGTGCTGCAATAATTTAATTGCTCGAGCCGTAGTCGTACTAGTAACGAGCTTCAGCCTCAATCCACTTGGAAAACTTATCTACCGCCACAAAAATATGCGTGAATCCTCCCGGTGCCCTTTTAAAAGGTCCAACAATATCCAGCCCCCAAGTAGAAAAAAGCCAAGTCATTGGAACTAATCGCAACTCATGAGCCGGAGCATGGGGTCGTTCGGCGAAAAACCGACATCCCCGACAATTCTTGACCACTCGTGCGCATCATCCGTCGCCGTAGGCCGATAAAATCCTTGTCCGAACACCTTCCCAACCAATGTCTTTGAAGAGGCATGATTTTCACAAATTCCCCCGTGCACGTCTTCAAGCAATTGAATGCCATCGAAACCGATACACATTTCATCAAAATATTAACTCCACTCCTATATAATTCTCCTTCGAGAATTAAATAATCTGCGCGCTTGAACCTCTAATCTTTGCTTCTTCACTCTATCTTCCGGAGTTTTACCACACTCGCAGATAATCAATGTACGGGGTACGCCAATCGGAATCAATGATCATTACGTCCGGTGATCGAATATCTTCTGGCAAAATTGTTTCCTCGACGTTGATTACATCCCTCGTCTTATTCGGTAAGACCGCACCTTCGAACTGGTCCTTCAAGACTGCCTTCTCCACCCGATCCTTCAAAGCCGCTTCATCCGCAATCTCCGAAATAGTAACCTTGCGCTCCATCTTTATGGATGGCTTATCCAACACTTGAAGAAAAACACCAGGTGGAACCGCCTGTCTCGAAGATCCCGGTCCGGCTAACTCATCCGCAGCAGAATTATTTCCGCGCGAGTATATGAGAAAATCGCAAACCATCAAATTTGTCTTCAAGTTTTCTAACCTCCTGTCGATAAGCGATCATATGATCATCATGAGCATCCCACACCTTGTTGACTTAACTTATCACCAACATTGAATCACCATATATATCCAACCGTCCGACTCCTAACGAAATAGGTACTCGAAGCCCATGAAGCGAGCTTCATACTACGCAATATTATTTGAAGCTATGAAATGCATTTGTAATACATATCCGAGTGGTTCCTTCGTGGGGTGAGTAATACAACCCTAGCCCCCGCGCCTGAAAGCTGCAGGGACCCATCAAAGAACATCTCCCAATATTCCAACGTTTGAATCCCCTGCGGGACTTGTGTCTCCAACCATTCTCGTTATAAAATCGGCTAAAGCCTCGTCCCTTAATAGCGGTCCGTGAAGAAAACGTAATCTCATATTGGCCAAGCTCTATAGCCCACTTAGCAACCGGACCCACCGCCTCTCGGTTCCGTACAATATCTCCAATAGCAAACTCAATCTTAACTTCAATGTGGTGCGCTTGGAAATAATGCTTCAACTTTCGAGAAGTTATCACTACTGCATATATTAATTTCTGTAATTGGAGATATCGCATCCGTGATTCAGTAAGAACTTCACTTACAAAATATACCGGATGCTGCACCAACTGTAGATATCCTTCTTCCTTCCGATCGACCGCCAAAACCGCACTCACCACATGAGTTGTTGCAGAAATATACAACTGAATGGTCTCATCCGGCTCTGGAGGTACCAATACTAAGGTATTCCTTGAGTTGATCAAGCGCAGCCTACGTCTCATCTGTCCACGCAAACTTATCTTGCTTCTTAAGCAACTTGAAGAACGGAAGTCCACGAACCCCCAATCTCGAAATGAAACGGCTAAGAGCCGCCATACTACCCGTCGCCTTCCGAACATCCTTCAAGCAACTCGGGGTTTCATATCAATGATCGTCCGGATTTTTTCTCGGGTTGGCTTCAATGTCTCGCCATGACACTAGGTAACCCAAGTAATTTCTCGGAGCGGACTCCAAATACACATTTTCTAGGGTTGAGCTTCATGGAAAAATTCCGCAAATTATCGAAGGTCACTACCAGGCCGAGAGAAGATTCTCGGTTTTCGAGATTTTACCACTATATCATCAACGTAAGCTTTTGCGTTCCTTCCCAATTGCGAATCCAAGCAACGTTGTATACCACGCCGATATGTAGCTCCAGCATTCTTTAATCCAAAAGGCATAGTCGTATAGCGAGTATGCTTCAAAGGGGGTGATAAACGCGGTCTTTATTTGATCTTCAACTCTTAGCGGTATTTGATGATATCCTGAGTAAGTATCAAGAAAACAAAGACGCTCGCAGCCAGCGAGTCGAATCAATTCGAGGCAGCGCGAAAGGATCTTTGGGGCAAGCTTTGTTGAGATCGGTATAATCGACACACATTCTCAATTCTTTAGTATTCTTTTTTGGTACAAGAACCGGATTGGCAAGCCAATCCGGATGATACACCTCCCTAATAAACTTAGCTGCTAATAACCTAGTTATTTCCTTCTTAATAGCTTCCTTGCGGTCTTGAGAAAATCTTCGGAGCTTCGTTTAACCGGCTTCGCATCGAGACGCACCAACGGTGCGTGCTCAATCTTCTCCCTAGGAACACCCGGCATGTTAGAAGGCTGCCATGCAAAGATATCCCTATTTTCCTGGAGGAAAAGAATGAGCGCGCTTTCCTATTTATCCCCCAAGTCAGCCCCTATATGGGTGACCTTGGAGGGGTTTGACTCATCAAGCTGAATAGTCTTGGAAACCACCGCATCGGCTTTCAATTTCTCCTTTGCGACCTTCTTGACCGGAACTTCATCCTCCAGCCTTGCCTGGACTTCTAGAGCCTCAGCTGCTTCTCCGATTTCCCGACGTTCATCCTCTAAATTGGCCCGAGTGGCCAACTTAGTGCTATGTACTTCACAAGCATAAGCGGTCTTGATGTCGCCTCGGAACGACAAAACTCCATTTGGTCCTGGTATCTTCGAGCATCAAGTATTGGTAATTCGGGATGGCCATAAACTTTGCCAAAGCTGGTCTTCCAAGTATCACATGATATCGTTGAATCAATATCGGCTACCCGGAAGATAATATTGTCCCTCCCGTAGTTCTCCGTCGTCCCAAAGGTCACCGGTAGAGAAATCTGCCCCAAAGGATAGCTATTCCGCCCGGGTATTATACCATGAAACGGCGAGACGCTGCGCTCCAAGTCAGCTACGGAGAGGCTAAGCTCCAGCGAGTTTTGGCAAACAAGATATCCAAGCAACTTCCTCAATCAATGAAAGTCCTCTTCGATCGCACCTTGTGAACTATGGGAGCCAAGATAAGTGGATATTTACTAGCTTTTGGCAATACCTCGGGATGATCGGCTCTCGCTAAAAGTAATGGGCACCTCGGACTACCGTAGGTATTCGGGTGTAGCGGGAGCGACGGTATTAACCTCTCGAAACGCCAACTTTTGCTTTCTCTTCGACTCGTAAGCGTCCGAGCCTCCATAAATCATGTTCACCTCTCGAGCCGGTTCTTGAAAACCTTCGTCATCCCCATTGTCATCATGCTCTTTGTCCTTGCCCTTGTCATCTCTCTCGGTTCCGATGAGAGCGGATCGGGGCGCGACCTTTAAGGCAAAGCCGAGCAAACGGCCTTAACAGGAAGCACTCCTTGGCTTTATGATTCCTATTATGAATCATGCAAGGGCCTTTTAGAAGTGTTTCGAACGACAATCGTTCTCTTGGACCTCTCTTAGGAGGTGCCGGCCGGTCTCCTCCATGAGATCGGTCGACAGCTGCAACAAGGTGATCGGCCTTGCGCTTGTTGTTGTTCTTGGATCCAGATCGGTTGCCTTGGTCATGCTTCGGTTCCTTCCCTTTGTTCCCGCGCAAATTAACCACGTTTGATTCTCCAGCAGCATAATCATCTCGCTATCTTGAAGCACTACGACGCCGTCATGGTGAGGTTTCGGTTGCGCCTTCCAATCTTGTGAACTAAGGCTTCACTTCGGACGCCGGCTTGAGACGCCGCAATTACTTGCTGATCGGGATCATTGGGGATTAAGGTTTTCTTGTTGCGAAACGTCCGATGAAGTCCGTGAGAGGTTCATCGAGCTTCGCTTCATCTCGTTGAGGTCGAAGTAATTCCCTTGCTTCTCACAAGTCGCTTGGAAATTCTCCACGAACATTTGGTGAGGTCGCCCCAAGAAGAGATAGATTTCTCGGGTAGGGACTGCAACCACAAGCGTCCAGCCTGTTCCATGCACATGGGGAGGTAATTAGCTAGCACAAAGGTATCTCCTCATGCCGACCGGATGGCGGTGGTGTACATGCGTAGCCACTCGGCAGGAGGTGCTTTACCATCATACTTATCAATGGCCCCGGGCTTAAATCCCCGGGGTATTTGCAAATGCGTAAATCTCGCGTGAAAGCGGGAATCACGGAGTACTCTTCATCTTCCGGACCGGTGAAGGGGATCGTCGACGAGGGTAATGCCGGTAGTTGCGATCTCTTTCATCATCGGAGTAGTCATAGTATCGATCATCTTGATATCTATCTCCTGGTCCATCCCGATGATCATTGTTAGCCGATTGTGCGGTCTGCGAGGGGGGCGGAGGCGGAGGCGGAGGTGGAGGCGCCGCTTGGCGATCATTATTGTCATGTCGAGGCTCCCCGTCTCCGTCCCTCGTTGTCGCGTTCCCTTCGATCCCCGGTATTACGGCGATTATCTCGTCTCGGCCGGTCATCCCGATGAGCATGTCCGTTACCTTGCCCTTGCTGGTCATTGCGCGGAGGATTTCCACCGGGGGCGGCACCGAAGCAGCCGGTCCACGCCGAGGCGAATTAGTCACGTGCGGGCGAGGCGGGCGGTGGTCCCGCGGACGATCATCCACATGACCGGTGCGACGCCTCTCATCTTTTTCATGTCTCCGACGTTCTTCCGTTCACAATACATCACATCATCACATGTGAAGTAAAGCAAAACTTTTAAAAGCGTGGGTTATGCACCGGTGCTTGCCTTGGGACGTTACGAGCGTCCGGTTACCATTAAGCGGTACGCGCAAATCTTGGTCCGGAGCTCGTTCATGTGCATCCGCGATCGGGGTGTGTCGAGGCCCAAGCCTTCCACTAGAGGACGCTCCATCGGACCGGGCTCTCGTAGGCCGCTCCGAGCGAGAACGCGAGCGGCTTGAAGATTCCGATCTGTCATGGACGAGCTGATTTGTTTGTATAGCAGCCGCATCTACCAAATTCGGAGCGCGTTGCAACCCCGGTGTTGCATTGAAGACTTCTTCCGGTATTGTCTTAAGGATTTGTTTCACTCCCACAATGTTGTGAACCGGCGACGTGAAGACCCGTGCGCCATTTAACTCCACTTCCATGGAACTCAAATCCAAAGCTCGCTCGAAGAACGATGCCGCCTTCCACCTGCGGCATCCACGTCGGCTGTTATATCCTGGGGACGTTCCTTCCGAGTCTCCGGACCGGTCCGGTAGTGGGCCCGTGGCTGGGGAGCGGTCGCGGGAATGCTTCGTCCGGCCTAATCGGTACCAGCAGCATTTGCGCGCGGATTCACTCGCTGAAGGTTGTGGAGGTTGTTCATCTCCATTTGCTTCTTCCGTTTCACGACGACGACAATCAGATTCGTCTCTCACCATCCTTGCTTCTTCTTCAGCAGTTTTCTCGGGATTGAGTTGGCGAATAACCGGTCCTGTCATAAACACTTGGAAAAAGACCGGATGTTCTTCCTCGAAGTCATTAACAAACTCGCAAGTGCGGCTTATCTTTACGGATTGAGCACATATCCGAGATGCGGGCGGTCCGATTGTTCGCGCTAAAGCTGCGTCGGATCTGCCGAGTTTTAAGCCCATGGTGCCAACCGTGGCGGGTGATCGCGCTTCAGCGAGCTGCGGCCCGACAACGAGTCGGATTCATCAAACGCAGTTTTCCGGCCGAATCAGCTTCAACGTCAAGGGACCCGAAGCGGATCTTGAAGCCGGGCTCAAAGTCAACAGCGAACGAAGAGGCCATCGAACTCGCTAGGAACTCGCCGGGACCCCTACCGGCGCGCCAAATGTCGAGTCTTAAACTCGGCACTAGTACTACCCGGTCCCTTACGAGCGTGGAATTCGATGGTGCAACACATGAAACACACAGGAACACGAGATTTTAGACAGGTTCAGTGCCCCTCGAATTTAGAGTAATACCCTACGTCTTGTATGTTATGTATTGCCTTTAGCGATTTGCTAATTGCAAGATCTCGGAGAGTTTTCGGGGGTCCCTGCTCCGCCTTATATATCCGGGGAGCTAGGGTTACATGCGAGTACTAGTCGATTACATGAATTACATATATGGGAGCTCTATCTCTAGCTTTCTTTATTAATTCGTAATCCTAACAGTACTACAAATTACTCCTTAACTTGCTCCTCAAGTCATCATACGCCGGTATTGATATCCGTCCGGTCTCCATACCGGTATATAGAATTCTCCGTTATTCCGGACCGGTCAGGAACCAGTCTACCAGCTATCTCCATCATCTTTATCTTCATTGATTTGTTACCGTGTCTTTGCGCATCCATTCCTTTATCATCTCGTATACCCATAAGGCAAGTATACGACAAAGCTTGGGTATTATATCTTGAGCACATATTCCCTGCATAAAAGACTAAATCACCGCTCTTTATAGTCCGGTATTCCTAGACTCAAAGATCTATAAATCTATTCGAAGCTTCACTTTGAGTCCACTTTTCGACTTTTGTATGAGGGGCTATCAATCTCTCAACGTGGGTTAGTAATGTTTGATAACCTGCACATTAGCTCAATAAAATATTAAACAATTTAATTATTCATCATTTATCATCAAAACCCACTAGGGAGCGTAGTCGCATCTTCGTCGGCCCAGGGCAAGTGCGGGCGGTGCGACCGCACTCGGCCTCCACAAAACAGGGGTGCTATGGACTAGCCCAATATAACAATAATCTATTTTCCCATTCAGAAATGAAGCCAAAGCCCAAATACAAAGCACAATTCAGCCATCAACACAACAAATTGTAGACCATTGCACATTACACAACTTGCACATTACGAACATCATCCTTTAGAGTAATTGATCTAGTTCGTTTGATGAGTCCTAGAAACAATTAATCATTGTTGTGACGTCCCATGTCACTAAGTACATGAGAACATTGGCATCATATTTAATTTGCAATTCCGATTTCCAATTTGATTAGAAAGCAAATTAAATTGGCTAGGTTTGGAATTTAAATTAAAATCAAGCTCAAACTAGGACTTATCAAACCTCAACAGTTTTGAATGGAAGTGTGTCGGTGTTTTTACAAG
Organism: Chloris gayana; assembly: GCA_031894775.1. Taxonomy (NCBI): domain Eukaryota; kingdom Viridiplantae; phylum Streptophyta; class Magnoliopsida; order Poales; family Poaceae; genus Chloris; species Chloris gayana. Next base: position 30,813 of record JAUNZO010000134.1, on the reverse strand, counting down.
ACCTTGTAGGGTATCGGCCCTTTCCCTTTTCTCCCCGTCGAAACCGCCGGAATAAGAGAAGACCCCTATTACAACCTCCATGGCCGTCATGGTTGATTCCATCGATTAGGTGAGTCTCGAGCTCGATTCTTTGCATTGGAGCATGCCTAAAGGTTGCACACACATCCCCGACCTATCTTTACCTGCCTTGCTCGATGAGATTGGTGCGGAATCGGAAGTTTCCCCACCGCCATCCGCCGGACCTAAGTAGCACCACGCCGTCGACCCACTTCCCGGCTTCCCCAACCTTCACCGAGCCAAGGTGATGCCTCTGCGCTTGGAACCATGTGATTCGGTGCACCGTGCTGCATGAGCAACGTTGCTCGAAGATAGACCTTGCCGTCGTCGTCGTCGCTAGCGCAGCTCCGGCCACCGGCGCCGGCCGGTGAGCCCCTGCTCATGTTCCCCATAGACCGCCGAGCAGGATGGGCTAGGTAGCGGGCCTCTTAGCGCCGTGGTTTGGCCGACGGCGAGAGCTCGCCGGCACTCCGACAAGGACACCCTGTTTGAACGAATGACACTTTCGTAAATACTAGTGAATTTGTTAGATTTTACAAAAATCATATCTTCTGTTTTTAAAATGAGAAAAATGCAAACTAAATTGTTTTTGAATCCTTGAAGAATGAACTTTGCAATGCTCAGCTTCTTGACCTAGGGTTCTGTGCAAGAATTTGAAGTTTTGTCTAAAAATAAATAGCACCTTGTTAAGCCTACAAAATTCATATTTAATTCCTGGAAACCTAATAGAAAGTTAGTAGATTAAATGCTTTCTCTTGTACCATGTTTTATTTAGCTAGGAGACAATGGTTTCTTCTATTTGCTTCTATATGTTGTGCTTATGTATTGCTTCATCTATGTTTTTCTTAGTTAGAAGTTTGTCCCTTTGACTTAAATTATTCAAAATGCATGTGTGAGCATGTCATTTCATGCATAAGCATGTTTCATCTCATGATTATATAGTATCATCACATGTATTTATTAAGAAAGTTCCATGAATATCTATTTCTATGTATGCATCTATGCTCATGCATTGCATTGCACTCATATAGGAAACCAAACCGAGGAAGGCAACTATGAGGAGAACCCCACCGAATTGAATGTCACCGAGAACACTAACTTCGACCAATCCCAAGGCAAGCCCCGATGCATAACCCACGTTTACAAGTTTTCAGTTTTCTTGACATATGTTTATGTCATGTATTGTGCATTTACGTTTAGGAATTGATTGCAACCGTATTTGCATTGTCATTCCTTTGTGCCTATGGTCTTATTTGGATCGGTATAATCCTTTTTTGTTAGAAATGCTATGCTTAATAATCGGGCATCGGTAGAAACACCGAGTGGTACGGAGACCTCTCGGTGTAGGTTTACTTAATTGCTATCCCACACATGATGATTATGAATTTGAGACCGTACGGGGAAGTGCATGTGTAGGATGTCGTGTCAAGGTTGGCCCTTGTTCGCCATAGCCCCGTGTATGTCGGTTGAGGACTGTTCGTTGTGACTACGTGAGCAACTATTGAATTGTACCAAGTGCATACCATCATGTGGGAGTTGATAAACCGATGGAACTTGAGAGTTGTAGTGTTGGACTGTCACTCCTCTCTTTGTACAAAGTGTCGGTCACGGTGGATGCACGGGTTTGTGGACAGTTGGAGGGTGTGTGGTTTAAGCCTTGAACCCGACATACTGTGGTCACAATGGGGACATACACTTGGAGGGTGGACCCGGCTCGTCACTATGATAATCTCGTGAAAGGTGGCCATACATGTTATTAAATGATGTGTTTGTCGTGTACTTGAGTTTCTCCTGCGGCATGTAAATCGATATATATCGTTGTCCCTCGCGGTTATTGAGTACCACTTGTCTTGAGCAGATTGCATCGTAGTAATAAGTGAACATGATGTTATACTTGTTGTTTTTTAAGTTTTAAATGTTGATTTCGCAACCTTGTATTGCTAAGTCTTGCTCATTAAATTTATGTTCATGTTATAACCCATTTAACATGGCTAAAAGATGAATTTAAACAACATAGGTGCTGTTTTTGCATATTTCCAGCAAGCCCGATCAGCCCCCTGCATGCTAGGAGTAGGTTTAGTTTTGTTGGGTAAGACTTACGGAGTATATTAGATACTCGGGGTTTGCCGATAAATTGTTTTTCAGAGTGCGACAGCCCGAGTACTCGTGACTGTTGTGGTAAGTTTGTGTGGCAAGGTGAGGAACCCAATGAGTGGACCGTAGAGTGGGTTCCATCTTCACCGACTCAAGAGTGAGCCGTGTCTATGGGCTGACATGGTTTCGATAAGTTTATGTATCGTCGAGACTCTTTTACGCTTCCACTCGTAAATTAATGTAATGTAAAATTTGAACTTCGAACTCTATGTATTGTAATACTTTAACTTCAAATGTAAAATATTCTACTCATGTACCCTAAATACGTAATCTGTAAATCATGGATGTATCATGTGTGTATGTGCTACGACGTCCGCTTCGTCGGATGTCTCCCAAGACGTTCCTATGCGACAATCCCTCTTGCTTTGCAAGGTAGGGGTGTCACAATTGTTGTCCGTGGTGGTTGTGGCCTTCACCTCAACGCCGCCTCCTCGTTCACACATCACACCATTTCGTCCGAGCTTCAAGCATATACAAGTATCGCCTCCGCTGACAGTCGATCACCATCATCCTATAGTCGACGCCCTCACCGGAGAATCGATACCAATACTACCGAGCACCAATCGGAGATTCTAGTTGTCGCTCTTCGGTTCCCATGCTTGGAAATCTGAATCAAATGTTCCGATGTTCGACTACACACACTACCACACCGACCCATCGTAGCGACGGGCCAAATAGGCCTATAGCGGCGGGTAGGCCGGACCGCCACTACGCCTCCGCAGCTTATAAATGGAGGTTTGTAGCGGCGGCCCATCACCAACCGCCGTTACAAAAGAGTTTTTAACGGCGGTTAGTCGTGCCGATCATCAGTTAATAATAACCTTATTAACGGCGGTTGAAGATGCCAACCGCCGTTAATAAGGTTAATATTAACGACAGCTGGCATCTTCAACCGCCGTTAATAAGGTTATTATTAACGGCGGCTAGAAATATAAGCCGCTGTTAATAAGGCCTTTGTAACGACGGTTTTCATCACCAACCGCCGTTAATATTTGAATACCGTAAAAAACATTAAATTACAATACACCAGAAATACAACAAATCTCAATACACACACATATATTAATCACAAGTCATTGACATATCAAAACATTCACATGTATTCATCATCCAAATGTTTACTTCTCAAAACAAATCACAAATCACTTGCATATATATATACAATATACATTGTCTTTACATGAGAAACTACCAAGTCTATCAAACTACTTTCCTAATCCACTCATCATTATCTTCACTACCATCGTTCACGAATGGTCGTGTTGAACCACACCACTCATAGAGAGAACGATGGTCTCTAGTGCTTTCATTGTCTTCGTCGAAGAACCCGCCAGCAGGAGAGATAACCTCTTTGAGCAAGAACCGACACATCCGCTTCACGATCATTAACGTTTGATCCGAAGTCGGATGTTTCGATCCTTGCGGGAACCCTTTGTTCTTAAATTCTTGTAATATCTGTTTGTCCGTTTTGGTTCTCTGCCATTAGAATTTCTTTATTAACAAGATTGCAATTGTAATTAAAATCAATAGAATGTGATAAACTCAACAAAACGCACATGTTGGTCACTCTCCTCAACAATGGCATACATATAACCGGAGAAGCTATTCGCGTACAAACAAGTGTAGTAGCCACAGTGGACACTACCTTTCACTTGTTTAACACACTATAAAATAAAGGAAATAAGTTACTATTTTGTGAATCACATCGATAGTAGGACAACGGCGTAGAGAAGTGAGACAAATGTATCTTACCGAGAATTTGTGCTTAAAGTACATATTTTTCGGCCGCCTTGGGTTGTGCGGCACGCCAGCGAGGAGGGAGGCGCCGCCGCGGAGGGTCGACGCAGAGGTGCCGGTGAGGAGGGAGGCGCCGCCGTTAAAAATGATCGTGGGCCCCACATATCGGTGAGACCAATATTATAAAACGGCGGAAGTGGATGTCATCCGCCGCTAAAAATGCCATGGGCCCACATGTCAGGACTTTGTAACGGCGGTTGGCATTTCCAACCGCCGTTACAAAGTCCATGGGCCCCACCGTCTCGTGAGACAAACATTATAAAACGGCGGACGTGGTTTCCATCCGCCGCTAAAAATGGCATGGGCCCACATGTCGGTCCTTTGTAGCGGCGGTTGGCATTTCCAACCGCCGTTACAAATGATTGTGGGTACACATGTCATATTAATGTAAATGGGATTATTTCTAAAATGATTTAAATAATGATAAATTGTTCAAAGAAATAATTAAATGTCAATAAATTCCAATAATATGCCAAAATTAAATTATTGAGGAGATAGAAAATAAACACAAATATTAATTCGTACACATAGAGTTATGTCATAAGCATAAAAATATGAATTACATGCCGCTTGACAATATAATTTAAAGGTACAGATTAAAGTAACATAGAGGTACATCATCCTTGGACTGTTTTTCCTTTGCAATCTAAGCGCATGTAGGGCATTTCGTAGAATATTTGAGCCTTGTTTCTATGATTCTTATCTTACTTGGATCAATAAATAAAGGCACTTCATCATATTGATTATATTCATCTTGATCCTGCACATTCTTCACTCCAACGACTCTTTGTTTACCGGGAATAACAATGTACTTCTTTTCATCCTTTGGGTCAAGTATATAGAACACTTGTGCTACCACCCTAACGAGTATCCAAGGGTCATCTTTGTGACCGAATTTATTTAGATCGACGAGGGTCAATCCATATTCGTCCACCTCCACCTCTTGTGGGTGTTGCACCCATTTGCATTTAAATACAGGAACAACGAGATTTTGTCCATAATTAAGTTCCCATATTTCCTCGATGTACCCATAGTGTGATGTCGGATTATCCTCTTCATCATAGGCATGTGTTCGAACACCGCTGTTTTGACACTTGTTTTTCTTGTCCTATTCTTGAGTGTAAAAGGTATAGCCATTGATGTCGTACGCCCGAAATGTAACCACACTCTTCGAAGGCCTCATGGCTAACCCTCTCAACATTTTTTCGTCTCACGGAGTCCCCACGTGGAAGCTCTTGGTTCTCGAACCATGATGTGAAGGTTTTCTTGTGCTCCATTATGATCCAATCTTCTCGTCTTGTCTCGTGTGGTTCTGGTGAAGCTCACTCAAGTGTTTCTCAAAGTGTGTGCCCACAATCTCTCGTATGTTGTAATACGCTAAAATGTGCTGCATCCACTCTTTTGTAGTCACGGTCGAAGAATGACTTCCGTCCTCGTGTACCTTATCTAGACAGACCAGCCCTCATGATGAGACACGGGAAGACCAATAGCTCCTCCATTTTTAATGTAGTCGGCACATCACTCAATAACCTCCTCGGTGTTGTATCCCTCAATCATTGAACCCTCCGGATGAGAACGAGTTTGTACAAAGTGTTCCATTACATACATGAACCGCTCAAAGAGAAACATATGATGCATGTAGACGGGCCCAATGCAGCAATTTGGTCAACAATATGAAGCATGAAGTGTTCCATGGTATCAAAATAGGAGGGAGGGAAGCATATCTCAAGCATGCACATTGTTTCATTCATATGGGTTTGTTGGTCATCCAACTCCGCTTTACTGGTCACCTTCTTCGAGACTACGTTCCGAAGTAGCATAGGCGAGTTATAGTTAACTTGAACCACTTGGGTTTCACAGCCTCGATGGCGACGGCTAAGAACACCGAAAGCATTGTGTGACAGTCGTGAATGTTATAGCCACTTATCTTTAGCTCTTCCATGTTCACGAGATTTTTCACGTCCGATGAGAATCCGGTGGGACACTTAATCCTGTGTAGACACTTACAAAATGCTATTTTCTCCTCACGCGTAAGGTTGTAGATTGCGGGAGGAAGAAAGTATTTTCCGTTCGCCCTTTCTTGCGGATGGAGCTCGCGTCTAATGTCCAGTGCCACAAGATCTCTACGTCCACCGAGTCCATCCTTTGTCTTACCGGGTAGGTCAAGAATAAGTCCGCTAGTGCTGTCATATACGCCCTTCCCAATGTGCATCCGATCGAATGCATGAGTCACTTCAAGTTCCGCCCAGTAATCAAGGTATCCGAAGAAAATAGATTGCTTCTTAAAGGGCGTGTGGGCTTTGCACTTTGGAACTCCCTTCACCGGTTTGCCAAACACAACTTTGATGTTCTTTACCGTCTTGAACACGAAACTAGGGGTCCAACGTCGAGGTTCTTCGCCTTCCTCTATAGTGCCATCGAATTGTCTCTTCAACAAGCGATATATGTGGTTTTGTGCTAGGAATCGACGGTTTCGCGTGTACACTATCTTCTCGGGATGATGAAAGATACACATGGGATGTATCATCAACGCATACAAAACAACCATACTTTCCTTTGACCTGTCATGATAGCGCCCTTAGCGTTGGGATCACTTATCGTCACAAAAATGATGGTTTTGAGCAAGAAGGGCGCTCTACGGTGCTCATCCCATATACTAACCCCTTCTAACTACAGCTTCGCATGTGTTCCAATAATGGTTCCAAGAACACATCTATGTCGTTACCGGGTTCTTTCGGACCAGATATAAGGATTGTCAATCGTAAGTAGTTTCCCTTGTGACACAACCATGGTGGAAAGTTGTATATTGATAGTATAACCGGCCAAGTGTTGTGCGGGTTCCTCGCTTGATCATGAGGATTCATCAAGTCCGTACTCGGAGCAAACCGTATGTTCCTTGTCTCTTCGGAGAATTCTGGATGGTTAGAATCAAACTTTTTCCACTCGGGTCCCATCAGCTGGATGACTAAGTTTCTTTGGATCCCCGGGGCGCGAATGCCACGTCATCGGTTCAACATCCTTGGGGTTGGCAAACAAGTGTCTTATCCAATCAACAACCGGTAGGTACCATATGACCAAGGCAGGAATATTCATTTGTTCGTTGTTATCGACACCGATGCTTTTCTTCCTCTTCCTCACATTCCCGTTGCTCTTCATTCCACTAATAACCGATGTGTATGCATCATAGTTGTCCTTGCACTTGTACCGACTACGCTTGCATCTTGGTCATCTCACAGACATTATTGTATTCCCCCGATACAATATGCAATGATTTGGGCATGCGTTAATCTTTTGCACGCCTAACGAAAGTGAGTCTATGAGCTTCTTAGCAAAATAGGTGCTTTTTGGTAACAAGTTGGGCTTCGGTAGAATGTCCGAAAGGAGTTCCAACAAATCCGTGAAACTAGCATCCGACCAACTATGGATGGACTTTAATTTCATCAGCTCAAGTATTGTACGTACCACAGTACACCATTTTTCACATCCCTTAGATTTCTCGTATAGTGGATCCTTCGATGCTTTCTCCAAGCAATGCAAAGTTGCTCAACCCTCTCGTTGTCCCCCCATTGAGTAACACTTGCGGTTCAACGTGTTGCAACATTTCCTCAACATCAAAATCACATGACTGTTCCATTACTTCCTCGGCTCGAACAGGCTCCTCATCTTCAACATTGACATGATCGTGAACATCACCATCAACGATTGCTCAAGTATTGCCTCCACCACGTCTTCACCATGCTTTGTCCACGGGTGTAGTCCTTAACAAAACCTCTCGTTCTTATGTGTGAATTGATTATAACCATATCTTTCCACAGTTTCTCATTTTTGCAATCACGACACGTACAATGTATTTCATCCCTACCTTCTTGCTTAGCGTGTTGTGCGACCTTCGTGACAAATGCATTGACTTATCCTCAAAAATAACTTCCCGCTCTTGACGCCTCATACATCCTAGATTTATCCATACCTCAAGCACTACACATCAAAAATAATAATTACTTCAACAAAACATGGGACAATATATCTCGTAGGATCAAGTTTTGTGAGCTACAAATAAATTGACCAACTAGATACGTAAATTATTTCAACGAAAAAATAACAATTTCCTCCTTTACCTAACCTAGCTCTCCATCTATCATGAGAAACCTAGATATATAATTTTCCTCCATGAGAAGCCTAGAGGTACAACTTTTCTCCATGTAAAAGACTCAAGATACAAATAGATGGACAAAAACCAACCATAGCTCTACAAATCTAGAGAATTGTGACAAATAGGCATAAAATTCAAAGTAAATTACAAAGCCAAAATTCTACTAGATTCCAACATGATAGGTAGAAATAATACATGGGATAGATTCCCCTTACCCTAGGGAACAAATCTATCTAAGAAAAACGAACTCAACCCCCTCCCCCTTGTTTTTCAATTTTTGTCCGAATTTCCGGGCCGCCAACAGTGTAGAAGCTCACCGTGTCTGTCTCGAACCCGACTATTTATACCCGAAAATTTGTACCGGTTGTCAACCGCCCCTAAAACTCCCTTCGTAACGGCGGTTGACATTGTCAACCGCCGATATAAATCCTGGCCTATTTTAATGGCGGTTGGAAAAGCCAACCGCCGCTATAAGGCCTCTATAGCGGCGGTTGGCTTTTCCATGTGACCGGCCCATCATCTGCTGCGGCGGGCCGGTTTGGGCCGCGTCGCTAGGCCGATTCGGCCCGCCGCTACAGTGCGGTTTTGCTGTAGTGACAAACTCCAAATTGATTCGACTTTGATGGTTTCCTTTTCAGTTTGTAGGAGTACTATCCAATAGCATCACATGTAGTCCACTAGAAAAGAAGAAAAAAGAAACGTATAGATGAGTTTGATAAATCATAGAGATGTGACTATAAAGCAACAATATCAGAAGTTGGTAATGATTTTGTTTTACTGTAATTGATATATTATTTTATTATGTTTATCGTCAATGGGACCTCCATTTTATATCCCGCACCGGGCCACCAAATTCTGTGGGTCGGCCCTAGGCGGCAGCAAGCAACACGAAATCCGGGAGGCATAGCACGATGTGCTGACGTGCAGGCGGAGCAGCTACCAGACCCAGAGAGTGAAATCGATGCGTAGCGAGCCGGATAGGCTAGACCAAGCCAGCTGTAGGAGCAGGCGACTGGACGCGGTGAAAAGGACGTCCAACACAAGGAGTCAAGCAGGTAAGCAGCCTTTTGATTACTTTCTCAAGCCGTGTTTCGTGAGCTAGTAGTGTTTCGTGTGCTCTTGAATGAATATATCAATGAATATGTTCTTGAGAGATGAATATTAGCTGCACAAGGTAATCTCCAAGAGTACGGATGTGTTTTGTTGTTAAAGAGCATCATACGAATGAGTGAAATTATTTTGTGAAGTATTAATTTATGTCAACTTGTGATCTGAATCTGAATCTGGAATATTGGTTTGAGATATGAAATATAGTGCTATATGTGAACTTATTTCACTTTCTTGATCCTACGTATTGCTTTTGGCAATCAAAAAATATGTCAAGCATATGGACATGTTCATATTCAGTGGTATACGGGGCAGTTAAAAAAAATTATCATGTATATGCGTTCTGGGATGAAAATGTCTTTTGAACACTATTACCAACCGTTTGGACATAATTTGACAATAGTGGCACATAGGGGCAGGAAAAAATGAAGTAGTGGTATAGAGGGGATGAGAAGTTTTTCAATGGTACACATAGGTGATTGGAAGTTCTTTTAAGTATGGAGGGAATTTCTCTATTTCTTTTCTCTTCTTCCACTTCTTCCAACTGAAACGAGCCAAATCTAAAGAAGAGAAACACTTTTGTCTGTTCAAGGCATAACACGGCTTAAGAAAAACAAATTACGGCAACGCTACTAGCGCACGTGTCAGTGCACACCGCCGAGTTAGGCACTTGAGCCACTGGCGTTGATGATGATAGGCACAACGAGTCGTGCCGGCCAAGCCTGCCGAACGGGAGAATTCACCACCCCTGGCCGCGTTCTCTATCTCCAAGGAAGCCGTGAATCTGTGTCAAAGGTCGCTGTCAGCCGATCAGTCTCGGCCGCGCCGTGGCTCCCGTTGGAGCCAGTGAAACGACTCAGCCGAAACAGGGAAGAGATAGCGCCGCGTACCTGCCGCGTACATGAGGATAAGCTATGGGCTTGTGTGGATATGGTAAGTCCTATGGCCTAACTAAAACCATGCTGTGTGGTTGCGGGTACACGGGGGCTTTGCGGTTGCGGATGGCCATAACAAAAATGGATTCAAATTACGCGGCACATATATGGTTTGAGAATACTAAAGACCAAGGACGCGAACCATCACATAAGGCTGCCCATCTTGTCATCTAGCCGCGACAGATCAGTTGAATAGTTCAGCTTCATATATAATATAACACAAAATAAAACAAGATGTCAGGACCTTCTTTATTTTTTTCTGAGATTATTAAACGTCAGCAGTCATCACCCACCCATTGTGACCTGCCTCAATTCCACTGATGCGCAGCGCCGCCGTCTTCCTAGCCGACCGTACGCTGCACTAAAGGGTTACCATGCTAGTCACAATGGTAGTACCTCCGTACCAAAATGTAAACATTTATTGACTTTTCATAATTGGGTTTGACCGTTTGTCATATTCAAAAAAATTACAAAAATATTGATTATTTTGTTATACTTTGATTTATTGTTAGATATATTTTTAATGTGATGTATTTGTTTTTATTTTTTTACAAATTTTTTGAATAAGACAAGTGGTCAAACACGATTCGAAAAGTCAACAAATACTTACATTTTGGAACGGAGGGAGTACTATTAGTCCCATTGTAGCCATGTGGAGCTGTTTAGACTCTAATTTTTGGAGTCTCCAAATTTTCGTCTTTAATGACATGTCATTGGAGACTCTACTTTTCGAGTCCACAATGACCTCATCATTGTAGACTCGAAAACGAGTGTCCAATAATAGAGGTCATTGCAAACTCTGATTACCAAAACGAGTCTACAATGACAACTCATGTTTTTAGTACTACAAGCAGAAAATAAATAATAAATCCCTAGCAGCTCCTACTTACTAGAATACTATAGTCAATACTAAGCAAGCAGGTGCCACTACATGCTTAGGCAGAAGAACAATCACAAAGCAAAAGACAGAAGAATACTTACAATGATTTATATTTGCAAGTTGTCGCTGATATGGATCACCTTTTGCTTTCCTACAGAAGTTGCACAATAAAAATAGTTTGTTCCATGCTTTCACAGAAAACTGAACTATAAGGCATGCATCAATAAGGATAATGCAGATGGTATCCTCTTCCACGCAACTGACAGGAATTAGACATCAACAATTAGGACTACAACTTCGACACTGCAATTTTAGATTTGGCAGAAAGATTTTGATAATGTGAATTTATAATAGATTCCACTTTTGACCTATATACTAACTCTGTAAACGCTTACAATCACACAACAAGCTGCGCACAATCTTAATCTGTAGCACAAATAAGGAACTAACACGATTTATAAGTATATGGTAATAAGTTTAATTTAGCTCTGAATGAATCTATGTATGAGATTTATCATAAGACAGTTTAATGCAAATGCAGGATATCTAACATGTATAGTTAGAAGCCAAAGCAACTATGAGAGATCATACATATCTATCGATACCTTTTATGTTGCAATGAAACAATGACTGCAAAATAGTGATAAAAGAGAAAGAATCAGTTAGAAGGTAAACAGATGGGAACATTTTTCGATATACAGAGCTCACATGTGGCAAACAGAAATTCAGGGTAGGATATCTGTTGAAGCATCCATATTGTGTTTACTATTCATGCATAAGCCTTACTACCAGGAAAATTCATATAATCAATAGTAAACACTGTAAACGATGACGGATGGTTTACAAAACAACAAGAGAAACCACTAACAAACTATTCTGACTATCAGAAAGGATTGTCAAGAGTGACATACCAACAATGAAGAACTAAGAAGCAGTGAATAAAATAAAAATTGAGACATTTTCTAGCACCCTTCTCCATCAGCCTCGTGACCTTAAGGATTTGCTTAATTTATACATGCATAAAAAATTCATGATAGTCACAAGGAGTGTCATAGGTGAATTTGACATAAATTCTCGAGAATTTCTAGGGAAAAAAGCAGAGCCATGTCCAATATAATCTTTGTCTATGTGTAAAAGAATTTTGATGTGTACGGGGTGGCCCGATCTTCCGAAAGATTCCGATAAACAACGATTTGGTAGAGACGAGACACAAATCGATCCGGCTTCCGAACAACACGTTCTGAACCCTGCAATCGCAGCACCACGTCTCCTCTAGTTATCAACCATGCAAGCATGATTGACCTCGCCAAGAAGGCTAATCCTTACCTGCGAATTGAAGAACACAAGCAAGAACAAGATAGAAGCAACCAAATTGAAAATATATGATTAAACTCGCAACGAGTTGGGGTCTCATAAACCGACAAAACGGCAAAATTGTTCTTGACAGAATAAATTAAGCAAAACCCAAACCCTAAGGAAGGGGTGACGGCTGCTCATGAGGACCCTACGGTCGTCCATCCCTCCTAGACGCAGCCCTATGTGGGCTCAACAAAATACACGGTCCAAAGGCCAAAATATGGTAGTGCAACACCAGGATAATTTCTGGACGTCTTCTTATTTCATCGATTCTCGAGGACTCGAGCCGAATTTGTATATGAGGCCAGCACCATTAGAAGGTGATCAAATTTCCTTCCATCCATATAAAGAATGTCCAAAACAGACTTCGTATGCAACCTCGGCATTTGTTTTGGTGCGGACTCTTTCCGAACTCCGAAACAGACTCGAGCTTAAGTTGATTTGGGCCTCCACCTCGGGGACTCGAGTTGAATTAGCCTCATGCCTTCTTCATGTCTTGGAAACCCTTTTTGGACTCCTTCTTCTACCCTCCATGCACCACTCATTGATATGTGAATGGTTGTTATGTCCTCCTCATCCTCCTCTTCTTGATGAAAAGTCGTCCTCGGCATCAATTGTACATGAAACCGATCTTGCACAACACAAAGGACAACGGGGTTGCAAAAACAATGGGAACCAAAATACTCGTGAGAGATGTTACTATGTTTCCAATTATGTATTGTGGCATCTTGCATAAAAATTTTAGCAAACATGTAGGCTTCTTGACCAGAAGACACACAATATTTGTCAACACTACCCTTCAAAAGATTAGTACGAACAAGCATAGATAGCAACAAGAGAGGCCCTCCTTCTTTATAGTAAATTTGTTTCATGAAAACAGAACTAGAGGAATGTGAACTATAAAGTGCAGTATGGTTGTCCTCTAATCGATCATAATTAATCTTACACAACAAAAGGAGAATTCATATTGCTACGAATGTACAGTCTATGTATCAAATATTGTCCTTTGTTGTCATATTTGCCAACGACATGATATATATGTTTATCGAACCAAAGCAACTCAGCATATTAGAAAAGTTTCTCCACCAAACAATCTAGATTACAAAAATCATAAAGTTCAATATAACCCAAAGTTTGTAAAGAAGACAACAGTTTTAGCTCATCATTTGCACTAGCATTGTGCATAACATGTTTGTTTTCAGCAATAGTATTTGGGTCCAAAGCATGTAAAACTGAATCATTGTCACACAGTTCATATTTATCACAAGGAGCATCAAGCAAATCATCATGTGACAAAGATAAATTCAAAAATGGTTCCACTAACAATTGCTCTATGATAGCATGGTTTGTAGAAAAATTCTTCACGTCAATATAATTTTCACCTTTTGTGAATGCAGCACCATGGGCATTACCTGTGTTCCAAACAAGAGTAATAGGTGCATTATGAAGTGATGGTTCTGAATTTACACAAGAGGTTGTGAGCTCCTCATTTTCTTCCATGTCATCTTTGTCCTCTTCCTTTTGTTCAGCATCCTACAAAAATTTAGGAGGGACAAGAGACACAACAATGGGCTGATCATCTAAATTATTCACCTTATCATATGAAGTCAAGGTTGAAGGTAGATTAACAAAATTTTCTCTCATAAGAATTTTCATATTATTCCAAGTTTGAGGTTTATCAAAATTACTTAAAGAATCCCACCAAGCTAGAGCTAAGCTGTCGCAAAACACTAGCTGCATTTGTAACCTTCCTCCTCGGACACATGAAGCGAGTTGCAAAGATGTTATCAATGGCAATTTACCAAGCAATGTACTCATCGGCACCCACACCATCGTATGTTGGTGGATATGAAGAACCTGTCATTGTTAGAAGACAACAAAAGACAACACAAAAGTATATTTTCCTATCACTAATATTTGATAATAGTGGAAGCTCTCAATATGCAAATGGAAACATCTAACCAAGCTCTTACAAGGTTCTTACTATTAGCAAAGCAAAAGATACATGAAGAGTGTGAACCGACGAGTTGCGAGGGTTCCAAAATTGTGCTTGTTCAGAAGTATATATGTGAGGTTTGAATCGGCAAAATATAGTAGCAAGGAATATCAAATTTTCAATTTAGAATTGCATAACTGAATAATAGACCCAAGCTAAGTCTATGTCACCGGCCTAAAGATGTCTCTCACCTAGGTCAAGCAAAGCATAGAAAATGACTAAACAAAGAACACAAAGGATGGAAGCAACTTTAAAATATTTTATATGTTCTGTTCCTTTTTTTTGGTGCGGCTTTTTTTATTCGTTTCTTTTTTATGCACCTCTTTTCTTTCGGCTCTTTTTTTTGTATTGTTCTTTAATGCTAGAGAGTGCTGCAAATGACTTTGGTAACAGAAGTGTAAAGGACCCGCAAAAGGAAAAACTAATCTGGACCTTTTTTTCCACAAAATTACACTTGAATCCTTCTTCTATTAATTTAAATAGTGCACAATTTATTGGGTAAGCTTCCCCGCAGTAAGGATCAAGCAAAGAAACAACCATCTACCGAACTATACCCAAACGAAAGTCTCATATAAGGAAAGAAAAAATTTAGCCTATTTGACTTTTCTTCTCTAAAGTTGATAGAGACTAGACCCTAACAAAATTAATATGCAGAAAAAATTGCTAGAAGAATTGACCTCTCGGTTCGGATCGGGAACACTTGTCCCCAAAGGTACGGGCACCAATGGCGGACAGCACTGGACGAGGCAATCGGTTTCGTTCATAGGCCGCCAGCTTGGCGTGATGGGCGTCCATTTGCCGGCTGAAGAAGGTGATGTGGTCCCCACCTTGGTGCAGCACTACGCCGAAGTCGGAGCTGGAGGCGTCACATTCCACAATGAACTCGGTGTCAAACGCAGGTAGCTGAAGGACCGACGCCGTCGTGAGCACTCGTTGTAGGGAGCGAAACGCCGCCTCGCTATTGGTGACCAGCGGAAGCCTTCCTTGCGCAACAGCTTGGTGAGTGGTGCCGTGATCGCCCCATAATCACGTACGAACCGCCGATAATAACTAGCAAGTCCGAAGAAGGCACGCACCACGCGCACCGTAGTCGGTACTAGCCATGCGAGCATTGCCTTCACCTTCTCCTCATCCACGGCCGGACTAGGTAGCGGAGATAATGTGACCCAAGTACGCGATTGAGCGGGTGCCAAAGAAACACTTTGAGTTGTTCGAGGAAGAGCTAGAGATCCTGCAGTGTAGACAACACAAGGCGCACATGGCGCAAGTGATCGGTCCAAGTAGGGTTGTAGATGACAATGTCATCGAAAAACATGAGTTCAAACCGCTGCAAAATGTCGTTCATGAGTGCCCGGAACATTGCCGGGGAGTTGGTGAGCCCAAACGGCATGACCAGGAACTCGAACAACCCTTGATGCGTGTGGAAGGCGGTCTTCTCGATGTCCTCCGGGTGCATGAGCACCTGGTGGTAGCCGGAGCGAAGGTCAAGCTTGGTGAACAACTTGGCGCTGTGGAGCTCGTCCAAAAGTTCCTCCACAACCGGGATCGGGAACTTGTCTTTGATCATAGCGTCGTTGAGGGAGCAGTAGTCGACGCAGAACCACCACGTGCCATCAAGCTTCTTCACGAGCAGAACCGGTGCGGAGAAAGCCGAGGAACATGGCTTGATGACTCCAAGTCGAAGCATCTTGGCGCACTCGCCATTCCAGTTCCTCCTTGTTGACGGTCCTTACGATCCATTTTTACCGTCAACTTTATGCACCTTTTGAAATCATATCCACCACCAAGAGTAGACATAGGGCTTTTATCTAACCATTTCCACAAGTCTTGGTGAATTCGTGAGTGCAGGTGCAATTCATATGAAAACAGGGAAAACATGCACGAAACATGGACTTTGCAATCGACGGATTTTCCCGGACTAAAGAATATAGTCCAAAAGCCCAAAACCACAAAACAGAGCCTCAACATCAAACCAAGCAAGTGGATTGGGCCATTACACGACCAGAGGAAGGCACCGAGAGAAGAACCAGGCCCGGGGAGTCCGGGCCGGCTCGGCCGAACCACCCTAGTGGGTTCGGCCGAACCGCCAGTGGACCCCCCGGCCCATCTTTCTCCGGCGGTTTGTCACCGACGTCCGGAGGTCGGTTCCACCTGCAATTAATGCCACCGACGTCCGGAACCGCCTCCAAATTGCCGACCTTCCAAGGCTATAAATAAAGGGCTACACCCCCTCTCTCAACACACCACCAACATCAAGATAGAAGACAAAATTCTCATCCTTAGGCCAAGGGCCTCTTGTATCTTAGTAGAATAGGAGAGAGGGCAAGGAAAAGGAAGGAGTGTTCCTCCCTTTTATAAAGTGGAGTAGTATTTCCTTTCCTTTTACCTTGGCGTGTAAACACTCTTTTAGGTGATTTATACGTGGTGATCTACTTATCTATCGTGACATATCTTTGTTAGACGTAATTCTTGTTATACTTGTTTACGGGATCATCGCTTCGCAAGAAGTGCTCTAGCTTTCGAACTCGGCTCTAGGCCGAGGCTAGAGTAGCGGTCAATAGCATAGACGTGGTGTCTAGGCCGGAGATCGCCTTTGTTTGCTGTGTGCCCCACGGTTTGTAGAGGTAGGTGGCAGGAAGTGACAGCCCTGTCATCCAAAGGAACCCTCCACGTTCGGGTACATAGTAGAGCTTTCGTAGACCGGAGTGGCTTGGCGGACCAAGCCTAAGACGGTGCCCGAAGTAAACAAGTCTAGCTTGCGTTCGTCTACCTTTAAAGGATAAATAGATAAGAGTCACCCTCTCGACCCTATTTTGCTACGTTGTCTTGGTTGTCCTTGGGTAAACTAACCTTGTTGCAGAAATACTCCGTTCCCTCGCGGATATAAATACGATACCTTGGAATACTCCCGGGTGAAGTGCTACAACGGTATTCCGTGCGCTTGCGGATTTATTCGTGACGTAAGAAATACCAACAAGCATTTCCGGCGCCGTTGCCGGGGAGCGGTTGTTATCTTTGTAACGAATCAGGTTTGCCCTCGTAATCTATCTTACTTACCGTTCTGTTTTTATTTTTTCCTTACATTCAAAATTTCACAAAAACATATCATGGAGTCACACCCAACCATCCAATCTTTCTCCACTCCACGGGGTGAACTCTTAGAGCCACCATCATCATCACAACCTATTTCTTCACCTGGCTATGAGTTCTCCCCGATTACATTTCGATGATTAGAGGTTTATCCTTTTCGGGTTTTAAACATGAAAATCCTTATGAACACTTGCGAGAGTTTGAACATTTGTGTTCATGCCGAATGATCCATGGCATGACACAAGAAACATTGAAGTGGAAGTTGTTTCCCTTCTCTCTCAATGAGAAGGCGAAGCAATGGTACACTTACACCGCTAAGAGAGTGAACGGTGATTGGAAAGAATTGCGAGACAAATTTTGTCTAGCATTCTTCCCCGTATCTCATATCACTTCTCTACGAGCGGAAATAATAGGCTTTCGACAAGAAGAAAAGGAAACCTTAAGTGCGTCATGGATTCGGTTCTGTTTCTCTAACGGACTCCGGACCAGAATTATTGCTCCCCGAACCCGTTTTATTACAACACTTTTATTCGGGATTGAGCAACGATACCGCACTTTATCTTGACACGGCCGCGGGTGGATCTTTTTCTCATAAGACCATAGCGGAAGCACACGAACTTTTGGATCGAATTGTGGAAAACACACCTTTTTCCGCTGACTTACTCATAGAGCCGGAGTCGGAAGATGAGGAACTCGTTGTGCAAGAAACACAACAATTGGGGCCTACAATGGTAGACCCAACACTCGAGTCCTCATCTAACACAAGAGCAATGATAGAGGAAGATGAACCTCTTGAGTTCCCTTTTGAGTTCGAGGAAGCAATTTTTGAAAATTTTGGAAACACCTCGAATTACACATGGGTAAAGACGCCACCTCCTTCTCCTCCCGATCCTCCTAAAAACCCTTTTCATAAGGAGGATATGACGGAAAATCATGGGAAAACCATTTTCACCACCACCACCACTCAAAATCCTTTGGAGAATCCTCATCACAATCATGAACCACTTGAGCAAGTGAAGTTCGTATCCCGAACCCAATTGCTCGAGCCTTCATTATATGAGGATGCAAAGTTTTCCACCCATGAAGAGGATGAGTTTGACGAAACCTTTTATGCCTATGAACCCAAATGGTCCTCTTCACCATTTGAGCCTTTTCCTCTCGGCCTTTCACGCACCGTTCTTGATGATGATCAAGAACTTTTTGAAAACAAACCTTGGGCCATGGAATTTCATGAGGCATCGACTCTAGAATCTAAAGAGGAATCTTTGAATGAGCATAGGAGCTTCTTCTTTGAACAACCATATGACACATGCTCACATCATGAATCTCTAGGGTCAATGCCTGTTAGTGCCAACACCACTTCTGCTGCCCACAACCACCTTGGTCCCTTGTTTTGCTATATGTTCTTTAGGATGGTTGTAGATGCTTTTGTTTATCATAAATATTGCAAATATCGTGCTTGTATATTGTTGGCACTAACCTTGCAGGTCCTTCTCCGGGACTTTATTGACAAATCATGATGATGGAGAAAAGTCTTGCTCATCGGACTTAAAATGATGATGCCCTTGCCGATAGGATAATCGGTAGTTATCTCATATTTGTTTCCTCCATATTTGATTTCTCCTCAACATGCATATTCGGATTTTTCTGATTTACATATGAAAAAAATAATAAAAAAAAAAAATGCAAATCATTTGTTTTTCACATGCATGTTTGTTTTCCCACTAGACACCGCATTCCTTGCATATTTGCTTTCTCGCATGTTTGAATTGTTCCAAACCATTTTGGGATTCTTCAAACCTTTTTGCATTAAAAAAAAAAAAACTCTATTTTAGAAAATGAGTTTGAGGCAATCTTTTTATGGAAAATGCTTTGAGCAAAATTTTGGAGGAATTTTGGGCACAACTCCCTCCGGCTCTCTAACACATAGCCATCATGGGGTTGTTAACCAAAAAGAGTGCTTCGTGCCTTCACTTACATTCCACTCAAGCACTCTTTCTCCAAAATTCTTACTCTTGCACTTCCCGAGAATTTTAATTGTTTGCCCCAAGTTCAAGAAAAGAAAAGATTTTGTTTCTTTCTCCTTTTGGTTTTTCCATTTAAATAATTGGAGTTTTTCCAAAATAAATTCCCTCCTTGTTGGAATCATTCTCCAAACTCTTATTTTGTTCTTTTTCCTCCTTGAAAAAAAAAAAATCTGAGAGAATAAGTTTGGTAAAATTTAACTTGAACCAACCTTTTGGAAAATGCTTTGAGCAAAAGTTTTAATGGAATTTTGGCACAGCCCCCTTGACTTTAAGCATATAGCCATTGTGGGGTTGTTGACCAAGTTGAACTTCATTTCTTTTTGGATGCAAGGGTGTTTGAATTCTTCAATTTCATCCCTTCCGCATTCAAGAACCCTTAAAACAAAATTCTTGCTCTCACATTTTCCCAATTTTTCATGATATTTTGTCTCAAGTTTAAGAAAAAGATTTTCTTTTTTCTTTGGTTTTCTTATTTTCATAGTTGGAGTCTTTCGAAAATAAACTTCTTTGATCTTCGATCGTCTCCAACTCTTCTTTTTTATGTCAAAAATTATTCTCAAAGAAAAACAATTTTGAGACAAACCCTTTTGGCTTTTTGTCTTGAAGTTAAGAAAAAGATTTCTCTTTCTCTTCTTTTTTATTTGTTCAATAAATTGAGTTGCGAAAAAAAAAAAGGACATCCTTGCAAAGGCAACCGACGGGAAATCCATTTGGTTTTCACTAACGTAACCCGTGCTCGAGTTCGCTTTTGTGTTATTGCTCTTATGTGCAGCCAGGAAAAAGGACAATAATCAGCTCATCAACACATTGAAGAAGGCGACAAGTTCAAACACAAGTCACCCCCGACGTGACACATACTCGTCCCCCTCCATTGAGCTCATGCCTAATGTGAGAAGGTTTGCGTGAAGAGCCTCACGAAGATCCCATGGAGGAGGACCTTGATGAAAACAACACGTCAAGACTCCTTTTCGACACCAACCTTGTTGTGGTGTGCGAAATGAAGGAACAAGCCTACAACTTCAATTTGATATCTCTCGCACAACAAAGGTATGACCACATTCTTTGCTAATAATTGGAAGCCCAAGGGTGATATGGTTTTTATTCGTGTGGATGAGTATGGCTCCCACCTACTTACCACATGATTTTCCATGCATCCTTGTAGTAGTTAGGCAATGGTACTACCCTTTGGTTCTCCCATAGGGAGTATCACCCTTCATGCATACATCCTTGCTATCTACTAGGCTTTCATAAGCATTGCTTATCAAACTTTGAGCCTACAAACTCCCGATCTTCACAAGCATGCTCATTGGCAATGAATCATATTCCTTCTTGTGCTTGATGCATGGTTGGCTTGTCATGACTTGTGTTCCTTAGAGCAATCATAGACATATCTCGTATGAGGAATGAGCTTAGAATCCTCTCGCCATGGTTAACGATATCAAAATCCCTCCTATGCAATGCATGAATGGTTAAGAACTTTCCAAGCAATTAGGACTTCTTGAGTGCACCTCGTTGTTTTATCATATCACTCCTAGAGTTGGGGCTTACACTGTTTCAAGTTTTCATATCACTAAGCCTCAAGTTGTTTTTATCAACGAGGAATATCTTGCCCATGATCGCACTCAAACATGGTCCACATGACATGCTTGTGCCTTTCTTCCTCGGTCTGTACAAATGAGGTCCGGTCATCTAACCCGGGACCTTGTTTGTATGTGCTCCGAGAGCTAACCTTGCCTCTCCAAGTTGGAGGAAATTGCTTGCAGGAGTAGTGTTTTTGGCAGGATTCTCGGGTGCAGAGAACAAGTGTGGGGGAGATCTCTCGAGTTTTCATCACGCACATGCTCGAGATCTCCCCACCAAAACATTGCACCAACATCACAGCCACACCGCACAAAGGCCTTCCACAATCACATTGGGTTCAACCCCAAATCAAACGCCATGAGCAAAAGAACAAGTGTGGGGGAGGTTCCCTCCCCCACAAAGGTAACTTGTATCGCAACTTGCATCCTTTTTCTTCCACCTTGAAAATGTCAAAATAAAATAAAAATTATAAAATGAAAAATCGAATAACACTTGAAAAAGAAATAATAAGTAAGGTGCTTCATCTCTCTTTTGTTTCAAACACATAAGGCACCTAAAGTTTAATTCAATAAATCTAGGCTCCCGGTCTTTAACCCCGGTAGAGTCCTCTTTGTCTTCGCTTTGTTTTTGTTTGTTTCGAATAAATAAAGCAGATACAAGAACAAGTGTGGGGGAGATCTCTTTAGTTCTTCATCACGCACACATTTGAGATCTCCCCACCAACATGATGCACAACATCGCACTAATCGACACAAAAGAAGGTGGAGCCATCGAGACAAGAAAGCAAGGTTTGGCCGAACCTTTGGTTCGATCAAATATCCTATGGTCCACTTGGCCTCCACTTCACCCAAGGCGATGGTTTGCGCATTCTACCCCACTACTCTATCTCTCCAATTCATGAGTTAAACCAACCTTTTGAGCCAATCACTAAAATTTAACTCAAGAATAAAATGAACGTTATTGTTCCCTCAAACTACATGCTTCTAGACGGTTGGCCTGCATACTCTTTATTCCTCGCATCATATGCTGTTGCTTGTGAACACCAATCTCATAGGAACCCATGTTTATCTAAGTTGTTGGCGAATGTGATATGGTTGGATGAGATGAATCTTGCTCCTCCTGCATAGAGTAATTGGGTATTTATCTTGAAAAATTTAAAATTTATAGCTTCATGCTCCTCAATGATCTTATATTCCCACCAAAGCCATATGTTGATCACATTGCAAAGCCTACACACATATGCTGCTTGTCATTGCATTGAGCTTTATCAAAATTGTGTGACCCTAGTGAGAAGCTTGTTATACTCTCATGATCAAGATCACATACACTCCACCTCACATGCTAAACTTCTACACTGGAAGTTAAGCAATACGCCCATCTATCCACCAAAATAAATACTCCACATTATTACCCTTCTCTCTCAAGTTATCATCGGAGACATGGCTATGCAAAAGAAAGAATAATCCCTGCTCATACAAAAGTAGAGCATGTTGAAAAAAAAAAAAAAAAAAAAAAAAAGAAGAAGAAGAGAAAAGAAAGAAAGAATCATAAGCCATGTCCTCCTCGAACAATCAAAAAGAGAAGGAGAGAATGAACACAAAAAGGAGTACAATTTCCACAACACCACCCTCATACACACTTGCACATCTTGATCACGGTTGTATGACTTGCATTCTCCATGGATCCACTCTTTTGGTTCAGCAAAATATGTGATACAAGTATGCCTCTCTTTCATTCCCTACCAAGCTCCACATAAAGCCTTTTGTAGAAGTAAGATGAAAAGAGGAAAATCATGCCTTGGTGAGGAACCATAAACATTGAGCGATTTGAGAGTGATCATTTGAGGAGTATGAGCCATGTTTTTACTTTGAAAATCTATCAAAAACCCGAGTTACTCAAGCAGAGGGAGTTATGATGACTTGAATCATGACCGTTCCATTCCTCAACCGCCCAAGATTACATGGTAGACACATCAAAGTTCACGGGTGCAGGTATGGCTTGGAATAATTTGTATGCTAGCATCATACCATGAGAAGTATGCTCCCGCTTATGCTCACTAGCTTTACTCGAGGACGAGCAAAGAGCTAAGTGTGGGGGTCTTGTTGACGGTCCTTACGATCCATTTTTACCGTCAACTTTATGCACCTTTTGAAATCATATCCACCACCAAGAGTAGACATAGGGCTTTTATCTAACCATTTCCACAAGTCTTGGTGAATTCGTGAGTGCAGGTGCAATTCATATGAAAACAGGGGAAAACATGCACGAAACATGGACTTTGCAATCGACGGATTTTCCCCGGACTAAAGAATATAGTCCAAAAGCCCAAAACCACAAAACAGAGCCTCAACATCAAACCAAGCAAGTGGATTGGGCCATTACACAGCCGAGAGGAAGGCACCGAGAGAAGAACCGGGCCCGGGGAGTCCGGGCCGGTTCGGCCGAACCACCCTAGTGGGTTCGGCCGAACCGCTAGTGGACCCCCCGGCCCATCTTTCTCCGGCGGTTTGTCACCGACGTCCGGAGGTCGGTTCCACCTGCAATTAATGCCACCGACGTCCGGAACCGCCTCCAAATTGCCGACCTTCCAAGGCTATAAATAAAGGGCTACACCCCCTCTCTCAACACACCACCAACATCAAGATAGAAGACAAAATTCTCATCCTTAGGCCAAGGGCCTCTTGTATCTTAGTAGAATAGGAGAGAGGGCAAGGAAAAGGAAGGAGTGTTCCTCCCTTTTATAAAGTGGAGTAGTATTTCCTTTCCTTTTACCTTGGCGTGTAAACACTCTTTTAGGTGATTTATACGTGGTGATCTACTTATCTATCGTGACATATCTTTGTTAGACGTAATTCTTGTTATACTTGTTTACGGGATCATCGCTTCGCAAGAAGTGCTCTAGCTTTCGAACTCGGTTCTAGGCCGAGGCTAGAGTAGCGGTCAATAGCATAGACGTGGTGTCTAGGCCGGAGATCGCCTTTGTTTGCTGTGTGCCCCACGGTTTGTAGAGGTAGGTGGCAGGAAGTGACAGCCCTGTCATCCAAAGGAACCCTCCACGTTCGGGTACATAGTAGAGCTTTCGTAGACCGGAGTGGCTTGGCGGACCAAGCCTAAGACGGTGCCCGAAGTAAACAAGTCTAGCTTGCGTTCGTCTACCTTTAAAGGATAAATAGATAAGAGTCACCCTCTCGACCCTATTTTGCTACGTTGTCTTGGTTGTCCTTGGGTAAACTAACCTTGTTGCAGAAATACTCCGTTCCTCGCGGATATAAATACGATACCTTGGAATACTCCCGGGTGAAGTGCT
Organism: Chloris gayana; assembly: GCA_031894775.1. Lineage (NCBI taxonomy): Eukaryota > Viridiplantae > Streptophyta > Magnoliopsida > Poales > Poaceae > Chloris > Chloris gayana. Next base: position 6,376 of record JAUNZO010000134.1, on the reverse strand, counting down.
ACAACGGTATTCCGTGCGCTTGCGGATTTATTCGTGACGTAAGAAATACCAACACTCCTTCTAGAGGTGTGCGTAGTGGTACGATCGCACGGAGATTACCGTTGTCCCGGGCTTGAGGCGGATGTGATGGTTGCGGTGCCGTGCAGGTGACGATCCTGTTGGCTCGGCGGAGAAGGCGCCGTACAAGGATAGCAACTCATGCAGGAGATCCGGATCCACTATGGCCGGTAGAGGTGAAGACAACGTCACCATGCCTTCCCACATGACGTGGTGATCACCCCTCGCGAAGGCCATCGCGCGCTTGCTAAAGTCCCACGGTTTTGGCCCGCGAGATTCGAGCCACTGGACGCCGAACACCATCTCGTAGGACCTCAAGTCGAGGCCATAGCACCGGATGGAGAAGGGCTCGCCGCCAATGGTGATGCCGAGGTCGCCACAGCAACCGGAGCTCTCAACGCGATCGTCGCTCGCCACCACAACTCGGAGACCCGTACGAGGTTGGAACTTGATCCCTGCTCTTGCCGCCGCACCGCTGTCGACGAAGTTATGGGTGGATCCCGAGTCTAGGAGCGCAGATCGGCTGTGTGCCACCCATGTAGACAACCACATGCATGGTGCGAGCAGCGCGGAGGTGGATGCCCGTCGGTGCCAAGATGGAGATCACCGTTTCCTCCACGGATACGGTGGGTGCATCCTCGTAGTTGGTGCAGGCCACCTCTATCACGAATAGTTGCTTGCACTCCTTGCGGTGGGCCTGTGAGAACAGTTGGTCATAGTGGAAGCATGTACCACCGAGTTGGCACGCCGCAAGCTCTGCCGGTGACAACTTCTTGGTGGCTGGTGAGGACACGACCACTACCGATGAGGACATCTCAGCCACACTTGTAAATGATGATCAAGATAACATAAATCAAGAGCATGGTCATACAACCACTAAGTATTCAAGAGAAGAATCAACTATGCCACTACAAGGACCGATTACTCGAAGCTGTGAAAAGAAACTACAACAAGAGCTGAACTCTCTCCTTACTGAATTTTTACCTAATATAAATGAGAATTTTATACTAACTAAATGTTGTACATATGTCTTGCTAAGGTGCACACATGAAGAAGATGTTGCTGGACATGAGGAGATGAGGAGGAGACGAGTTACATGGAAGCTGAACCAGCACCCAACATGCTCGACAAAAGGGTCAAACAATTGATGCAATGCGCACACAACCTTTGGATTACACCTTCCATAATACACATTGCTTGAAAGATAATGAAGTCCACTTTCACCTCCACAAAACGGCTTATCACTTGGACTCCCCATGAAGAAGTAATGGTCATTTTATTGAAGACGTGTCGGGAAGACCGAAGGACACCCGAGACCTCTCCGGAATAAACTTTTCACACCTTTCAACTTATTTACTTCATAAATAAGTTTCACCTCGTCCGGACCAAGCAAGGAGGGGTGTTCCTAGTATAAATATCAGTTGTATCTAAGCCAACCTCGGACTATGATGAATTAAGAAATCCACCAAATGGTGTTCTAGCTGTCGTATACTTGCCTTATGGGTATACGAGATGATAAAGGAATGGATGCGCAAAGACACGGTAACAAATCAATGAAGATAAAGGTGATGGAGATAGCTGGTAGACTGGTTCCTGACCGGTCCGGAACAACAGAGGATTCTATATACCGGTATGGAAATCAGAGCGGATATCAATACCGACGTATGATGACTTGAGAAGCAAGCTAAGGAATAATTAGTAGTCTCGTTAGGACTCGAATCAATAAAGAAAGCTAGAGATAGAGCTCCCATATATGTAATTCATGTAACCGACTAGGACTACGCATGTAACCCTAGCTCCCCGGATATATAAGGCGGAGCAGGGACCCTCCGAAAACTCTCCGAGATCTTGCAATTAGCAATCCGCTAAAGGCAATACATAACATACGGGACGCAGGGTATTACTCTCAATTGGAGGGGCCTCGAACCTGTCTAAAATCTTGTGTTCTTGTGTGTTTCGTGTGTTGCACCTTCGAATTCCACGCTCGTGAGGGACCGGGTAGTACTAGTGCCAAGTTTAAGACTCGACATTTGGCGCGCCAGGAAGGGGGCCCGGCGAGTTCCTAGCGAGTTCGATGGCCTCTTCGTTCGCCGTCGACTTCTAGCTCGGCTTCAAGATCCGCTTCATGTCCCTCGACTTTGAAGCCGATTCGGCCGGAAAACCGCTTTTGATGAATCCGACTCGTTGTCGGGCCGCAGCTTCGAGGCGCGATCACATGCCACGGTTGGCACCTTGGGCTTAGAACTCGATGGATCCGACGAGCTTTAGCGCGAACAATCGGACCGCCCGCATCTCGGATTGGTGCTTAGTCCGTAAGGATAAGCCGCTCTTGCGAGTTTGTTAATGACTTCGAGGAAGAACATCCGGTTTTCTTCCAAGTGTTCATGACAGGACCAGTTATTCGCCAACTCAATCCCGAGGAAGCTGCTGAAGAAGAAGCAAGGATGGCGAGAGACGAATCCGATCGTCGTCGTCGTGAAATAGAAGAAGCGAGATGGAGATGAACAACCTCCACAACCTTCAGCCACGAATCCGCGCGCAAATGCTGCTGGTACCGATCAGAGCGGAGGAAGCGTTCCCGCGACCGCTCCCCGACCACGGGCCCACTACCGGACCGGTCCGGAGACCCGAAAGAAACGTCCCCGGGATATAACAGCCGATGTGGATGTCGCAGTGGAAGGCGACATCGTTTTTCGAGTAGAGCTTTGTATTTGAGTTCCATGGAAGTGGAGTTAAATGGCGCACGGGTCTTCACGTCGCCGATTCACAACATTGTGGGATTGAAACAAATCCTTGAGACAATACCGGAAGAAGTCTTCAATGCAACACCGGGGTTGCTACGCGCTCCGAATTTGGTAGATGCGGCTGCTTTACAAACAAATCAACTCTTTCATCACAGGTCGTAATCTTCAAGCCGCTCGCGTTCTCGCTCGGAGCGGCCTACGAGAGCCCGGTCCGAAGGAGCTTCCTCCGGAGGAAGGCTTCGGCCTCGACACACCCCGATCGCGGATGCACATGAACGACCTCCGGACCAAGATTTGCGCGTATCGCTTAATGGTAACCGAGACGCTCGTAACGTCCTCATCAATCGCCATGCGGAGAGAACGGAAGAACGTCGGAGACATGAAGATGAGAGGCGTCGCACCGGTCATGTGGATGATCGTCCGCGGGACCCCGCCCGCCTCGCCCGCACGTGACTAATTCGCCTCGGCGTGGACCGGCTGCTTCATCGCCGCCCCCTGTTGGAAATCCTCCGCGCAATGACCGGCGAGGGAAAGGTAACCGACATGCTCATCGGGACGACCGGCCGAGATGAGATAAACGCCGTGATACCGGGGATCGAAGAGAACGCGACAACGAAACGAGAGATGTGGAGCCTCGACATGACAATAATGATCGCCAAGCGGCGCCTCCGCCTCCGCCTCCGCCTCCCCTTCGCAGACCGCACAACCGGCTAACAATGATCGTCGGGATGGATCAGGAGATAGATATCAAGATGATCGATATTATGACTACTCCGATGATGATAAAGATCGCAACTACCGGCATTACCCTCGTCGACGATCCCCTTCACCGGTCCGGACCGGTCTGGAAGATGACGAGTACTCCGTGATTCCTGCTTTCATGCGAGATTTACGCATTTGCAAATACCCCGGGGAATTTAAGCCCGGGGCCATTGATAAGTATGATGGTAAAGCACCTCCTGCCGAGTGGCTACGCATGTACACCACCGCCATCCGGTCAGCGGGAGGAGATACATTTGTGCTAGCTAATTACCTTCCCATGTGCATGGAGCAGGTGGACGCTTGTGGTTGCGGTCCCTACCGAGAAATCTATCTCTTCTTGGGGCGACCTCACCAAAAAGTTCGTAGAGAATTTCCAAGCAACTTGTGAGAAGCCATGGAATTACTTCGACCTCAACAGTCGAAGCAGAAGCCCGACAAACCTCTCACGAGACTTCATCGAGCGTTTCTACAACAAGAAAGCCTTAATCCCCAATATTTCCGATCAGCAAGTAATTGCGACGTTTCAAGTCGGCGTCCGAAGTGAAGCCTTAGTTCACAAGATTGGAAGGCGCAATCGAAACCTTACCATGACGACGTCGAGTGCTTCAAGATAGCAGATGATTATGCTCGCTGGAGAACAAAATGTGGTCAATTTGCGCGGGAACAAAGGGAAGGAACCGAAGCATGACCAAGGCAACCAGTCTGGATCCTAGAACAACAACAAGCGCAAGGCGGATCACCTTGTTGCAGCTGTCGACTAGTCTCATGGAGGAGACCGGCCGGCACCTCCTAAGAGAGGTCCAAGAGAACAATTGTCGTTCGAAACACTTCTAGAGGGCCCTTGCATGACTCATAATGGGAATCATAAAGCCAAGGAGTGCTTCCTGTTAAGGTTGTTTGCTCGGCTTGCCTTAAAGGTCGCGTCCCAGACTGCTCATCGGAACCGAGAGAGATGACAAGGGCAAGGATAAAGAGCATGATGACAATGGGGATGACGAAGGTTTTCAAGAACCGGCTCGAGAGGTGAACATGATTTATGGAGGCCCGGACGCTTACGAGTCGAAGAGGAAGCAAAAGTTGGCGTTTCGAGAGGTTAATGTCGTCGCTCCCGCTACACCCGAATACCTACGGTGGTCCGAAGTCCCCATTACTTTCAGCAGAGCTGATCATCCCGAAGTACTGCCAAAAGCTGGTAAATATCCACCGATCTTGGCTCCCATAGTTAACAAGGTGCGATTGAAGAGGACTTTCATTGATGAGGGAAGTTGCTTGGATACCTTGTTTGCTAAAACTCTGCGCGAGCTTGGCCTCTTCGTAGCTGATTTGGAGCGCAGTGTTTCGCCGTTTCATGGTATAATACCCAGGCGGAATAGCTATCCTTTGGGGCAGATTTCTCTGCCGGTGACCTTTGGGACGAAGGAGAACTACAAGAGGGAGAATATTATCTTCCAAGTAGCGAGATATTGATTCAGCGTATCATGCGATACTTGGAAGACCAGCTTTGGCAAAGTTTATGGCCATCCCGAATTACCAATACTTGATGTTGAAGATGCCGGGACCAAATGGGGTTTTGTCATTTCGAGGCGACATCAAGACCGCTTAGGCTAATTCGGAGGATGAACGTCGGGAAATCGGAGAAGCAGCTGAGGCTCTAGATGTCCGGGCAAGGCTGGAGGATGAAGTTCCGGTCAAGAAGGTCGCAAAGGAGAAATTGAAAGTCGATGCGGTGGTTTCCAAGACTATTCGACTTGATGAGTCGGACCCCTCCAAGGTCACCCATATAGGGGCTGACTTGGGGGATAAATAGGAAAGCGCGCTCATTCTTTTCCTCCAGGAAAATAGGGATATATTTGCATGGCAGCCTTCGACATGCCGGGTGTTCCTAGGGAGAAGATTGAGCACGCATCGTTGGTGCATCCCGATGCGAAGCCGATCAAACGAAGCTCCGGAGATTTGCTCAAGATCGCAATGAGGCTATTAAGAAGGAAATAACTAGGTTATTAGCAGCTAAGTTTATTAGGGAGGTGTATCATCCAGATTGGCTTGCCAATCCGGTTCTTGTACCAAAAAGAATACTAAAGAATTAAGAATGTGTGTCGATTATACTGATCTCAACAAAGCTTGCCCCCAAAGACCCTTTCGCGCTGCCTCGAATTGACCAAGTTGTTGATTCGACCGCTGGCTGCGAGCGTCTTTGTTTTCTTGATGCTTACTCGGGATATCATCAAATACCGCTAAGAGTTGAAGATCAAATAAAGACCGCGTTTATCACCCCCTTTGGAGCATACTTGCTATACGACTATGCCTTTTGGATTAAAGAATGCCGAAGCTACATGTCGGCATGGTATACAACATTGCTTGGATTCGCATTTAGGAAGGAACGCAGAATCTTACGTTGATGATATAGTGGTAAAATCTCGGAAAACTAAGGATCTTCTCTCCGACCTGGCAGAGACCTTCGATAATCTGCGGAATTTTTCCATGAAGCTTAACCCTAGAAAATGTGTATTTGGAGTCCGCTCTGGGGAATTACTTGGGTTACCTAGTGTCATGGCGAGGCATTGAAGCCAACCCGAGAAAAAATCCGGACGATCATCGATATGAAACCCCAGAGTTGCTTGAAGGATGTTCGAAGGCGACGGGTAGTATGGCGGCTCTTAGCCGTTTCATTTCAAAGCCGGGGTTCGTGGACTTCCGTTCTTCAAGTTGCTTAAGAAGCAAGATAAGTTTGAGTGGACGAGATGAGGCGCGAGGCTACGCTTGATCAACTCAAGGAATACCTTAGCAATCCTCCGGTATCGGTACCTCCGAGC